>OX375799.1:23421555-23849871 GCA_947359425.1 Lagria hirta
TTGGCTAATATTTGCACTTGTGTGTGGCCCTGGTAAAACACGACATTGTAAGAGAGCGGACTTTGATTCAAAATTGTCGTCAATATAATGTGCAGTTATGGCGAAATAACCTTCTTGTGCCCTGGACGTCCAACCATCTATCGTGAGACATGCTGCTTTTACTTCTTTAAATCGCTCCTTCAAATCATTTTCGCATTTTTGGTACTCTGCGTTCAACATTGTATTGGAAATATGTTTTCGGCTAGGAAGTTGGTAGACCGGATTTAATGCAGTAACAAACTTTTTGAAGCCCTTATCTTCCACCACCGAAAAAGGTTGAAAATCTTTTGTGAAAAGCACCATTAGCGCATCATCGATCTCTTTTCGCTGAAGCACCGAAATTTTTTTGGTTGTAGCATACCTTGCTATAGAGGATTGAAATATGTTTTTTGAAATACTTGTAGATGTAGATGGTTGTTCTGTAGGTCTTGGAAGCTGTAGCAGAGTTGAAGAAGTCGTTGCATCGTCAATGATTCCGGTTTTTTGCGCGGAACTACCGTCAGATGCTGGTCCTGTTGCACATGAAGACACATTTGCTGTCGCTGTTGGTAAATGTTGGCTCACTTGTCGCGATTGCGTTGGTTGCAAAGTAATAAGATGCTTAGTTTTTAAATGTTTGCTTAAATTAGATACTGTTCCTTTAAAACTAAATTTCAATTGACAAATGTTACACTTTGCCGTTTTATTTGGTTCAGAATCAACTGTAAAGTGATTCCACACTTCACTAATTTTTGCACGTTTGAACATTATTTGCACAAAACAGAAAAACTTGAGAAGAAACTTTGATGGAGCTGAATAACAGTAACACAAAACACAACTGATTTCTCTAGAAATAATCTTTATTCTATACTGCTCAATTGAATAATAATGATAAGTTGAATATGAATACGTTGTCTTATTTATCCATTTCTTTTATAAACACACTCAGCATTTTTGGCCCTTAAGAGGTGTTTGGATTCCGAGTTGTTTAGTCTGCATTTAAATTTAAACGACTAGAAACTTAAATGAATTGAGCACAAAAGTGTTGATAATGAATAAGAATAAAAATAATTAAAAATTGAATACATTCCCTTCTTTATTCTTTTTTTATACATAAACACAATCAGCATTCTTGGCCCTTAAGAGGTGTCTGGGTTGTGATTTGTTTAGTCTACGTTAAGCGATTGGAATTTTTTTAAATAATTGAGCATAAAGAGTCGCTTAAACGATCGATAATAATATAAAAATTTAGCTTTATTTTTTTCACAATCATAACTCTTTTTTATTTCATTTAAAGATGTATGTACCTTATAAAATCAATTAGCGTTATTATTTTATTATTAAGAATTTTTTAATATTCTAATAATTTCAATATTTTTTTTAGTATCTAATTAAAAAATTGCGTGAGCGATCATTATTGTTTATTGACAACACATTTTAAACAATATTTTGAACAAACTGTCTACATTTCCTTTACAAGAATATTTCTTACATTGTATAAATTATTGATACAAAAAATATTGAAAATTCAAACTACGGTCCAAACCGCCATTCTTAACTCGGCTTCATTGTCTTAGCTCGGCCGTAGTCGTGTCAGCTGAAAATCGTATAAAATACTAAATTTAATATCAGTATCACTACTAGGTATGTGAAATCTAAATATCAGAAACTCACCGGATCGCTTTTCATTCGAATATTAGTGACATTGACAATCGTGATACCGATATCTAATATTTCGATTCAGACATATTAGTAATACCTAATATCAGTTGGTATTACTGATCTCGTAACGAATACTAATATATTCGCCCCACCTCTACTCCGGATCAGTCTGGCTCCAGCTTTCACATGAAACGGACCTCAACAGTGGGTTTTTCTTATTCTAATCTTAACTCTAGCTTATTCTGGTGTTAACTTTTAACATTAATCTCTAATTCCTAATTCTTAAATGAGGAAAATTAGACTAAGTACCCCGCAATTATTATGAGCAATTTTTTGACCTTGCATTCTCCTCTGTCGATCTTTCCGTCGAGCGGTTTGGCGATTGCGAATCCTGTTGAGATCCCTATCTTCGTAAGCGGGTAGATTCTGTTCTAAATGTCCTACGACGACGTGGTCAGGAGCGTCTTCTACCGGCAGTTTTACTTCCTCACCCCAAGGTCGTCTTACTGGTGAGGTGGGTGCAGGTCGGAGGCTATTAATGTGCTCCCTTGTAATTGTTCCGAAATTATTTACAAAGTAACAGTTGTCGCCTAGGACTCCTGTTACCTTGCCTGGACCTATCCATTTTGTACGCAGACCTGCTCGAGGGCTGCGCTTGGTAAGCACTTTATCGTTAATTTCGAAGATCACTGGTGTGGTTTCATGTGCCCTGTCGTAGATCTCGCGATATTGTTGTTGGTTGTCGACAGATAGCCTTATTCTGTCGTCTACTTCTTGGATTGGAGCATCATTTTCTTGATGATTCCAGTGTCCTGGAGGTAGTAACTTGTAACCTAAGACAAGGTAGCTAGGTGATAGCCCGGTGGCGGCGTTTCTGCGTTTTCTCAAGTTAAAAAGGGCTTGGTAGAGATTTTTGTCCCATGGTTGCCTGGGATTCATTTCTCTTAGGATCCTGAGCAACTTCTTAATCTCTTGGTTCCGCCTTTCGGTCGGATTAGCCTGTGGTTGGTATATGGCGGTACGCCAGTGACGTACTTTCCAACGATTTACGGCGGCTCCAAAATTGTATCCTGTGAACTGGGGACCTTTGCCGGAAATAATCGCTTGTGGGTACCCCCAACGTCCAAACACTTGGTCTTCCATGAAGCTGATCGTAGTTCTTGCACTGGCGTTACGACAAGCAAAAGCTTGGTGTCATCTTATACGGCCCCATATAATCGATAGCGATTGTCTGCTGGGCTTTTGTTTTTATTTGTGTAGTAGAGGTTCGCCTTAGACGCTGCGCCTCTCAATTGACGATGTAAAAGAATACATTTCTCCCTGTCAAAGTCAAAGCACTTAGTGCATTGGAGTGAAGTTGGCTGAGGAGGATGGGATGGCTCAACTACATGGATTCGCCCGAAAATTCGACCGCTTTCCAGTAGGACGTGGTCCAGGGCTTCTTTGGAATCGGTGAGGATTCGGATAAGGCGGGTTGATAGTTGCCTTGGCGACAATGCGCCAGGCTTTTTTAATTGAGGAATAGAGCAATTTTTGGAATTCTGAGAGGATTTCTTCGTTAGTAATCGAAGTATCAACCGATTTGATGACGGCTGAGAAGGTGGGGTTTCTATTGGTTGGTTTTTGTAGAGTGGTGGGCGAGGCTTGCTTGTTTAATTCACCAACGGAAATTGTTTTTGAGTTTAAAATAACATTTAAGTTATTTTGGAGTTTTTTGGGTTCGAGAGGAGCTTCGGTTATTAGGAAAGCGGAATTGTTTGCATTTAAGATGATTTGTTCCAGGCTTTTAACCCGGATTTCGGTCACCATAATGGTGTAAATGGATTTTTGGGAAACAGTTGCAGGGAGATTTTTTATTGTGTATTTGAATCGTGTAGGAGTGGGATTAGGGTTTTTTGGGATATTTTGTGGTACTGGGGCGGTCTTACCCGATCCTTGAGTTTTCGGGATGGCTTCCGTTGAGGTCGTTGGTGGGTTTGTTGCTTTCCTTGAAGATTTCTCCTTAGGACTGAAGCTTGTTTTTTGGGTGGCGGTGTTCTTGTTCCGTGGATCGCTCCTTGGCTGTCTGTGATGATAAAATTCCCGAGCCTTGTCCGAGGCGGCGGCTCGGGCGGTTTTGGCTTATTAGTCATTTCACTAAAAAGGGAAGATTAGCAGATTATAATTTATTTATCTCTTTGTTTTTGATTTGATCGTCTATTCGATCGTAATTATAATTAATTCACTGTTGCACACACTAGAATGGATTTTTTTTCTGCAGGCGATCTGTGAATGTTTTCTAAGCACGGGTCTAACACAGAATGCCAGCATCTTTCTGGAGCAGCAGTATTTATTTAGGTTTTTTTGTTAAAACCACGTCTAAACAATAGGATTGGTCTAGACAAGACGGGTTTTTCCAATTTTATAAGGTAAAATATTAATGACCAAAATAATTTTGGTATGTGTAGATGCGCTAAAAAATAGCGCTTCTTTTGATGTAATTTGCTCCGACCGATGTGATCTAGTTTAATTACCCAATTTGGTTTTGAGGGCTGCGGCATTTTAAAAGCTAGCGCACTCTTCCTCGTCCAGCCATTCACAAGCCACCCTTCGAGGAGATCACATCAATCGCAGCATTCTGAATATTCGTTAATATTCTTTTAACTAATTTATCCTTGAAAATTAATAATTACAATAACTATTTATACTTAATTACGCTATGGGCTTGCCGGATTCTCTAGATTTTAATCCTACTAATCGGTGCCTCTCTGCCTTATCCGTAATCGGTGTTAATTTAGAGAGGCTATCGCTATTCATTATTTATTATTATTAAAATTGAGCTTAATTAATGTTTAATTAGCTATTCGATAATAGAAATTTTTGAAGAAGAAAGGCTTTAGAAATTTTTGTTGTAAATTCTCTAAATTTTAATTATATAATGTATATAGAGTGGTATAAGTAGCGATCAGATTATTGTTAGTATTTAAATGGAGGTCTGTAAGGTGGGGGAGCTGGTCTCTAAAGAAACCGAGGCTTTTTTTTTTGAGACGGGGAAAATTTTCAAAAGACATCCACTGTGTGGGATTTTCACTCACTAAAGACCTACCTCTGCTCTATCTGACATCCGGCGGATCGAGGCAAGCCTCTTTACACACCGAGAATCACGTGCGATACATCATTGGGATGTATCGGTTTATGTTGAAGGCAACAAAGGCAATACTGCTACTTTGGTGTCTCCAGTTTTTAAATAGGGCTTTGCTACTTACTGCCTGGAGATAAGGATATACATTCCTGAGGTGTAAGTACACCGGGAATCTATATCTCTAGACTGGGACTCTAAAAGAGATTAGAAATGCATAAAGATTGCAAAGCTACAACACTAGTAATTAACATAACTATATTAATAAGAGAAATGGTACTTAGCGTTTGCCTCCTAGCTGGTCTTTGTTTTTTTTTCGTTTATTTTTACGGAGTCGGTTTCCAGACGACTTCCATCAAAAGAGGTGTCTTCGGCCTCTTGTGTCGAGTTTTGTCATTCTCATTATAGTCCACTGCTTTTCTCATCAATGGATTTGGATGGTCCTTGGCTCTTGCGTTGTATTTAAAAAGGAGGTTTTTGATAAACTTATTGGCAAAATTTCTGACTCGGCGTGGAGCTGGTCGTTTCGAATGTACCAGGGAGCACCAAATGCTCTCCTGATAACTTTGTTCTGGACAACTTGAAGCTTTTTCAGCCGAGTTTTTGATATATGAGCCCCTGTCGGAATAGCATAGGTCACTATCGAACGGACACACGACTTGTAGAGATGACATTTGTTCCTTATGCTTAATTTGCTTTTTGGGCAAATTAGCGGGAACAGAACTGCCATTGATCCTTTGGCCTGAGAGACTACGTAGTCCACATGTAGGATGAACGAAAGCCTAGAATCAAAAACCACACCTAAGTAATTCACCTTCCTTTCCCAATTGATGTTCTCTCCAAACATCTAGATGGTTGTAGGAGGTGATTTACGCCTGCGAGTCACAAACAGTCCAGAACTCTTGTCTGGATTGACTTTGAGAAGCCATCGGGAGAAACATTCCTCGATGACTGTTGCTGCTTCTTGTAGGTACCTGCACATAAGAGCGGGACTTGAAGAGCAAGCAAGGATTGCCGTATCGTCCGCATAGGCGATTTGGGAATTCGGCGGCTTGGGTATATCTCTGGTGAAAAGAGAATATAGAAGAGGAGAAAGAACTGAGCTCTGGAGAACACCAGCATCTAACGATCGCTCGGTAGAGAGGGTTTGACGGACTCTGGCGCTGAATTTCCTATCAAAAAGAAATGAATTTATCAGTCTCACCAGCGGTTTAGACATGCCTGTATGAAGAAGCTTATAAATAAGCCTTTCATGCCAGACGGATAGAAGACTAATAGGTCGATAGTTCTGCGGAAATTTGGGAGATTTTCTCGGTTTTTGTAAGAAAATTACATTAGCAGATTTCCATCGACTTGAGAAATGTTGGAACGAGAAAATGGCATTGATAATGGTGGTAATGTATAGCAGAGCTTTGATTGGAAGATTTTTCAGAGCTCTATTGGATACATTATCTGGACCTGGTGCCTTACGTTTTTTAGGTTTACGAATAATATCTCGAATTTCTGATGGTAGTCTCCTCGTTTTTATCTTCAAGATTATTTGAGACAAAGTCCTCAACCTCATCAATGAAGTCCAGATCAGCATGCCCCAGAGAGGTTTTGCATTGCAGTTCCAAACTATCAGCAAAAGCTTGCGCTTTTTCTTCATCAGTGTGGGCGAATCTTTGGGCACCGTGAATTGGTGGCAAAGGTTTCCTGAGACTCTTGAGTTTTCGGACAATCTCCCAAGCTGAGTGGTCTTTAATCGACAAGCTCTCAATCTTTTTGTCTCATTTCTGAGAGCGAAAATCAGTAAGAGCCCATCTTACCTCAGTCACTAACCTGTTGAATTCAGTTCGGTCCGTTTGAAGTCTAGATCTAGGCGCCTAGCTCTATTCTTCTCGCGAATCAGATTGTAATAATGTAATAGGTTGAAGGGAAACACATGCTTGTACCAATGAAGATGATTTATTTGTGATTAATCTATGCTACACTACTATGCCTATAACTGCGACTACATCTTCGACTCTTCGACTGCCCTGGCGGCCTACCACCGACTTGTGTGAGATTTCTCACTGATGAGTTTTGTCACAAAAATGACGTCATTTTAGTGAGAAGTGCTAAAACCCTACCATTGACGATGTGACTTTTCTCATCGATAATAAAACTCGAACGAAAACGCGTGAGTTTTCTCGAGCGCTTTATTATGAGTGAGATTTGACATTTCACCCAAAATGTGACATCGTTTTTTTTAGGTTAAGCTTGTGCTCTGGGCCTGGGCTTGTGGTGTGGTTGCAAGTGAACTGTGAATCACATTTTTTGTTAGTTTGCTAGTGGCAAAGTGGCATTGTTCTAGTGGTCTGACAAACAAACTTTTGAATAAAATGGACGATTTAATTGATGATTTGGAAGAAGAAGTAGATGTACCATTGAGGCGAGCTGCTGGAGATCATTTGCGGGAATTGCCAGAAAGGCAATTTGTCAAGCTTTTTCGGGTGTCCAAAGAATTATTTAATTTTATTGTTACTCTTGTGGAACCTCATATGCGTCCTAAAAGAAGACCCAGTGATTTATCTATCCATCAGTCACCGAACGAATTGATGGAGATGGAGGATTAGGAGGATGGTCATAACTAGGAGCATTCAAAAAAGTTACTTCGGGGGTGGGAATATCTAAGCCTTGTACAGCGACTGGTGTCAACACTGCAGCAATAAACTTTTCGGTTTTTGATAAGGACTGAAAATTGCCCACACCACCTCCTGTTTTATTAGATTCCCTTCTATTTGAAGCACTTTTTTGTTTAGTTCTGGCGCACAAGTCTTGCCATGTCTGTATAAATTTAAATAAAATGTTGAAATTAAGCTTTTGTTATTTTAATAGTTTTCGAAGCAATTGAATTGTCTTCAAGAGTTTTCGGGTGGGTGGCCGATTATGTGAAGCATGTCGCTTGCCGAGTGCTTCAAAATAGACCGGGCACATGAAAATTATGAAAAAAACATTGATCTTAAGTTTTGGGGTTATGTTTAGTAGATGTAAAATTAGGTATACAAATTGTAAAGTTTGTATATTTAGTTATATACCACTTTGAACGTTATGTATCTAAAATAACGAATATGACAAATAACCTTTCTCCACGCTTTCCAGTCTTTCTGTGGGCCGATTGCGCTATTCAACGTTTCCCCAATTTCTTTCCACAAAGCTTCACCATCTTTTTTGGTGAAGCTACTAGAACATTTCCCAGAAATTAATTCTGGGCGAGTTTGCATAAACTCGACCAGCTGAATTTCTTTTTGTTCCTCTGTCACTTTCATAATAATTTCAAAAATTATTTTGAATATCAACAATAATTGTCAAAAATGTTTATTATACAAATGTCAAATCCTATGTTGCTAAGCAACGAGTGCGAAAGTGCGGCGTTGCGATATCTAACATGTGACAAAACGCATCGGTGAGATTTCTCATCTCACTTAAAGTCAATAGTAGCGTATTTAAAAAATCAGTGACAAAATGCACGTGAGTTTTGTCACTGATGAGAAAACTCATCAAAGTCGGTGGTAGACCCCCTGGACGCTACATGCGTCGCCTTATATTAAGGTGCCATTTGCGTCATTGCATTGACGCAAATGCACCGCACAATAATTATAAAATGCTTAATTGCTAAGGAAGCATCCGTTCTTTCGCAATAGTTCATTCGTTCATTCATACGGTCATCCAACTATCAATTCATCCCTTATGCGTCTATATACCCTTACAAGATCAACTATCCAAGTTTCTGATATGATTTTCTAGGTTCTGAAACAAACTTAGAAGCGTTTGTGACTGCTGTCGTGATTTTTTCTTCCAGTTTGACAACTGCTTCTTCCAATCGTTCTTCCGGATCGATTGTTGGGATTGGGCCTGGGTTATTCAAAACTTTCTGAACTTTTTTCCAGTCTGTTTGGGTCTTGCTGATGTTTTCTTCTTGTGCTTCAGGTTGTTGTCCTAGGAGGAGAAGCACTAGATGATGGTCAGAACTAAGTTCCATTATCACTTCGACACTACCACTATCGCGAATGTTTTTTAGGAGTGCAATATCTAAGATATCTGCTACTCCTCGCGCCGGGAAATGCGTGGGTTCGGCTTGTGCTAGTAATACTATGTCTTGGTTTTGATCAAGAAGACGGCTAAGAGTGTGGCCACTCCTAGTCGCTGCTCGGCATCCCCAATCAGTATGTTTAACATTGAAGTCCCCCGCTGACATATATAGCTACGCCTTAACCTCTACCATTTTCACGGTTTCTTCTATAAAGAGTAAATCCGCCCATTTTGGGATCTCTGCTGTTTGCATTCAGATGAGTTTCATTCACCATAATTACATCCAACATGTTCCTCTCTGCGAAATGAGCTCGCTCGTTTCGATTTCTTGCCAGGCCGTTTGCATTTCAAAAAGCCGCCCTAAAATTATTGCGCTGCTGCTGTTTTTGTGACATTTAATTTGTTTTCTGCTTGCTGCACCATTGCATAAGTATCTTTGGTAATTTGTTGTCCAAAAAGACAGGCGAATTTTTCAAAGAAGCTGCGCTACGAATGCTCTCACACAACAAGTGTATAAGGCTACGTTCAGCATTGCTCCCCTCCCCAGAGCTGCTGCTTTTAGTGTTTCCTTCCATTCTGGAAGGTCCTGCTTTTGAGGATCCTCTTTTTTTTGTAATTGATCCTCCATGCCGCTGACGATGGCAAAGCAGAGGACACCTGCTTTGCTTTTTGGGCCTGTTGCACCATCTTTGGTTTAGCTGGCCGTTGCTGTTGAGCAGGCTTGACGGCTGCCTGCATTTTTTCTTGAACTAGCCTCTTTTGGCCTGCGCTTTTTAGCGGCTTAGGAAAGCTTCCGCAACCCTTATAGCTAGCGGTGTGAGCGTCGCCACAGTTGGCGCAAGTTGGCTGAACCTCTTTTGGTTTATCGCAGTTTCTTGACTCGTCGTCTTTTTCACATTTAAGACATTTTGCCTTTGCGTGGGAATTCGCCTGTCCATGATGGAATGTTTGAAGTCTAAATCTGTGAAGAAGTGTTAATAAAGAAGATATAATAAAGCGATACAGATAAAATTACAGAAATGCTAAGTAAAAAAGCCATAAAAATATAGTAGCTATCAGGCACAAATGTAAATGCTAAAATTATATAAAGAAAATGTTGAGTAAAAACCTATAAAGATATAAATGCTGTAAATAATAAAAACATAAGTAGAAAATTATAAAAATACAATTTATACATAGTATTAACGGCACAGATGTAAGTGCTAGAATTATGCAATAAAACAGAAGAAATATATAGTGTTATGCGTTAAGTGTTGCTTTCGCACTATTTCCTAAGTGTCTCCTTATCTCGCATCAGGACAACTGTCTTCGGGGCCCTGTAAAACATTACCGAGTAGTCATTTGTGGTAAAATATGTGTGATGCGTTGTATAAAATTATTATTCATGCATAAAAAAACATAATTTAGTGGTACAATCACGCAAGTTGAAATTGCAAAAAAAATTATAGGGTAATATTACTCTTCTTAGTGGTAATTGGTTTACAGCCGTACATCCGACATATTCTACAGCAGTAGCACTACGTCTTCTTACAGCATAGAGACCAGCGAGACCTTGTTCCACAAGTCTTCCTTATTATTAGCAATTGTTTGCTTGCCTCCTTCACTTGTAAAACCTAGACTCCTCTAAAAACGTTTTTCTGTTTGTCTTGAAACATGTATAACAACGATTAGAAAAATTACACTCAGTTGTTGTAACATGTAATGTGTCACTCGTTAATTAATATTTGTGCAAACAAACAAAAAATAAGTTAGTATTATAAGCAGGTCAGTTATGTACTTGTAAAAGCCAAAAAGTGTTATAGTGTATAAATACTCTCCTCATTGGTATTCAATGCAGCTGCTGTCTTTCTCTTCTTTTTTCCCTTTGGTCGACTTGGTCGCCCAATGTAGCTGTCTTTATCTGCTTTTTTCTCTTTTCAGCATTTTCTGTGAGCATTTTGTGGTCCTAAAAAGGACCATTTATGCGTGTCCTAACGTCGCGTATACTTATATTTGTATATAGCTACAAATTTTCTTCCTCCTCAATTAGATCCGGAATATCTTCTTGCTGGTCAGTATCTTTTGCCATATATTCCTACTCGTCAACATTCATCTGCAAGAACGTTATATGTTTGTTCTGCAGCTTCATCGCCTGCTGGCCCATTTCTACCACTTCGAACACTTCTAGTAAAAGCCTTTTCTAAACTTTCAGGCAATATTACTTTAAAAAAAACCTTTTGGTTTTTGTGCTTCTCCTGTTCCAAAATTCTAGGTCGATGACTCCATGCAATGCATATTCAGCACCTGTTACTGGCAGTAACAGGTGCTGAAGGGTAGTAATATGCATGGCGTTGGTCTGCAAGTATCTTTCCCATTATTACTTGTAGAAAGAAGCTCTTCAAATATAATTTATTTTCAGCACCAGAAAATCGATCACAGTAGAGGCACTTAATTTCAATTATACTCATTCCGTAGCTGTCACTCGACTATTGCATCTGAGGATGCACCAAAATATGGGTACTTTGGATTTATAAAAAATCCCACTGACTTGACAGCAATATTTTTATGGTGGCTTATTTTTCATTGAAAATCTTTGATGGCTTCTTTCTCATGTTTACAGCCATATTCCAAAGCTTTGGCTTTAAATCTGTAAGAACCAGAATAGCAAATGCTTTTAATTAATGAAGCTGAAGGCTTTTCAATTGTGGTTCTACAACAGCTTTTAAACCTTGAAGCTGTGATACGTCCAGTGCGATAATGAAACCAACTTCTACATTTGGCTTGCTGTTATGTCTCTTTTTCAATTTCCGTGCAAGTTTGAAACGGTATTTCTAGATTCACATTTAATGCTAAAAGTTTTTTGTTAATTTATATAAGTATAGATTATGATAAACCAACTTACCTATCTGTTGTAATTTATGTGACGACTTTGTCTCATTCTATTTGTCATAAAACTTCATGATTTGCCACCTACTTTTTCTGTCTCTTTCCTCTTTTATTTCTACTGCAAAAGGTCTAGTTACTAGATGTAGAACAGATCCCCTTGATGTAGTCCCATGCAAATCTGATAAGAAACTGTTTGATTTTCTCTTGACATTTTTATAATCGACGATTTAGTACTGGTGCTTGTTGAGTATTTTACTATCCTCATCCAAAAACTTCCGTTTTGCAGTTCTCAAATCTAGATCGACGATTTGTTTGGGTTCAGCAGATTTTGAACTAGGTGCTATTCAGTATGCTTTAACTGATGTTCTTGTTCCCAATTCCTCTTGACGAATAGAATCATCAATTGAAAACATGACAGCACAAACATGAGTACAAACTTCACCTAAACCAGTAAATATCGCAGTTTGTGATTTCTATTCTATTGGGTAGGCTTAGAAAATACATTTAATGTTTGTTTCTTTCTTCTTTTAATTTGGGATAAAAGATCACTTGAAATTTTAACACTTTGTTAAATTCAAAATTCTTTATTTAAAATTAAAGTTACAGACAAGTAATGTGGCTGTGTGTTAACTATAAGACAGTCAGGATAATAATAATAATAATAATACTATAATAGGAATGAACATTCCTATTTCAATTTACAAGGGTCAAAGTTTACTTAGATTAATAAGAATAAATTTACAGATCTAATAATTTAAAAAGATAACGTTAACTTCCAATAATTTATACACAAGATAACTTGGAAGCTATCGTTATCTACAGGTCAGGGTTTGGTCTTAAGCTCATATATCGTCTGATTAAATGATTCCTATTAAATATTACGATGATATGAAATATTTGAAATATTCATACAAATACTTATATTAATTATTAAATACAAATATTAATATTACATGCAGACATAACACCTCCATCTCTAAGATTCCTTTTTTCTTGCAAAATAAAAAAGAATTATAGCCGACGTTTGTTGCCAGCAAAACGTTTGACTTCACATTGCAATAATTAAAAATTTGAGCACAACATGTTGACTTTGGAGGTAATGGTCTGTCAGGGCCATTATCTGAACTCTTGCAAAGCTCTACTAGACGTCGAAAAAGGCGACATTTAGAAAGCAGGCTATGTAAATTACAATTAATGAAATTACAGAAATAGTAATTACAGAAAAGATACTCAAATGGCAATGAATAAAGGTTTCTTTCCCAAGTTGGTTGAGCTGATTTTTGATTTGGCTCAGTTTATGTTCAGCTGTGCGTAGATCATCAAGGTCCAGAGAGTTTATTTTCAGCGGTTCAAGAGCGAGCTTGTCGTAATTTGCGGGTATAAGTTTTTCGCAACAATCGTATGAAACTAAAGGGATGACATCTAATTCGGTAAGATTGGTTTTCCTTTCCTTTTGTGCGTGGATTTGAATGGTTCCAATAAATACACTACACTGACTTTCCATGGTAATAAGACTATTTTCTTGTAGTATTTGCGTTTTTGGATCTTTGAAAGCACAGGTGTAGGTAACAGGAAGACTATGGCTGGTGACGATGATCCATTTGTTTTTTCTTAATTTTTGAACATTGAAATCCTTGAAGTTCAAGATTATTGGATGACATTTTGAAGTTGCTTCTAAATTTGTTACAATTCGTACTTCGCAAGGAGAGTCTTCAGTAACATGTGGAATAAGATGAGAGCACAATAAGGTTTCTTCCGTCAAGATTTGACACTTCTCCAGATTTCTGTGTGGATAAGGTTGGTTTTTTTATCTTTAGTGGGAATGGAGCATAAATAGTAAAGAGAATATTTTTGTCTATCTAAGGTAATTGAAGACGTCAAAGTAGGAAGTGTATTTACATTTGCATTAAGAGGTAAATTATTATGATCAAGCTGTTGCGAGATAAGTTTTAATTCATTTCACAAATGCTCTGGTCTAATAATTGATGATTGTAAAACCTTTAATTTTGCAAATGTAATGCTATCTATTATGTCATTAAGTTCGTTTTCAATAATATGCAAACATTCTAGCAATTGCTCGCAAGTGTCCATTACTTTAATTTAGCTTTTAAAATAACAAGTGTTATCGTGAATTATATTGAGGTCGTCTTCTATAAGTTTTAAATCAGCGTTAAGAGCCGGACTCTCTCAGCGAAAATAGCGATGCTTGAAGTATCCGACTGATCCGAGCGATACTGGCTGGCCAGTGCTGCCAGGTCTTCGCAAATAATAGCGGTAGGCGGAGTTGTAAAATAGCGGTATATTTGAAAATTTAAACGGTAGGTTTATATTTAATTTTAAAAATCATAAGTTTTATGAAACATTTAATTATAAAAATAATAACATTTATTACAAAACATATATTATGAAAAAGAAAAAATTAATCACTATCAGAATCAGAATATATAGTGTTTGACATTAAATGTCTCAACCCAGCTTCAGGCTTGAATTGAAAACAAACCTTATTTTTTTGACTATCCGTTTCCCATGCAATAAAGCGGTAATTGTTTTTGTGCCTAACGCGTTGCGTTGTTTTGTTTTCATTAGATTTACCGCCGAAAAAACTCTTTCGGCGCTGGTGCTCGAATGCGGTAATGTTAGAATATTAAAAACAAACGCGCTCAAAGTTTGAAATGCAAAAGTGTCATTTCTCAATTTTTGGTCTTTAATTTTTGTTCAAAATTCTATTATATTATTCGTTTCTGGATGTTCAGAATTTCGCAATAATCGCCATTCGTCATCAAGCTTTTGTAAATCAGAATCAGCAATTATTAGTTTAAATTCTCCTCTAACAACACTTGCAATACTGCTAATATCTGCTTTTTAAACTCTTTCTGGATTTAAAAAGTCTAAATGTTCAAGAGGGTTGTTATGAGTTGGAAATCTTAGCAAAATTTGGAGAACTGCTTCAATGTAAAACTCCAAGCATTTCAATTTAAGATTATGAAATTTATCGGTTTTTAATGTTGCCATATTGAATAATATGGCAACGAATAATTCTATTTATTTCTTCTTTTTTTACAAAGCAATCTAAAATTGTTTGAAGAACATTTTTTACACTTTTGAAAAGTGTTGAAATTTGAGGAGTTTTTGACTGCATTTGCTTATTTAAATGTACAAATTGAGGAAGTATATAATCTAAAAACTTTAGATACATTTTGTTTACGGGGTTTTTCAATAAATGCAAAATTCTGTCGGCTTGAAGGTCATTCTTGAAAGCAGATGCGTCTGTGAAAAATAAAATTAACGCATCGTATTGCTCTAAAATTCTATTAGTGACATTATATAAAGACATCCATCTAGTATGGGATGGATGCAAGATTTTATGAGGTTTAATGTTAACAAAATGTTGAAATTCTTGTAATTCTGATAAACGTTTTGGGCTATTTGAAAAATAATTATAAATGTCACGAGTTAAAAGTTCTATATGATCAGGTAATAAATTGCCTTCGAAAAACTAAACCTATCTAATTGTTGTTATAAACATTGCCCTGCGGTTCCATTTCTTCATTTCCGTCTGCATTGTCTTCCCAACGATCATTAAGCTGCATAGATATATTATGCAATACGGCACAAGCACAGATTATATAGGGTGTTTTTTTAAGCCCGATATAACTTGAAATTGTAAAAAATAACACAAAAAATTAAATTGTACTCAAAAATTTTTTTTTATTTGAAAGATCAATACGTGACATTAACATTTGAAAATGATTTCGGGCATATGGGCACCGCGGCTGTTCTTGACGAAGCGCATTCTGGACGTCCAATTTTGGGCCACTTTTTCGAGCACTGCTGGCCGTATGTCACGAATAACACGAACAATGCTGGCTTCCAAGGCGTCAATTGTTGCTGGTTTATCAGCATAAACCAGTGACTTCACGTAGCCCCACAGGAAATAATCGAGAGGTGTCAAATCGCACGACCTTGGAGGCCAATTGACAGGTCCATTTCTCGAAATCAAGTTATCGCCAAATTTTGATTTCAATAAGTCGATGGTTGCGTTCGCCGTATGGCACGTAGCGCGATCCTGTTGAAACCACATCTCCTCCGGATCAATGTCATCCATATTTTCAAACAAAAAATCATTGATCATGGTGCGGTAACGATCTCCATTGACCGTAACGCGATCTCCGGCCTCATTTTTGAAGAAATAAGGTCCGATGATGCCACCAGCGTGAAAACCGCACCAAACGGTGCATTTTTCTGGATGTAATGGAGTCTGTAGGGTCTCTTGTGGATTGGTCTCACTCCATATGCGGCAATTTTGCTTATTAACAAACCCGTTAAGCCAAAAATGCGCCTTATCGCTGAACACAATTTTGCGATAAAACAACGGGTCAGTTGCCAACTGCTCTAGAGCCCAATCGGCGAAAGAACGACGCATATAATGGTCTCGTGGCTTTAATTCCTGCACCAGCTGGATCTTATACGGGTGTAGGCCGAGATCTTTGCGCAAAATTTTCCACGTAGTGGACGGACAGAGCCCCAATTGCTGCGACCGACGACGAATCGATAAATTTGGATCTTCTTCTACACTTGCGTTTACAGCGGCGATATTCTCTTCACTACGCACATTCCTTCGACGTGTTGGTGTTATTGCATCCTCTAGAGAGTATGTGGTACGAAATCTATCCACAGTTCGACGAATGGCTTGTTCAGATAGACGATTATGTACGCCATAAAAATGACGAAGTCGTCTATAAGTTGCGCGAATCGACGACTGATTTTCAAAGTAAATTTGGATAATTTCGTAGCGTTGTTCAAGCGTGAGTCTATTCATGATGATTTGTCAGAGTATACTGAAACAAATAAAAAAAAATGTTTTATTAAAATTTAATTTTTTGTGTTACTTTTTACAATGTAAAGTTCTATCTAGGTTAAAAAAACACCCTTTAGTTTGTGAAGTTTTAACACGTTCACTGCCCGTCAATTTTGGCATGTGGTTCACCAATTCCAACTGAAGATTCACTGTTTAATAGTACCAAATGTTACAAAAATTAGGTAAAACAATGTTTTTTACCACATACTACTGTTTTTTGTTAAAAAAAATACAGCGCCGCAAATGATGCGGCATGGGCACTGAATAGCAGTATTTAGTACTCCGTGCCCAGACGCAACATTGTCGGCGAAAAATATTTGAATCAAATTTTGTAAAAAAGCATTTATTGCACATAAAAAAAAAGCAAGTAACATATAAACACCTAATCTTCAAAGCAGGTAACATACATAACTGAAATATATTTTTTTTTTGCAAAAGACAACAAAAACATTGATTTCCATAATATAAAAAACTATGAAATCTGTATAAAAGAATAAACAATGAATCTAAAATATCTATAATATATAAAATAAGATAACATTTCTGTAAGAAAAAAACGAAAAAAAAATCAATATTATTTTTTTCTAATATTTTTATGAAAATGTTCAAAACATGATTCCAGACAGAGTCCTGGTGCCTCCGGACACTTAGCGCAATAGTATTGCGAATCTGTTCTAACTCCTTGCTGTGAACACCAACGACACCGTTTTCGAAGTTTTCTTCCATTTGCAGCTACCTCACATTTACTAGGAAGATGGAAGTCATCACTTTTAGGTTTTACTCTAGTTTCTTCTAAATCTGGCAACAATAATTCTATTATTGAATGACGATAATCCAAGTAAGACATTTTGGTGATGAATATTTATTGTACAACATAAAGGAATTATACAACATCATTTCAATAATGTGAAGTCCAACTTTTTTATACCATCTAATGGTCTTTCTATTTGACGGATAGTATGCAAGCATTTGATCTTGCAGATCAATACCGGACATATACTTATTATATTGTGCTATAGGCGCAGGTTTCATCTTCGTTTTCCCAGACTTAGAAGTAATTTCTTGAAAAGTATTTTCATGTTCGGTTGTAATGTACAAGACGTCTCTTTTATCTTTCCATTTTCCTACGCAAACATGTCCGCCGTATCGTTGGATTGTTTCACCAACCTTTAATTTTGCTTTAGATACATCGCCAAGAGTCTCTTTTCTTCCAGCCCGTAAGGTTCCTGTACAATAGGTCATTCTATTGAGTAATTGTCTAGCAAGGCCTACCGAATTATAATAATTGTCCATGTATAGACTGTATCCTTGATCCAAGTAATCACTGACAAGATGAAGAACCACATTGGCAGCATGTCCTTTACCACCCAAGTCGTCAGCTGCCCCAGTGTATATTTGTAGTTTTATTATAGTTCCATTGCTCTCTGTAAGTAAATAGGATTTCACTCCATACTTGTGTTTTTATTTTTTGATATATTGGCGAAATAAAAGTCGCCCGCGCCACAAAAGCATTGATTCATCAATTGACAAGTTCTTTTGTGGACTATAAATGGCATGCATCTTATTGTTGAAGAAATCTACTAAAGTTTGTACTTTATGTAATCTATCAGCAGGACATGGTTCCCCTTCTTGTGGATTATGGGAAAAATGCAAACATCGTAGAATAATTAGGAATCTATTTCTGCTCATATAATTTCTAAATGCTAGGTTATAGAAACGATCTGTTCGCCAATAATCTCTAAGCCTTGGTATCTGAATAATTCCCATAAGGAATATAAGCCCGAGAAATTTTGACATTTCCTGCTGATCTGTTGGTTTCCAGCGACCTATTCGTGAATGTGGCCTAAGTTCTGGACAATTTAAGAATACAAGTTCAGCATAACTATTTGTTTCTCTAAGCAGCAAATTAAATTTTTTGAGGTTAGGACGATTTTCTACCCAGTTCAGGCTTGTTTCTAAGGGCCCTTCTTCCTCCATAGGTTCTGGGTCACCTTCTTCCAAATCACTAACTTGCAAGCAGCACAGCTTTCACTCTCACTCCAATCACTGCCCGAATCTTGATATGGTTCTTCGTCAGAGTCCGAATATAACATCAGAGCCAACATTTCATCCTCCGTTAGTTTTTTTGAATTCTTAATTGTTGGTCGTTTTTGTCTAGACGGCCCTGGAATTGCATTATCCGACATTTTTTCTAACACAGCGAGTAAATGGTATAAACACGATACAAACGCCTGACCACGAATACAAGATACTTTTTATAGCTTTATCAACGTGCCCACGTCGTATACAAAGCTCAATTGCAGAACCCAGTTTGCTACACAACATTTAATAAGCACAGTTCAGCAACGACCGGTATGCGTCATGGGCCCTGCTACGGGAATTTCATTGCCGACACAGTGTCGGCGTGGGCAGTGAACGTGAAACTTGGTATTAAGCTGCTTCCTTAAACACGGAAATCTGCGCTTCCACACTCCAAACACTCTTTCCACTATATTTCGGGTGCGTATATGAGCCCGGTTATAGCGTTCTTCCCGTACATTACCTATAATTGGGTCAAAGAGTTATAACTGCATGCTTAGTCCTACTTTTAAGTTGAGTACACACCTGGGCGAATTCACAGGAGTTAGCAAATATGTGCGACACGTATACCCATTATCGCCTAATAATAAACCACCTAGTCGCCTCTGTTCACACTGCACTCGTAATGCGCTGCGGTCAAAAATCAGGCTATCATGTGCGGAGCCTGGATGGCGCACAACAACATCCAACATTCTCATATGTGGATCCACAGCAACCTTAAATTATAAAAAGTATAAACACATCAAACATGTTACTTTGAAAGATTATATGCAGTTATTACTTGAACGTTTAACGAAAAAAAACCCTTTCGGTTGCGAAACACTTCTGCATTGTCGCCTCCTGGACTTGGAATAGCAATATGGGTGCAGTCCACATAGCCAGCTACACCGGGAAAGCCAGCGATAGCGTGAAACCTCCGAATATTGCTGCGCTGCTCTGCTACGTTTTGTGGCAATTTCACATACGGCCCAAACTGCGCCGCAATATTTTCCGATACTCTCTTTACCATACGTGAAACCGTCGGCTGGGGCTGGCTAATACCACGTAGATCACCAGCCACCATCTATTGAAACACATAATAGCAATTGTTACACTTATTATTATTGGGTTTCCCTTTTCCACTTTTACCTGAAAATTGCCAGTTGCATAAAAGCGTAAACAGGTTAACCCTTTCAGACTTGATTTATTTTTTAACAAGAAAAAAATTATTGCTGTTAAATTTTATTAGAAAACAGTTTTATAAACATCACTTTACACTAATTTAGGCAAAACATAAGTGTATTTTTGAGAAAAATTGAGTGCATAATAATGCACAATTCTAGTGGATGTGCAGTGAATATCGATAAAACGCGATACCGTAAAAATGGTAACATTTATTATAATGGTCAAGGGACAATAAACAGAAACACAAAATCAACAAATTTTTTGAAACTATGTAGTCGACTCTCGTTAATTCAAAACTTGAGGGACTCTTAAAATATTACGAATTATCGAATGTTTGAAATATCAAATGGTTCGAAATTTGTGAGAGAAAATAAATAAACTTCGAATGACTAAGTATTGATCAATAATTATTTATTAACTGCTATGTACATATTTTATAACAATGAAAAAAGTTTAGAGTGTACACACATACATGTATGTACCTACATTCGTATACTATTCATCATGTAAATTAATTAATGTTTCGAAAGAACTCTGTTATACTGGTTTGCTTCAAAACACATTGCTGCTGCTCAGACTGCTCAATAACTTTTTTTAAGAGAAAAAGTGCCTGAAATGCTTTTTCATCACTTTCTGACACTTCGTGCTTCCTTAACTGACACCTCTGTTAAAGGTTCTGATGTATCGTCCTCATCTTCATCGTTGCTTTTTTCATTTGTATCTGTCGCAGATAAAATTTCGCCATCGGTTAGTGCACCTGAGCCAGCAACATCAAAACCATACCCACGCACGCACACATTCTCCACACTTATTCCACTCATGCTCACTACCATACTTTTCATACCCTCATACAAATCTTCTTCTTCATACACACCTTTCCTAATTCTAACTACACCTTCCACTTCGGGTTTCTCGTCTCTCTCACCACCAACATTCTGCCCTCCGAGGACCAGCCCACTCCACTCCTTCCTGACGTAGCAGCGCACCCCCGCTTTCTCCTCGCTGGCTTTCAGAAGCCTCCCTACTACGCCCTCCTTCCTTGCGATGGTGGCCTCCTCCATACATCCTTCCACTCCATCTTCACTCACCACACATATCACGTTTCTCTTCGCACCCATACCCCTTCCATCACACACCTCCCTTTTCATACATTCGTAGGCCTCCCTAGGCCATACACTCATACCATTCACCTTTTTAAAATCTTCAAAACTCTTCCTTTCATCCTTCAGCACTCCCATCAATTTATTAAGCTCCTCATCCTGGTCGCACGTCTGGGTTGACATCTCCCTCGTCTCAACCTCCTTCGTTTCAACCTCTTTCGCACACACACTACAGTCCTTGTTTATTTCACTCACCAGTTCCTCCAGGGCTCTGAGCATGCCGGGTTCGGTCACGGAGGTGATGATTCCGGCTACTCTCCCCACTGCCCCTCTCAGCTCCTGCTTGGTATTCTTAACGACCTCCTTCGTCATTACAATGCCCTCCGACCTCAATTTCTTGAGGGCAGTCAGCATTCGGAGGAGTGCACGGGCATCCGTGCCCTCCTGCTTTTGGCGCCCTTCGTCCATCCGCCTGCGCTTCTTGACGGACTGTCCTCTAGTCTCGTCCCAAACAAGGTTAACGTCAGCCGTGGTCTTGACGGGCGACATCTTCAACCTGCTCTGCCGTACAAACGGCGACGGAACTGCATTTCTTCCCCCCTCGGAATCCGTGGGGCAGCCTGCCAGAGCCGGAGCTCCGACAGGGAGGGATTCTCCGCCATCGGCGGTACCCTCCCGGGGTATTTTGTTTTCGTCCTGCAACATTTCATTAACGTAAGTGACTTTTTAAAGTGGTTGTCCCCACTCGGGCGAACCCCACACAAAACATATAGCACAAACACAGACAAGTCAAAACTACACAAGACGCGGACACCTGCCAGTAGGGACGGATCCTCTATTCCGCCACGCATCTTTCGGCCTGGTCAGCCACCTTAGATTTAGGTTTTTTACGGGGTTGTCTCCCCTTGGTACAGGAGGACCCACGCGTACGCCGCCCAAATGAGCGCCGCACGCCCAGACCTCCCACACCCCCGGAGATCCGAGGGTCCATACCCGAAGTCGAGCATGCACCCCCGTCCCCCGGTTTGTCGAGTCAGTCCAGTCATCCAGACCTCCTCGGCACCGATAAAGCCTGCGCAAACCCTTGCCCTCGACACGACAGGCGGGTAGGCTATTGCGCGGAGAGAAAGACGCAGACATGGAGGTGCAACGCTCTAGAGCTACTCCGTGCAATCCGCCGTCTATCCCTCCACCAGTCGGGGTGCAAATATGGAGGTGCAATGCCCATAGGACACTCCGTGCAATTCCACACCCCGGCTATTTGAGCTGTTTCTTAGCTAGTCCAAGCCGCACCGGAAACACCCAGTACGACCCGAACTAGGGGACATCCTAGGATTTCCTTGACATCAGGGTCGTCGTCTTCTTCATCGAGTGAGGAAGAAGAACACCCTAGACGCCCCAGACAAGTATTGATTCGTCGCAATTTTATGGAGGAGTTCGACGAAGTTGATTTTAAAATCAGATTTCGGCTGTCGAAGGAGTGTGTGCGCGAAATTTTCAATAAAATTGGGGGCCACCTACGTCCGTTGAGCAACAGAAATAGGCCTGTAACCCCAATGATCCAACTGTTAATTACATTGAGGTTTTATGCAACAGGCTCTTTTCAAATATGCATGGGAGATCAATTTAACGTCTCCAAACCAACTGTGTGTCGGATAGTAAAGCGTGTAACGCATCATATTGCCACACTTCGACCACAATTTATTACAATGCCTCGCGATAGGGAAGAGACGATAAATGTACAGAATGAGTTTTTTAGGATTAGAGGTTTTCCCTGTGTGGTTGGGGCCATTGATTGCACGCATATTCGTGTGCAGTCGCCTGGTGGAGATCGTGGGGAAATGTATAGAAACCGAAAAGGCTGGTTTTCGATTAATGTCCAGGCAGTATGTAATGCAAAGCTAAAATTTCAAGACATTGTAGCACGCTGGCCAGGAAGTGTACATGATTCCACAATTTTCAACGACTCTTTTTTACGAGCTCGCTTAGAAAATAATGAGTATCCAAGTGTGCATCTTTTAGGAGATAGTGGGTATGCTTGTAGAAGATATTTGCTAACTCCTCTTCTAAATCCTCAAACAGCATCTGAAATTGCATATAATGATGCTCATATACAAACCCGAAATGTCATTGAACGAGCATTTGGGGTTTTAAAACGCCGTTTTCCGTGCCTGTCGTTGGGAATAAGAGTGCATATTGACACAACTTTAGCAATTATTGTAGCAACAGCTGTGTTGCACAATATTGCTATCGACATGGCTGATGATGCACCATTAGACGACCCTGCTATGGGAGTACCAATATTTGACCAACCGGCTCAAGTTTTACAGGATGTGGTTAATAACAACATAGCTGTACCAACAGCATTAATTAATACCGTATTTGCAAGGTAATGGTTATTTATTATGTCTACAAACTACATACTGTCTAATTGTTTTTGCTTAATCGCTATTTCTAGTTTTTTTAATTCAAGGTCCGCTTCTTTGATTTTTATCTCAATCCGTTCCTTTTCCTCTACCAGATTTAAAATTGCGATTTGTTTCGCCAGTTTCTCTTTTTTTAACGCCTCACAACTTGCTTTTTTTTCTTGAATGTTTTTTCTTCTCATAAAACTCAATCTTGCAGGTAGAGGAGGTGGCCTAGGTGGTGGAGTTAGCAACTCCGTCTCGCTCACTCTTGCAGCTGTGGGATGAAGCTCTTCCGCTTCATCAGACGAGACACTCGAGACAGGTGCCAAGTACCGCGAACAAGTGGGCTCATTGATGGGGCGCTCAGCAATAGTAGCCTGCATATCTAGAAAAACAGTTTTGTTTTAAAATAAGTTTTACTTATTAGAAATATGGATGTCTATTTTTGTTCCCTATATAATCACCTACCTTCTCTTTGTGCACTATAAGCGGCATTGCTGTCGTACACATTCTGATGTCCCACTGCTTGTGCCCCCATCAAGGCCAGCACACGTGTGTCCGCCGCACTCACATTGGAGGTTGTGGTCCCTCCGCCAGTTCTGTAGACTTCTACCTACAAAACAAAATATGTGCATAAATATAATAATACTAATAAATACTGACTGATGCTGATTAATATACACTAATAATAATAATATTGATAAAAACTTGAACATACCTTTTCGTCGGCCTTATGTTTTTTCGCGGTTTTTTTGAGGCTCTTATACAGCCACTTTAATTGGTTTGCGGATCGGCTACCGGTCCGCGACTGGCTGTTGTAGAGCCCCGCAATTTCGTTCCACGTGGCTACTTTTTTTTGTGACGAAAGGGCATTCGTTTTTTTATTTTCGAGGATGTGGGTAAACCCTTCGACCACATTTAAAAGATTGTCTTTATCCTCTTCCGAATAATTTCTTGCTCTTTGCCGCTTGTTCTCCATTTTTCTTAAGCACACTGCTGCGACCACCACATACGCACAAAGTTAGGTTAAATAACGTCACTTCACTTGTGGACCTTGTGGTACATGTTGACACACGGCTGCCAACTTAAACATAGAAAACATAAATTCCCTAGATTTTTGTCTAGTCACCCTAAATTTGTACCTCGAGCCACAGCTAATCCTGGAATAACTAACTCCGCTTGCAAATGCGTTGGTGAAACGGAAACAGATTTATCTTTAGTTTAATCATAGATTAATTTTATTCAGTGAATAACTATTTCTCGATTTATTCCTCGTTGGTGAAACCGGGCATACGAGTTATAAACTCAAATGAAAATCACACTCTTGTAACTCTCTTTGTTGAGGAAATCATTGCACATTAAAACTGTCAAAGTAGATGTCAACCAAAATTTCTCCAAGGCGTCCATCTTACATGACCTCAGATATGTCGTCTATCGCAGGCAAACTAAATGCTGACGTTTTCATAAAAACAAGATTCTTATTCTTGCGTGAAAATTTTATATGATTGTCTTGCGGAACTTGGCCGACATAATGTTTTTTTCCCTGGAAACTTAGCAAGAACTCAGTCTCTTAAGCATAATTAGTAGGTAATCGTTTGGTTTTTAAGAAAGATCCACATTCAATTACTTTATTCACATAATTACAAATGCATTAAAATAGATAATTTTCTATTTTGTTTCTCATTAGTTTTAAATTATTGATGTTGCTATATTTCATAACATAATATATTCTTAACCTAATAAATAATTTTAATAAGTAATCAACAGGGAATTGTTTACAAGGGTGTTGGAAACCTTCAATTTTTGTCAAGAGTTTATAAATATTGTTACCAGGATGATCTCCCACAAATTGTTCAAAATTCTCGAAAAATACTTTTTCTATATAATAAATAAAATTATAGAAACTCTCGTGAGGGGATCGTAGCTTACCAAATGAAGCGGTATTTTCTTTATCAAACGCTTTTAAATGTAAAAATAAATTAGAACAATCTAGTGTTGAGCTAGCTCTAGAAAATACCTCGCAAATATCACATGAGTGTATTTTTAAGCATTTATTTACCAGGTAACCACACACGTACTTAAAAGCGTTCACTTCAGGCAAACTTTTTTCGTGATAATCACAACTGTCAACCCGAAACGCTTTACTATACCTGTATTTTCACATACCATTTGTATTTTGTTTTCATTAAAATCAGCCAGGCTGGTCAGCATTACTGCCAGATCTTGAGAGCAATTCATGTGGTCTGAATAAATATAGTTTAGTAAAAACAATTTTCTGTACGATTATTATGTTCCTTCCACCGCTTAAATGCTAATGGATCAAAGCTATCTGATTTAATGAGACGTTATCATGTAAGGGTGAATTCCAGATTTTGTAAATTCGTTTTGTATAATTTTGGGGTTAGTATCACGCCATATTTGAGCAATAAGTTAAGAAAATTGTTTATTAATAAGTTTTTTCTTTGGATTTTGTCTCTGCCATCTTACCAACTTAGCATCCCAGTTGTCAAGCGACTTAAACACAGCTATATCAAGCGGTTGCAAAAGATTACTTGAGTGTGGTGGAAGTTTAAGGATCGTTACTTGTTGTTGCATAGCTTCCTTGATTAAATCAATTTCAATATGGGTTGAATGACCATCATATATTAATAATATTGGCCGATATGTGCCAAAATCTTTAATTAAGGTTTTCTTAAAATAGTTAAGAAACACTTTTTTTTCCATCCACTTTGTTTTGTAGCTGCGTAGACCAATTGTGGACAGTCAGGATCCACATCTGCAGTCCACTTATCATACACAACCTTTCGTTTGAAAACTACCAAGGGTGTTCCTCTCGTACCAGCTACTCTACAAGATATTGAGACAGTGGTATTTTCTCTGCCAGGACCACTGGTTGTGCGTGTACATGGTACACGTTTTTTTCCAACAATTTTTGTTTTAGATGGGTCTGTGCTGAAACCGCTTTCATCAAGGTTTCAAAATTTGTCAAAACACTAAAATTGTTTGTTCATGATAACAGAAGGTTGAAAGATTGGTTAAATTTTTTTCGAACCGGGAAAATATTTCGCTGGTAAACACTTGGACCGAATTTTTGATGGTTTCAAACAAAGTATAGTCGGAATTTTTCACGGAGGAGATGAAGAAAACCACTATTGATTCATCATTTTTAAATGGTCTAAATATGCTTTATTCTGGAAGTTATTATCTTCAAATTTTATATAGGTACTTGGGTTGAAGTGTATTTGACTTTACTATCTTCATGGAACCAACGGGAACTTTTAGAAATTTTATATCCATTAAATTGGATGTTGGAAGATTATTTTACGTATCTGTCTGAAGTTTGGCGAAGTGATGATAGCAAAATTGTACAACATTTACGGCCATGGTTACTTGTTATTCTTATTGGAAAATCTTTACTAAATCTGAAAAATGGTAAACAATTGGGGCTTTATTTCTATTCTATAGAATAGATTCCAATAATAAATATTAAATACTTTTATTCATCTTATATAAAAAACATTTTCTTTTGCTAACTTGCTCTAGAATATCTAATTCAACATGCTTTACAGAAGACTTTTTAGATGTGGATCTCATAGCTTTCTATGACGAAATACCTTCGCCTATTTTAAAAATAAATTCGCGCTTTCAGATGGATTGGCAGCAAACTTGAAAGATTGGTGGTTGATTTTTAATTTATTGTTTTAACTAGATACTATTCTTTTGAATGAAATGGGTGTGAAATTTTTACTTTCTGCTTTCTCTGTTATAAAGCAGCAAGATAAAGTGTTTTTCGAAACGATATCACTGACGAAACACACAGTGGACTTGACTTCATTTGAAAATATTTGGAAAATCTTATTCAGCTGGGTATTCTATACTTAGGTCTGACGCGACACTAATTTTAGGACTGAATTTAGTACAATTTGTGCGCGCACTGATTTAGCTGAGGATTTAACCCTGAAGTGTTGCCAGATGAATTTTTAGTAAATCAGTCGAAATATCTGTTAGAATTTAAATTCGCAGTGGTAGGTCAAAAGAAACAAAGAAAAATAACACAAATAAGATTTATTTTTGTATAGAAAAACAAACGTAAAAACAAAAAATAAGTTGTAAGTACAAGAATGCGAAAACGTTTTTGACAAAGACTGTTCTAAAAAAACAACAATTGTATATTAAACTAGTTAATTGGACTCAGTTTCAGAATCTGTTAACTCTTCTTGGTTTTTTAAATATTAGAATTGTGATATTTAAGAAAGTGTTTAGAAAAACCTCTTGTAAAGAATTTCTCCAATTTTTCAATCTCTTCCGAAAAATATGATTTTTTGAACCCTTCAAAATATGCATTTGTTGAGTAGATTATTTCGTCATTTGAGCCGAATCTTTTTCCACCCAGCCATTTCATCAGGCGTTTTTTGGAGCTATTAAATCACTCATTATATTTAACCTTCGCTTTTTGCCTCAACTCCTCAAGTTTGGAAACAAGAAATAGTCGCAGAGAGCTAAGTCTGCAGAATAGGGTGGATGACGGAGCAATTCGTAGCCTAATTCATGAATTTTAGTCATTGCAAGAACACTTGTGTGCACCCGTGCGTTATCTTGATGAAAGAGAACTTTTTTCCGCTAAATGTGGTTGTTTTTCTTTCAAAACTTTGTTGAAATGGTCCAATAAGTTACAATAGTATTCGCCATTTATTGTTTTTCTTTTTTGAAGGTAGTCGATGTAGTTGAGGTAGTCGAAAAAATTGTAGCCATCACTTTGTTGGCCGATAAAACCGCCTTAGCTTTTTTCGGAGCGGGTTCACCACTAGCAATCTACTGTTTAGACTGTTCTTTGGTCTCCGGGGTATGGTGATGAATCCATGTTTCATCAACCGTTATAAAACGACGCAAAAACTCGTGTCTATTGCGATTAAACATCGCCAAATTTGCCTCTGAAGTTGTCACTCGGACGCGCTTTTAATCAATTGTGACCAAGCGCGGCACCCTTCGTGCGGATAGCTTTCTCATGTTTAAATGTTGATGCAAAAGCAAAATATTTCGTACTCGTTCATCTGAAATGCGTACCATCTCTGCTATCTCGCGTACTTTTACTCGTCGGTCTTGCAACACGATATCGTGGATTTTATCGCGTCCACACAACAAAGGAGCAAAATTTAGCTCCACTGAGTGCTAATTGACCTTATACTTGATTGTAATAATTATCGTTTTTTAAGGCGATAGGTTCCATCTGCACATGCTGCTTCTTTACGGCGATGTAATAAGGCTTTTTTTACTCCCATTCTCAGTTTGTGAATGTTAGCTTTCACCACAGCCTTTAACTTTAGAGGAATTATTTAGTTTGAGCTGTTCTTTCTTGTGCAAATTTCACGAAGTCAAGTACAGTAGTTTCGCAGAAGGTGGTTAGTGCATTCTACTTTTCTATGTTTGTATGTTACAATTACCACCATAAGGTCTTTCTGTGCATAATTTCTTATAAACACTACTATCTCCATCACCAACTAACTTCACATATTTCAACTTATGCATACCAACCAACAGTGGCTTTACAACCCTCTAGAATTATGTCAGATTCCATTCCAGTTGAAGACCCGTTCCAGTTTTTGTAACAGACATGATTTTGTGCGTTTACATTTTTACTAGTAACTCTAGCACAAATTGCGCAATATTTATTTCTGGAAGCAACAAACAAGCATTTTTCGAGTTTTAACGCCAACTATGCATGCCTAAAATATATAACAAATTACTGATACTGCTAATGATGTGATATGTTTTTTCAACTTAAGTACAGATTCTGTCGACACACATTTTTTATTATTACACATACAGGGTGTTTTTTTTAGAGGTATAGAACTTCGAATTGAAATAAAACACAAGAAAATCGTTTTAATGTCCATCAATTTGGCTTTATTGGAAGGATAATTTTATGCCATTAATGTTTAAATATGATTTCGGGCATGTGGCCGCCGCGGCTGGCTCGAATAAATCCAATTCTACAGGTCCAATTTTCAACCACTTTTTCGAGCAAATGGGGCCGTATGTTGGCAATAACGCCACGAATGTTGGCTTCCCAGGTCCCTAACGTTTCTGGTTTGTTGGCGTAGACGAGCGACTTCACATATCCCCAAAGAAAATAATCCAATGGTGTCAAATCACACGATCTTGATGGCCAATTGACAGGTCCATTCCGCGAAATTATGCGCTCATCGAATGTTTCCTTCAATAAATCGATTGTGACGTGCGCTGTGTGGCATGTAGCGCCGTCTTGTTGGAACTACAACTCATGCACATTCATGCCATCCAATGCGGGAACAAAATAGTCGGTTATCATGGCTCTATACCGGTTTCCATTAACGGTAACTGACTCTCCAGCATTATTTCGGAAGAAGTATGGCCCAATGACTCCACCAGCCCATAGAGCACACCAAACAGTCAGTTTTTGTGGATGTAATGGCGTCTCAAGGGTCTCATGTAGATTCTCTTCACTCCAAATGCGGCAATTTTGCTTGTTGACGTAGCCATTCAACCAAAAATGAGCCTCATCACTGAACAAAATTTTGCGATGAAAATCAGCATCGAGAGCAATCTTATTTTCGGCTCATACACCAAAATCACGACGCATTGCATGGTCTCGCGGCTTTAATTCTTGCACAAGCTGGATCTTGTAAGGTCGCAAGCCAAGATCTTTGCGCAAAATCTTCCATAACGTTGATGGACAAAGAGCTCCAATTGCTGTGCACGGTGGCGAATCGATTCATTCGGGTCCTCTTCAACACTTTGCTCTACAGCGGCAATTGTTTCTTCGGTGCGCACTGTTCGACGTCTCTGCGGATGCGTATTATCACATAGAGTAAACGTAGTGCGAAAACGATCCATGGTTAACCGAATTAATTGCTCTGATGGACGATTATGTCGACCATAAAATGGACGGAGCTTGCGGTAAACTTCGCGAACTGAACCATTATTTTCGAAATAAATTTGCACGATTTGCAAGCGTTGTTCTTTTGTCAACCTGTTCATGATGAAATGGCAAACCAAACTAAATATTAATCACTTGACAGCTTACAAAATGGCCGCCAGTTAAAAAAGTGATGCCAACTTAAAGTTCTATACCTCAATAAAAAACACTCAATACTACACTTAACAACGAATACACGGCATAATCCCTTTTTTATCTCTCGCATAAAGTGCATATGTGAAAAATGACAGTCAAGTGGTTTGTGATCGTTGAGGTTTTTTTTTACTGTTAAAAAATTTTTGTATGTCAACAAGTCTTCTGTCTTCTAGGACAGATACAACATTTTCCGTTTTGGGCGGAACTGTTTTATATATAACACCATCAATTTCTGCAGATGTTGACGACCTACAATTAAATTATTGTTCTCAGCTGTTTCGTTTTTTGGAAATACAATAAACCTAGGCGTGTTAGACTGTTCACCTGGAATAGTTAACTTTTGTTGAAAAGCATCCTTTTGGCGCATGGTTGCAGATGTTTGAGCGTTTTCTACCCCACAAACAATTCACATTAAATCTACATTGACACGTTTTGCCAAAATAATGCCGAGAAGTTTGATTCCATAAAGTTATTTGCTGATTTTTTAAATTCTTTAACTAAATTTACAATTTCGTAGGGCAATTGCTTTCCTGTTTTAGTAACATGTTATGGGCTCCCGAAACAGATGGGATATTATTATTACATAAGACCAATCGAGTATCGAGGGTCTAAAAATGTACCTAGTACATTTAAAAAACATTTAGTAAAAATGTAAAATTAACTTCTTTTCTTAGCCCAAAACTTTTTTCTATTTCTGCTTCTAAAGACTTTTTTTTAATTTATTGTTATGGGCAATTGCATATTCACGGACGAAAGATTTTTTATCGCACAATTAATAAGGAGGATGACAATGCTCATCGTAACATTTTGTTACGGTGTTTGGAAATAAGTTCCAAAAACCGTTGACACATATAAAAATTTGAATTCCAGCGAGTAGCAATATTTAAAATTTCTTTTTTTTGTTTTACTTTTCGCAATTCCTTGTCTGACTTGCTCTCTGAAGCATTCGTGATGGCTTTTATAAAATTTACAATGTTTTGAATCTTAGTTTGTCTTGAGGCTGACGAATCATCAGATAAAGAAATCCGCAGACAAGAATCTGAAATATATAAAAGGCGAGAGGCTGAGGGTGTCTATGAAATTCTGATAGTGCGTCATCTGGTACCAAATCACACGAAATTCAAGGAATATTTTCGTTTATCTCCAGAATTGTTTCATTACGTTTTAAACTTTATAAAGGAAGATATAGCTTTAAAACCAAGCAATAGAATAAAAAAACCAATTTCTCTAGAACAAAAACTCTGTATTTTTCTAAGGTAAATTATAAATTATATAAAATTATTCTAAATTATAAATGATATGAAATTTCTCTAAATTATAAATGATATAAACCTATTCTAAATGATATAAAAATTATTCTAAAGTATACATGCTACACAAATATTCTAATTTATAAACGAGTGCAATTGTATTCAAAAGTACACTCGTCAGTAGACGTCGATGGTCTAGGAGAGGGCAAATAAGCAATATTGGCGTTATTGCTTTGGTAAAATGCTAATTCGGCATTGCCAACCAATGTTCCTATTTCAAGACGAAGTCTAATTTGTTCTTGCGGAGGAAGTTTTTTCACTATCTTAGCAATGGATGCGAAACATAAATCGCTTGCATCTTGAGGTTCTGCTACCGGTTTTCGAGCAATCTCTTGCAGAAAATGTAATCGAGCCTCCGATGTAGAACGCGATTTTTTTTTTTTACTTAAACGCAACGTGGACCCGTGTGGAGTACTTGCTATGTTGGACGTAGTAGCTGTTTCTGGAGAAAGTATTTCCAAACTATCGTCGTCTTCACAGCACGGTGATGTGTTGTCATGTGTATGCGATAAATCTTCATCTTGACTGTTCTCCTCGCTGAAGTCTTCTGGCACCTATTGCGTTGGTGTTTCGTCATGTGGAATATTGCTTATAGTACTAAAAATAATTATTTTAAGGCATGTCTATACGTGTTTGGTTGTAACATGTGTACCTGCGTTTTCCACTTGGAAAACTATCTAAAAAAGACAGTAAAAGAGATCTTTTTGTAGCAGCTTCGCCTACTGATCCAGTACCGGGTTTCCCTCGCTTCCGAATATAATAGTCCCGGATATACGTCCACCGTTTGCTGCACTCAGTATCTGCAATATCAAAAAAATCATGATTAATTTTAAGAGCTATATCATAATATTAGGTAATCTTTTTCCTCTCTAATTTAACTCATCTTTCACTGAAAGACAACTGTTTTTCTAGGTTTTTGGCGAATCATTGGCATTTCAATTTCGAATATGTCATTCTTGGATTGGAGTTATAGTAAGACAACTGGCAAATAGCATGGTTACAAAAATGCTTAACGTGGTTTTACCATGTTGCCATGAATCTAAGACATTGCTTCAAGCGTTAGCAATATAGGTACCCGTATGCGACTCTGACAACTCTACAACATCTAGACCAGCGGTTTCCAAATTTTGAATTTCGCGTAACACACACGAAATTATAAATTCGTTCAGTGTACCACTGAACTGTAACCGTTGAAACAAACCTTCAAAGTGGTAAAGTAATAAAACTACAACAATTGTTTACGACAACAATGTCATTTATTAATTATAATATTATTATAGTAAAAAAATACAATATTCTCAGTGCGAAAAATATTGCTGCATGTTCGAGACAATAGAGGAAAATATCTGGGTCAATTGTACTTAATTTTAAGCGCAATTTAGAGTCTACGTTAAGTTCATTACGTTATTTGGTCAGAAATGTGTTTAGAAAGAAGCCTAACGTCAAATTACTGACGTTAGTCACTGCCACAGCCGTCTCTACTTAATAAGCCGTGAACAGCAAAATATGGCAACGCTGCTAGTGCGTCTATTGGCATTCACTAGTTCAAGTTTCAAGTGTTTCAAGTTAGGTTTATTTTGAAGCTTTTATCACACGCAGAATGCCTCGCACATATTGCATTCTGAGATCCAATTATGCCAGTCCCGTTAAAGCTGGTGGAAATTTAGTATCTGCTTATAGTTTTCCAAAAATGAGGGTGATCTTAATAATACCTATCTACTTCTACTATGGTCTTAGCTGAGCCCACTGCCACAATAGACCCGCTAACGCTGGTTGATGCCCTGTTTCCAAGTTGATGTTCGCTGCTTGTTAAGAAGAGACGGCTGTGTCACTGCTATTTGACTATGTAGTAATAATAATAATAATAATAATAATAATTTTATTGACCACTCTAATAATAAGTATATACAATAATTTTGTGGACAGTCAAATAAACATTAACATTACATGAAACGAAAATGTATAGCAGAAGTACCTTAAAGCTACCTTAAAGCTAAAAACATAATATGATTCAATCGAAACTATCACAGTCAAATTCACATAATTATATCATAATATGATCTATTTAGTAGGTGAGCTTTTATTGCATATAAGAATTTGGTGATACTCAGCTCTTGTATGTGGAGTGGTAGCATATTAAACATTTTGATTGCATGGTAAGCGGTGCTATCTTGGGATTTTTTTAATCTAATTCGAGGTACAATATGATTATTGTGACGTGTGTTATGATCGTGTACATTATGATGTTTTGTGTAGTGAGAGCCATTGCAATTTATATATTTTAAGCTGTGAGATATGAAAAGGGAAGGAAATGTCATAATTCCTAGTGCTTTGAATTTCTCGCGACAGTCATCTCTGTATTTAAGATTAGACATAACACGAATTGCTCGACGCTGTAGCGAAAATATTCTGTGTCTAATAGGAGCATGTCCCCAAGCAAGTATTCCGTATGTAAGATGTGATTGGAAAAGAGCAAAGTAAGCAGACCGTAATGAGTTAATCTAAAGCTGATTTGATACATTTTTCAACAAGAAAATACATTTGCATAGTTTTTTTGACAATTCTGTCGAATGATCTTCCCATTTTAGAACATTATCAATGCATATTCCTAAAAATTTTGCAGTTGGAGCAAACTTAATATTAGTGTTTATTTTTTTCAATGTACATAAAATGTTAACCGTTTTGTCCGTGTTAAGAATTAGATCATTAGAAGACAACCAGTTTACAGCTTTCAACTGAGCCCTCCCTATTCAGCAATAAAGTTTCTTGAAAATCAGAACCATGTGTAACTATTGTTGAATCGTCAGCAAACAGTATTGTCTGAACTTCAACATGACCCTTAAAAATCATTTATGTATAATAAGAATAAGAGCGGCCCCAGTACTGAACCTTGTGGTACACCACGACTACAAGGAAGAAAATTAGATAAATGACACCGTGTTTTTACCAATTGACGTCTGTTTGTTAAAAACGAAGTTATTAATTTACAGCTAGATGGCATAATATTATACATAAATAACTTTTTGACCAATGTAGTGTAAGAGACACAGTCGAAAGCCTTTGACAGGTCCAACATTGTCAGAAATCTAAATTCTTCCATTTCTAAACATTTTTTCATGCAATTTATTAAGCTCAGTATTGCGTCTTGAGTGGAGCGATTCGTTCTAAAGCCAAATTGAGAATTTGCAAACATTTTGTTGAATTCTAGGAACGTGGATAACTGTGTCGATAAAACTTTTTCTAAAATTTTGGAAAAAATAGGCAGCATTGATAAAGGGCGATAGTTTCCGGGATCGTTCTTGTCACCTTTCTTAAATAGTGGAATGACTATTGCTATCTTTAAACAATTTGGAAGTATTGAATGTAAAATACATAAATTAATAAGTTTTGTTCGTTGTATTATAATTAAATCTTTGATGGATTTGATTAGTTTTACGTTCATGTCATAGATATCTGTACTATTACTGTTTTTTAAGTTTACAATTATATCTCTGACAGTATTATAAGACACCATCTCAAACTTAAAGTTATTATGATGTTGGTACTGACATAGATATTCAGCTAAAAAATTAGTGGGTGAACGACGTGATGTTTTTGTAATAGTGGCAACTAACCTTGAAGAGATAGAACTAAAATATCTGTTAAAGTCATCACAGGTGAGAGTACTAACTTGGTTGTTCGCATTACCACTAGTATTTCGGTTCCGATTTATTACGTTCCACATGGCTCCCTTGTTATTAGCAGAGTTTATGTATTTCTCATTATATAATTGTTTAGCTCTATGTAAGTGATTTCTATAAGAATTCCTAAAAGAGTTTCTAACTTTTTCTTCTGTATTAGTAATTCGATGAATATCTGTTAAAATATTTAATTTATTACGCATTTGTTTTAGATTTTCATGAAACCACTGAGATTTTGAATGCCCTGATGTACGTGTTTTAAAAGATTTTAAGGGAAACTTTGGTGAATACAATGTTGAATTTTTTGAATAAAACTTTGGAATTGACTCTCAAGATTGACATTTGAATCGAGTATAGTATTCCAATTTATTACACTAACTTGTTGATAAAAGTTAAATGTTCCTATCGATGTTATCGGTCTATAGCTGTGATACCACAATTTTTCAGTCTTGTTTTGTTAAATAATCTAAGATTTATAATATTATTAGTGTTAGCCAACAAATATCAGCTGTCAAGGTGACAAATATACCCACCCATAGCTCTAATTTTTTTGACGTTAAAACACTGCTGTCATTTTGGTAGACGCATTTCTCTAAAGCTGGTGCCTTTTTCGTCTCACTTGCATTTTCCATCTTTTGTTAACGACAAATCTCAGCATAGCTGTGTCATTTTCTTATGGAGCTATCTGAACACGTAGTGTGTTAATCGAGCGACCTTATCGACAACGCGTTTGCGGGACTAATTAATGAAAACAAATCGTGTCAGAGCGCGAAATTTAAGAAAGTTTTATCAGATCAACTTAATCTAATTATTTACTGTGTATGCCCTATGGCCATGGCTGTTTGCATACCACCTAAAATAAACTAAAATAAGCTAAAAGAAACTAAAATAAACTAAATAAACTAAAATTTACTAAAATAAACTGAAATAAACTAGATTAAACTAAAATAAATTAAAATTAACTAAAATAAACTAGAATAAAATAAAATAAATTAAAATGAAATGAAATAAACTAAAATAAAATAAAATCAACTAAAATAAACTAGATTAAAAAACTAAACTGATCTAAAGTAAAATAAACTGAAATAAATTAAAATAAACTACAACAAATCAAAATAATTTAAAATAAATTAAAACAAACTTGAATAAATTAAAATAAACTAAAAAAAAACTTAAATAAACTAAAACAAACTAAAATGAACTATCTGTCCAGGTATCAGGGATGATTGTCAGGTGTTCAACTTTTGATATCTTTTGTTTAAAAACATTTGATGTAGCTTCAAATTTGCTTATAATATTTTTTTTTATTGTTTTTTTGATGGATTTTAATGCAGTGGACTCAGTTCTTTTATTAACTTGCAAAATGCAGTTCCTTCGACTATATTGAACGGCATATATTGTCCTCACAGATAGAGCTGACGATTGCATTTGTAATTTTGGAATGTTTCGTACCTCCCTCTAATAAAGTCGTTGTATGTAAACTGGAACTAACTAAATCGATATAATTGTTACTTTCAAACTGGGTCATAGTTTGAAAAGTGTCGTATATTTTTGTTGGAAATCTCAAGTTTTAAGCACTTTTGCACAAAATTTGCACTGCGCAGAATTGTTTGCTAATTTGAGAAAATACATCCAAACATCATTTTTTGGTTTTGGAGGCATAATGTTTTTTTTTACAATTAATAATTATTGAAAAATGTGTTTCGTCTTCGAACTTCAAACCCTGAACTGTTCTGAACAAGGAATGAGTGAAGAAGTGAGGAATTTGGTGACACGTTTGCTAACTCTTAAAATGCTTTCAGTTTTCCTGATCTTTTGGGACTGTTGGCCAAATAGTTGTACCCCTGCAATAAAATTTAACAATAAGTAAGAGAGTAATAAGAACGAAAGGTAATTACTTACATCTCGGGTAATTATTCTCTACTTATTCCGGAAGTTTTTCACATGCGTAAAAGGCAGATAAATGAAAACTGTGGCAGATGCATTTATTTATAAAAATTTGTGGAATTGCTTTTTTTAATCTGCTCATTGCCGAGTTTTGGAGACCCATCATGTTGTTCGCCCCATCAGAGGCAAATCCAATACAATTTTCTTTATAGGGTATACTGTATTTCGTAAAAAAATCAAGAATATGTTGAAACAGTGCTGCCCCAGTAGCTTCTTGAACAGGAATTAGTGCCAAAAAGTGGTCCTTAATGTCTTCATCAGCCAAATCAATTCTGCCCACACGCCATAATTTTTTTTAACATGAGCGGTCAGTGGATTTGTTAGCAATTATACTAGATTTTGAATGTTTCATGAGATCGACGTTTCTTTGTCGTTCTGTCGCACTTGTTACATTTATAGCGTTTGTCTTCAGTTTGGTGCCGATACATCTGATTTTTTTTTTGCAATTTTGGAATCACAGCTTAACAAACTTGGAAAGTGATCCATCAAGCTCAGTGGCAAATTATGTTAAATTATTGCTACGAATCCGGCAATTCGGCTTCTTTAGCTCGAGGAAGAACATTTTTTTCCGTGTTTTTTTTTAAAGACATCTGTAATAGATCTTTGACCAACAATTGCTTGAGAAAATTTAAAAGTTTAAAAAAAAAGTAAGTAAATTGGAGAATGATACAAAATATTTACTAATTACCAAATGTACCCTAAAGTATTGCACAAATTCGCTGAAATAAAAAAGTGATTGTTTCTCAAAAAAAACGCATGGACCAAACAGATAAATTTTATTTTAGAAAAATTAATTGTTATTGTACAATATTTCGCAAACGCTATCTATTGTCCAGAAATGAGGTCATCTACAATTAAGTTTGTAATTATGTTTAAATTTTTTTTTTTTATTTTTCAATAGTTTTTTACTAGAGATTCGGCGACTAGTCGGTAAACTGGCATCTGGAGATAGTAATGGGCAACTCAATCCCTTCCACTCCTACAATTGGCGGCTTATTTAAATCAAAATGTATGTATGTTATACTGAATGCATGCAGGTATTTTTATAGTACTCACTAGTGTACCTCAATTATAGGATATTTACTTGAATATAAAAAATATTGAAAAAAAAGTTTGATAAATTAAAAATTAGGTAAAAAGGACAAATAATAGTACCTACGTAATTTATTTCAATAAATAATGAATTTTATAATAAAAAAATAAGTTTTACACAGTATTTTGCTGCCACTTCCCCACCATTTCTAGAGCCAATTTTGTTTTTTCTGAGTTTAAGGGGTTTGCATATTTCTTCTCTTTTCTTTTCGGTTTATTTTTTGTTGATGAAAATCTCATTTGGGTTTTAATCTTTTTGTTAGGTGGCTCTTGCAAAATTTTAGGAATAAGGATTTCTTTTTTTGATAGTGCCTTTATAATAATTTCCAGGGGGGACAATTGTTTTAAAACTGCTTCCAACTGTTCTTCAGTTTCAACAGTGTTACAAACTTGCAGAACTTTATGCAACATATGCTGCTTTCTTTTATGAAAAGTATCTTATCTCGCTTTACTCACTACACTTAAAATTGCACTTTCTTCTGCAGTACTAGTACCAGCTACATCATCAGCAATACCATTGACGAAATTATTCAATTCAACGCGTGTCTCTTCTGGCTTCTGACCCTCGGCGAATTTTAAAGTGATTTCGGGTTTATTTTTGAAAAACATGCAAACAAGATGAATGTGCTTACACATATTCCATTTTATAGAAAAGTCTATAGTGCATGTGCAACTATGAATGTACGCTTCACAATCCTGACAACGTAAACTACAAGTACAAGTAGTTTTCGTTGCTTCCACTTTATAGATATCATCGCATTTTGTAGCAGATACATTCCAAAAATCACCCTCTTTTATTATTGTATTGTTAAGTGCAACGGAATTTTTGTGAATGTTTCTTATAGATGCTAATTTTTTTGAAATTTTTCCTTTGTGTAGAACCATCAATCTATCATCTTATAAACTTCATCAGAACAGTAATAGCCTTGTCCATTCACTTCACTTTCTTACCACCAAAATAAATATGTTTTAAGATCTTATGCATGTTTTCTAAATTCATATTAGTATATATTCCACACTGCTTTCGGTAACAATAAGCCCATGTTCTACATTTTTTCACATATGTATCAAAGTATCCAAAAAATTCCTCACATTCAGGATCTAAACGTAGCTCCACCAATAAATTATTAATCATAGCGTTAAATGTTTGTAAATCCGTTTCATGCATGACTATTTTTAACTTTTTGTAAACAATAGCTTGTTTTTCTTTGCCTTTTATTTTGCACAAATTTTTTCTCCATGCCTTGTCTACATGCCAACTGCAAAATAAACGATTCTCAACTGGCCCTATCACAGCAAACCATGCATTATAAAATGTATCGTCCATGTCAGACATAAAAGTCTTGGGCTCAATTATGGTATCATTCATACAGTCTTTTAATGTTTTGAAATATATTTCCATGGCGGCAGTGTCTCCTCTATTAGAAAATAAAAAAGAACATGGAAAGCCTTGTTTTGCATCGTCTAAAACCATAACAGTATATAATTGAAAGTCATAGGCGTTGAGACCATGTGTGCCGTCAATACACACTACATCATTACCAAATTTTTGCATTATCTTTATTTGAGCATCATTCATAATAACTAAAAAAAATCTTCTTTTTTAAGTTCAGGGAAATCTTCTAAAAGCACCCCTTGCGGTTTGTAAAATCTAATCAAATTAGACGATTTTTGCATATGTAACACCCAAGCTTCAACACTCAAGTAATCATTCTTATTTAAAATTGCTTCATTGTTTAAATTATACGAATCGGCGATATTCCACAAATCCTTCCTAGTTATTAAGTGAATGCGATCAAGCTCATTATTTATGACAGAATCTCGAATTTCGTTTAGAATTTCCTCAAATGGAATTTTCAGCGCAAGTTTTTGGGCAATATGCGACTTTTTGGTGTCGCTAATATTTAGATGACCCAGGTCTAATTGATGACCAACATGGGTATCCGTATAAACAACAGTAATATTGTGGTCTTTTTCACGAACAACAATATTTGCTGGACAATGTGCATTAATCTTGTTTGAGCCAGCTAATTTAATATGTCGAAGACCTTTGCTTTTTGTATGAAAGCAACCGTCTCGATGGCAAATATATTTTCTAATATTTTCAGCTTCTACTGCAACATGTCGAGTGTACATGTGAGTCGTTTTTATAAAATGAGACTTTGTTTGTTTTTCAAAATTTTGTTTCCAGACATTGAACTCTTCACTTGTATGAAAGTTCAAGGTTTTTTTGGAAACATTTACTTCGTGACTCACCTCATAATGTCTAAGTACACTTGCTTTCGTTACCGCACTGAAGTCACAAAAAAAGCAGTACACTTGATTTTTTCTTTTGTCCTGTCTATTGCGGCAATTATTTTCGTGTCTTTTCAAATGATATGTGGCCTAACGGTATGTGCCGCCCGGGTGCAAGATGAAATTCGCCGCCCTTTCCCATCAGAACATTGATGTTATATTCCGCTCAATAATAATAATAATAATTGCGTTGGTTTGAAATTCTGATTTTAATTTATTGATAGCTGTTAATATGTTAAAAAAAATAAATAAATAAAAATCAGTAAAATAACTTTTTATAAACTTTATTACTATGTATAAAAAAAATGTAAACATTCAAATCAAACCAAAAAATTATAAAATACTTAGTTATAACAAAAAAAAAACCTACCTACATATATTTATGTTAAACTTTTGTTTATTATCACTTTGAACTTAGATGTAAATAATATAAACTATACTGCTAAACTACTGAGGTTGTAGATATATTTTAATTGTTGAAAGCTAAAGTAGCTTCTAGCTTTTTTAATTGCAAATTCTTTTATTAAATCTGTCATATCTAATGAATTGCAGATATCTTTCTCAATACTTATCACAGCCAAATTCGTAAGCCTATTTTGGCTCATAGAAGATCTCAGATAATTTTTAATAATTTTTAACTTTGAGAAAGATCTCTCACCATGAGCAACAGTGACAGGCATCGTTAAAAAAATTCGTAATGTTACAGATAAGTTGGGAAAAGTATTAATTAAATCATTAGTGATTAGATATTCTAAAACCTCCTTCGCTGAAATGACATTGGATTTATTACTAATGTAAGTATTCAATATTTCAATTTCATTACACAAATCAATTGCATCAACATCCATTTCTTTAGTAGATAAATCTGTTAATTTAATTTGTAAATCCATACAACATTTCATTAATTTCTCTTTATCTGAAGATACAGAACATAATAAATTATTTAAAAACCCAAAAGTATTGTTACACTCGTTTAACTGTTCAAATCTATCATTTAATTTTGATACTACTACATCTACAATATAGAAATAAAAATTTACTTTAAAATTTAGCTCCGGAGACACGACTGGTTCATCTCTACATTCATAGTCAAAAAAAACTTTTTTTTTCCTAGGTCTGACCAAGCTTATAGCTGGAAAAACAGTTTCACAGTCTATATCTTCAGCAATTTTTTTTGCTTCGTTAGGCATAGCCTTAAAACTACTATCAGATCGTAATTCATGGAAAAAGTTTTTAATTTCTGTCAACATTTTTACAACTTCGGGTAAAATAATGTCAGATTTCTGCATGATTTTGCTTACAATATTTATTTTTGATAAAATATTGTACCAAATTATCAAAGAACACACAAATTTATAAGATTTAATTTTAATAATTAATGACTTTGCCACGTTTTTTGTGTCATTGTCTCTTGATGCATCATTGTAAAGAAAAAAAAGAGCATCATAAATTTTTTCTGAATTGAATCTAAGAGTTTTAATTGCATCGATTCTACTTTCCCAACGTGTATCTGATAACGGTTTAAGAGTTGTGGTAGGAACTTCTTTCATAAAAATATGCCAACGATAGGTAGAAGCCGAGAAAAAAACATATATTTCTTGAATAATGCCAAAAAAGTTTGTTACTTCATGTGAACTTTTTGCAGCATCATTTATAACTAAATTAAGACTATGAGCTGCACATGGAACAAAGAAAGCTCTAGGATTTATGTGAAGAATTTTTTTTTGCAGTCTATTATGTTTGCCTTTCATGTTGGCACCATTGTCATACCCCTGCCCTCTCATATCTTTAATATTTATATTTAATTCTCCCAAATAATTCAATAAAAAAGCTGTTAATCCTTCACCAGTTGTATTTTTAACTGGGCAAAACCCTAAAAAATGCTCTCGAATTTCTAAATTGTTTGAAATGCTATTAATAAAAACAAACCTAACAACAACAGTTATTTGCTCATTGTTTCTCATTGCTCCCTCTAAAAGCTAGATTTTGTCCGGCTAAATATTGAATTGCACAAAAAATTCTCTCAATAACCGATGTCCATCTTTTTTTCTCCAGCTGAATCAAATTTTGATTGACTGAGTCAACAGTTCTACCTTTTTCAAGCGATTTTTTTATTTCAACCCATTTTTTAACATTTTCAAAATGCCCTTTACTTTTTTCGTGCCTGTCTAAATTTTGAGACAAGTGCCGCCAGTCAGTGTAACCTTTATCATCATTAAAAATATCATATTCTTTAAATAACTTACAACAAAAACAGAACACAGAATTATTTGATTTAGAGTACACTAACCATGTCCTAGGAACTTTTTCATTGTTACTTAATTTTTTGTCATAGTAAGTGGTTGAAAAACATCTATTTGAATTATCTAATGGAAATGTAATGTTTGCCAATTGATGTGGTCCTATTTCAAGAATAGAGATTTTTATCTTGTCTGTTAGAACTTGCGGCCAATGAGCTGGGTCCTTCAATAATTCTAGCCCAGCATTTTCAGCGGAAACTTCCTTTGGGCTTGGTGATGGTGCCGTTGGTGGATCTGATGTGTCAGTGTCCTGGGTCTCCTGGACATTTGTCTCGGAGTCGGATGTATCGTTTCCCTGGTGCTGCATTATTTGAAAATTTTCTAAAAGCGGGACGTTGTCCAAATCAATCTGTTCCTTCACGTCCTGTAGCTCCACTTGCCGGCTTGTTGACGGTTGTGCGGTGGTGGCCGTCGATGTCGCGGGTACAATAAATTTTTTTAAAGAGCCAGCAAGTGACTTTTTAATTTCGTCTTTTTCGGCCTTTTTTTTTCGATACTGAAAGCCGGAAAGTCTTTTTCTACCATCAGCCATCTGAATTAATGTACAATAAAAATAAATTTAGAAAATATTGAAATAGAAAAAATTTAAAATAAGAGCTTAAACGTTTAAAATAATCAAAAATACTTACGTTTCTAATCTTCAAACTCAAGCAAAAAGCACTTGATTCGTTAACTGTTATTTCAGTTTTAGTTCACTTTTATTAACTCTTATATAATCACGAACTAAAATAAATTAACACTTGACACACCCGTTTGTAAGAAATAATATGTGAAATATGTCTTTATTAAGTTAAAAACGTTTTAAATTGCAACGTAAGGTGTGTTTATTTAATAGTCGAAAGTCTCTTGTATCAGTCTACGTCTTGTTGGTATTTGTGCTAGACATCATCTGACTCCCTTTTCTATTTCTTAAAATATAATGGTCCAGACGTCCAGACCTACTGTACCGGGTGTCCCGTTAAGAAAGGTCACCGGCTATATCTCAGGAACCACTTGTCATAGAGCTTTGAAATAAAAAAATTTTTAACAAAAGTGGCAAAAAAAAAATGCTGGAAATTAGTTTCAAGTTTCTAGATTGACCGCCAGAGGGCAAAATCGTCACAACTACCTAAAAAAACCGTTTTTTTTTTCATTGAAAGTCTAGTAAACGTTAATCAAAAATATGTTTATTGCAAAGATGAGACAATTTTGCACAAATTTGATCTGGCACTTGTTACTCTAATGTGTCAAATGTGAGTAGGAAGAGGGTGGGGATATGCAATGCGGAAAACGTCTATATCTTTGGCTTGCATCAACCTATTTTGACAAAATAAGTGTCAATGGAGAGATAACTTTTTGTTTTATTTAATATGTCATAAATTAAACAATTTAACTTTGTTTTTTAAGTGCGAACAAGCACTGTCTAAAGAAAAATTAAACTTTTACAATTTTCTTTAAAAATTTAAATGGAATGGTATATAAATCTTTACATAAATGTAAAGAAAATTAAAAAACAAGTTCAAATTCGAAAACCGCACGTCGATAGCTTTTTTGCATCAAAAGTTATAAGTGAAAAAGTGCAAGGAGTATGACAGGTATTACATTTTTAGCAATACGCTTGATACGGAGAATATTAGACTAACCTATTTACAAACCTGATTATAAAATAAACAAAGTTTTAATTCTTAATTTACTTTTGTTTATCACACAAATATCCAAAATACACGTATTATACCAAAACACACAAAAATCAACCAAGGTACTATATCTAGTGGTTTGTCAAATGTTCAAACTGCTTTCCGTCATTTTGGATGCAAAGAAGCAATCTTTGTCGAGTGGAGTTTACAGCTGCTTCAATTTCAGCTGCTGAAATACTTTGAAGTGCATTTGTGATGCGTTGCACCATGTCTTCTTGTGTTGTTGGTCTAGTAGCGTACACTAAATCTTTTACCCTTCCCCACAAATAAAAATCTAAGCACGTCAAGTCTGGCGATCGTGGTGGCCATGGAAATAAACTTCCTCTCCCAATCCATTTTTCAGGATACAGCTCATCTAAATGATGTCTAACATTTACTGCAAAATGTGCTGGGCATCCATCATGTTGGTATAACATAACTTGTCGAGTACGTAAGGACACATTTTCTAACAAAAGAGGTAATATATTTATTAAAAACTCTAAATAAGTATGACCGTTAAGCGGTTCGTTGACTTTGTTTTCAACTAAACCACACCAAACATTAACGCTCCACCTGCCCTGATATTGTATTTCTCGCATCCAGTGTGGGTTTTTTGCAGACCAATAATGCATATTGTGCAAATTAATTGTGCCAGCGCTGCTAAATGTAGCCTCGTCGGTCCACAATATTCTGGACAAAAGTCTGGGTTCTGGTTCTAGCATACCTAGAAGCCAATGGCAAAAGTCAAGCCTTGCGATAAAATCTCTTTCTACTAAGGTTTGATGAAGTACCATATGATACGGGTGCAATCTGAAAAACATATTTGAAAACAATGCTATTTAAACAGTAGAAACACTAACTTGTGTTCTTTCAATATCTTGTGAATAATTGTGCGGCATATCCCCAGGCCTCTTGAAATCTGCCGTATACTCATTTGCGGATAAATTTCAACATATGCAAGAACGTTGATAATATTTGCTTCAGAACGGCTTATACGACGTCTGTTATGGGGATGACGGTGAACGCTGCCAGTTTCTTGCAACCGCTTAGCAATGCGAGTGAAAACCCGTCTATCGTATTGGTGTCGGTCTGGATATTTTTCGGCATATACTCTTGAGGCGATGGCCGCATTTTGAAAACATTCGAAATATACTGCAAGCATATCGAACGCTTCAGCATTTGAAATTGGCATATTAACAAAAAATAGAAGAAGCAAACAAACAATACTTTGAAAAAAAATGCATAAATGGAATGATTGAATAGTAAATAATTAAATTTTAACTGCGCTGGTTCAACGGGGTTTGTTCACAATTAGTCGCTCTACAACAATTAATTTGCGTATCTCGATCTCGTCACGTCGCATTTTCAATTGCCATCATCGGCAGTGCTGCCGCTGACAATTTCTCGGATGTACTAACAAAATGGAAGAAAATGTACTAAATTGTACTTGTACTAAACCCATGATTGCCAACTTTAGAAATTAAAATGCCCCAATTAAAAAAAAAATTATTTTAAGGTTTTTATTATACAAAACTCGAACAACAAATAAGAGGTTAATAACAGAAATACAAAAAATATTAATGGCCGTTTGCACCGTATTTCGTAAAGCAATGCTTAAGTTAAGAACAACTTAAAGTTAAGCATTGCTTAAGTCGCAGTTGGTTTGCACCGTTGACGTTTGTGAAATTCTTAACTTTAAGATCGCCTTAGAGTTTTCGCTTTGGCAACATCGCACCGGTGCTAATAAGTTTTAGGAAATATTAGTAATATAACTAAAAGTTGGTATTGTTTCATGACTGACACACCACGAGAAAGTGATAATAATAATAATATTTATTCAACCTAATTCATACAGTTATGAAAAAATGCCAAAAATAACAAAAGTTTCTACATTCCAGGTTGAATCTTCAGTATAGTTTTGTTTATATGACTATACTGGATCTAAAGATTAATCACAAAGAAAGAAATAACAACAATAATAACAACTTTAAAGCTTGTGTCATCTGAAAAAAAAGAAAAAAACAAAAAATCTATTAAATTTACAGTGCTATATTAGCGGTACACAAAATCTCTTCTACAGTTTCGTTATTTTCTAGGAGCCAACGTTTTAGAAGTTTTAGTTTACCTTTTAAATTTTGGTAATTTTTAATAAATATAATCCGGCAATTTATTGTTAATAGCAGGTCCTATGTATAGAAAACAAGTTTTAAAAATACATTTATTAACTTTGGGGAGCTTGAGCCTCCTAATGCAAGTGTTTCTCGTAAATTTTGTATAGTATTGAATTCCAAAGCAATGTGATCTTTCAAAAAACTCTTTTAGCACCTTATAAACATATAAATATCTAAGTGAAATATACTAGATAACTTAAATATACTAGAAAATAAATATACCTTTCACGACTGTATAAAATCATTTTTATTTAATTACATGTCTGTGAAAGAAGCTATTTCATCCTCAATAAGTGGAAGCAATTGCATAGTCGTATCCTTGGTTAATCTAAAACAAAATTTTACCTAATTATGAAAACTTACTTTCCGGCAACTTACCGCAATCTTCTATAAAAAGCCAGCTCATCCAAAGCATAAAAATATTCATTTCTTTCGTATATTTGACGAGGAAAGCCATACTCGATTATATCAAGAATGTCTAGGTCTTCCTCAAAGAAGTCATCTTCCATTGCGCCAGCCATTTTCGCTTATTGAAACAATTTCTCTTTTTTGCACTAAAAACACGTGTTTACCTCTGTGACTAATGAAACGAATTATTATTTATTTTTCATATTCTAGGTTAGAAAATAGATATCTTCGGTCACCACCTGTCATTTCCACATAAACACTATGTACGCATGCGTAAGTCTCTGCTTAAAAGTTAAGCCTGCGAAATCGGAGGCTTAAAGTTAAGCTTTGCTTTAGCGAGTTAAGCACTCATTCGGTTACGGTGCAAACCAAATTCGTGACTTAAGCAGAATCCTATCTTAACTCGGGTTAAGCGTTGCTTAACGTGAACGGTGCAAACGGGCATTAGTCTAATTAAAAAATATAAAATAAAAACACTTTAACATAAAAACCAGTCTAATTACACAAAATTTACTTATTTGTAAAAATAATATTTAAATATATAATACATAAACACAACGTCGAAACATCAATATAAAAATATAAAAAAAAAATTAGACGAATAAAAAAATTTAAAGGTAAAAAATAAAAGCTTTTAGAAATGATTATTTTTGTTATTTCATTCTTTTTAGCACATCGGAAGGTGGTTCCCAATTGCAACAAGTTGTAGAACGCAGCATTTCTTTCGTCAACAATAAATTATGGTAAGTGCTTACATTTAAAGAATTTCTGTTTTTTCTTTTGATTAAGTTTAATGATGAAAAAATTCGTTCAGCCGCAGCGCTACCATGAGGTAAACATAAAATATTTTTTAAAAATAAGAATAAAGTTGGAAATAGCATCTCTCCAAATGCATTTTTACAGGAACTCAATTCTCTAACAAAGTCTTCAATACTTAGATCTTTATTGAACTTCTCTTTTGGCAATTCAGCTAACATTCTCCATTCCGTATTAATATTTTCAAAATCATCCTCTTTCACCATGTTACTAAATTTTCTAACTAAAGGAATAATAGAATTAACTTTATTATTAGAAAATAAATTTTGTGGATCTAGCCATGTTAGTTGGGCATAGAGCTCGTTACCAAATGGAAATCGATCTTTAATTTGAGAAGCGAGTTCAATGTAAAAATTCAAGCAATTTATTCTAAAATTATGAAGTTTAGTAGGAATTAGCTGAACGTGGACACTTTCTATTATTTCTTGGACTTTAAAACCCAAATACATATTTTCCAATGGTAGAAAATTGGAAGGATTTTTTATCTCTATTTTATTTGTTTCCGTGTTATTTACATAATTCAATTTAAGATAATTTTTCAAAATTTGTTTGAATATAGCAGAAACGCGAGGTAACAGTTGATGAAGTCTGGGTCTTTCTGACTGAAATTCTATATTAATATTATTAATTATTTTTAAAATGTATGACAAAAAATATAAGTACATCTTATTTATATTATTATTAAGAGCCGACAAGATACTATCGATTTTAGTCGACTGTTCTTCAAATGAGCAATTTGTAAAATATAAAACTAAGGCCTGATATTGTTCTAAGACTCGATCTACAACTTGTTGCAAGGAAAGCCACCTTGTTTCCGATGGTCTCAAAATCTTGTGCGGTTTTAATTCGCAGAAGTTTTGAAATTCTTCCAGAGTACTTATTCTTTTAGAACTATGACTAAAATGTGAATAAACATCTCTTACAAGATCATCTACTGCTTTTGGTATTTTTTTACAAGCGTAGGAGGAGCATAAATTAAAAGAATGTGAACTACAACCAACAACTACTAAATGTGGAAGCTTTTTTTTAAATAAAGCTTGAACTCCATTTAATTGCCCCATCATAGTAGCACAATTATCTGCTGCAAATCCAGACATATTCTCTATTTTAATACCGGAGGCAATTAAATAATTGTTCAAACAATCATAAATATTAACAGCAGTACTACCACTCTCTAATTCTAACAATCCTAAAAAAGCATCTACAACTTTGCTACTCTTAAAATATCGAACTAACAAGGCCAGACATTTTTTTGTAGAAACATCAGTAGTTTCATCTATTATTAAAGAATAAAATGTTTCATTCAACTCTTTAACAATATTTTCCGAAACATAAGGTCCTATTATGTTATTTATTATTCCAGTTGCTTTTGTACGACTACATTTTATTTCCGCGGCAATTCCAGAATCTTTACAAATAGACTTAATTAATTTAGGCAAATGCTCCATTACCTTAAAAGACAAATCATGTTCAGCTACAAACGCCGCCAATTGTAATTCTCCCGATTTAATTAAATTTTCGTTTTTACATAGTGACTTTTTTAATACTTCGTCAATCGGCATTATATTTGATTTAGAAACAACATTTTTTTTATGAAAATCGTTTTTCTCATGTCTTTCTAAATGAGCCCTATTACCTCTAATTTCTTTGTTACAAATTATACAGTACGCAAAATTACTATTGACAGCTTTTCTGCACCATTTAAAATCTATCTCCCATTGATTGGAATATTTTTGAAAATATTTTCTCTTACGTATTGTATTCTGAGTTTTCAAGCGCTTCTGCTCATTTGAGGAAGAGTAGTCACTCTCACTAGCGAGGTGTTCTTCATCCTCCGCTTTAGACGTTGATGTTGATGGTCTAGGCGACAACGATGAAATAATAATAATAATAATAATAATGGTACGCTTTATTGTCTTTAAAAATTACACAATTAATTTTGTTGACAAAGCATAAAACCTTAAAATAGACAAGAGAAGTAAGAAAACAATACATCACAACATGTTCAATTTACATTGAGTCAATAAAACAAAGAAATAAAATAAAAATAAAAAGTAAAACGTAAAAGATGTACATTTAAAATTGTAGGTATATATATACAAAATACAATATACAGAGTATACAAAGTCTAAATGAAAAGAAAATTTATATATATATATATAGATATTAATACATATATATAAAAAGTATAGAAAAATAAAGAAAAATAAAGAAAATACCAATTTTTGTGCACTACCCATACCTGCAATTTATTTTATAAAAATTCCATTATAGAATAATAAGGTTTTTCAAGTAAATACTGCTTCACTGATTTTCGAAACATGAAGTAGGTTGGTTTTGATTTTAATTGGGATGAAAGATTATTGTATATATTTTTTGCATTATAAAAAATTGAATTTTTTGTTAACTCTGAATGTGGTAGTGGTAAGTGGATATCAGAATCCAGCTTTCTTGTGGCATAGTTATGCTGCGGCGGTTTAGGAAATTTGTGAATATGTTTGCGCACAAGACATACAGTTTCTAGAATAAATAACGCAGAAAGGGTTAGAATCCTGTGCTTAATAAAGTAAGGACGGCAATGTGTATTGTTCTTAAGTCTAAAAGTATATCGTAAAGCTCTTTTTTGAAGTTTAAAGATAGTTTGAAATTGTAAAGATGTACAGCTCCCCAGAAGGGTAAACCATATCGTAGATGAGACTCAAAAAGAGCATAGTATGTTTTTCTAGCTATTGACGAATCCAGTTCTCTAGAAACAGATCTTAAGGCGTAGCAAGAAGCAGCTAATTTGCTGATTAACATATCAGTATGGGTAGCCCATTTCAGAGACTTTTCAATGTGTAGACCTAAAAATTTAACCGACTCAACAGATTTGATTTCGTTGTTGTTTAAAAGTATTGGTTGTAATTTACCTTTGAAAGAAAGCGCAACTGTTTTTTGAGTATTTAAAGAAAGAAAATTTGAGTCACACCATGTTTTTATCATTGAAAGATCAACAGAAATGACGTGATGCAGAGATGTTATGTCCGCTTGGCTCCATGTAATACTTGTGTCGTCGGCAAATAGATAAATCTTACCATTAATGTTTAAATTTGCGATGTCATTAATATAGACTAAAAAAAGAACAGGGCCAAGAACAGAACCTTGAGGAACACCAAATTCTATTTTTTTACAATTTGATAGAGAATCGTTAACTTTTACAGTTTGGTGCCTGCAAGATAAAAAAGATTCAAACCAATTTAAAGGTGTTCCGCGTATACCATAAACTTCCATCTTTCTAAGTAGTACACTATGGCTAACACAGTCGAATGCTTTTGCAAAGTCACAAAAGACTGTAGCCGTATATAAGTTCTCATTAATCATTGAATAGATTTGGTTTAATACAGAAAAAATCGCATCATTTGTGTTTTTATTTGGTAGAAATCCAAACTGTTGCGTCGATAACAGATTTAAGCCAGAAAAAAATATCATTAAGCGGGATTTTACTAATTTTTCAATAATTTTGGACAACACAGGCAAAAGAGCTATTGGTCTATAGTTATTAACACAGTTTTTGTCTCCACCTTTGTGTAAAGGAATAATTATAGCTGTTTTAAGGCAATGTGGAAAAATGCCTTTTTCAAAAGAGTTGTTAATGAGATAGACAAGAGTGTTAAACACTTGTTCTGGAAGATGTAGAAACAGTTTTATTGGCAGTCCGTCGTTTGTGTTTGATGAGCTTTTCTTAATGCTGTTTATCACTTGTTGGATTTCTGATTTGTTTACAGGCATAAGAAAAAAGGAACGAGAATTTATCTTCGAAGGACAGCAGTACGCAAGTGGATCATCTGACGGAGTAATTTTGTTTACGAGGTTTTTAGCTACATTTACAAAGTAGTAATTCAAATCATTTGCATCAGGACCCTTTTGACAATTTAATAAGAGATCGCTAAATTTGTTTATAAGCAGCAATATAATTTAAAACATGTATATTTACCGTAAATTTTTTAATATACAAGAGTAAACGCATATTCTTGGCGGAAATTTTTAGCCCTTTAGAGATCCATGATTTACCTTGCTTTATTTTGACTTTTTTAATTGGAAAGGCAGTGTGATAAGCACGAGTAATTGTATTAATAAACTTAAGAAAGCTACAATCGACATCAGCCTCATCAAAATCCCAATCAGTTAGATTGCACAGAGTTGTAAAAGTTCTAAAATTTTTGGGAGAAAATATTCTACCTAATTTTTGCGGTGGCTTCAGACGTTTATGTGATGTTATAAAAGTAGAAAAAATGAGCTCATGATCTGAGATACCTGAATTTACTACTGTAGTGCTAACCCCCGACAGATCAAAATTGGAAAGAACGTAGTCGATTAGTGAAGATGAATTTTTAGTAATTCTGGTAGATGAAGTAACATGCATTTTTAAATTGAACAATTCAAATACTGACATCAGCAGCTTTTGGGTAGTGCACACATTGGTATAGTCAATGTTAAAATCGCCGCATATAATTAATTTACAGTTTATAGGCACGAGATCCAGTAAACTTAGCAACCTGTTTATAAATATGTAGATTTGAATCCGATTTTGGAGATCTGTATAAGCAAATTATAAAAAGATTTAACAAGTTGCTATAAACAACGGAAAATTCAAAAATTTTGTCTGTTAGCAAATGGTCAAATTTGTTAAGAGAGGAAAAGTCATTTCTAGTAGAAAGAATTAAAGTTCCTCCATGGGCCGACGCTATTCTATTGTACCTTGAAATTATATTATAATTTTTTAGAAACAATGGCTCATTTGTGTTCAGCCAATGTTCTGTTAAAGCGACTATTTGAGGAAAACCAAAGTCTTCTAGTAATAATAAAAAGTCGTCAGTTTTGTGTCTTATAGATTGAATATTTAAAACAAGCATGCTAAGTTTACTGTCGTCTTGTACAAATTGGGCAGAGGATTCTAGTTTATCGGAACACGTCGTAAAGTTTAAAAATTTTTTTGCGGAGAATGTAAATAATTTTGCTGGCTCTGTTTCGCAGATTGCAAATGAATTAGTCTTTTTGACGTAAGATAAGCTCGAAAAGAAGAGAGATCGTTGTCTACTTCTGTAGAGTCAATACCATAAGTGTTATGAAAATTATAATAAATGTTACGCAAAGATTTCAAGTCAGTAGGTAGGCCTTCCGATGCAAGAAACACTCTTACACTGGTACAGGTTGACCCTTCATAACACAGAGCGGATTCCTGATCGTGTAGATAAGCCAGATATAATCTGAGCGACTCCATAATCGTAGGTTCTCTAAGTCTTGATAGAAGGTATCGTCCATCAGTAGCTTCAGATTTTTTCGTCAGTTCCACGCGAGGTGGTGTCAAGGGATCGATGTCAAAACTGCTATCAATTGCTAAGCTATTATTGTTGCAGAGAGCAATAGCTTCCGTGTCAGAGTTGTGGAGAACTAATTGTAGACCACTGCAGCTTTCTGATAGCGATAAGCTAAGTGATGTAGAAGATTTTTGATCCTCAACATGTGGCTTGTGAACTGCTGCCACAGTAAAAGTTGTTTCAGAAATCTCATCAATTGATTTTCTGCTTTGACTATAGTTGACAAAATTTTTAAAAGAACGGTTTTTATTTTCCGGTTTTTTGGATGACCAATTCACTAGACTGCCTGAAGGCCAAAAATTTTTTTCAAGTAATTGAAGTGCATGAGTTTTCTCATTGAGACCTATTTTAAATAAAACAGTTTGGTTTTCACTTGAATTTGGAATTCCAGTACATCGTATGTAGTTGTTTATTTTTAGTTTATCCTTGATGTAATGCACCACTTGAGAGATGCTGTACTTGGAGATGAAAGTTACCTCCACATAGTGCCACTCTTCTTTAGTTTTTGATAAGTCTGTTTGGGTTGAAGAGGATGTTACCTGTTTTATTGTAGGATTTTGTTTTTTTGTGGTTTGATGTAAGATATCAACTTTTTTATCAAGATCCATTAGTTTGGACGACACCTGATTTAATTTAATATGAGTTTCCTGTGACGCAATTTTTAGATCCGCTGAGTTAGGGACGTGAACTTGAACTTTAAATAAATCATCTGTAGACTCGCAGAATGTAGACATTAAACTTGAAACGTCTTGCTTAATTTGTTTTACTGAGCTTAGCAGATACTCTGGATTTTTTTCAATGTCGTTTAATTTCTTACTAAGCAAATTCCATTGTGATTCTTGTGTTATTAATAAGTCATAAATTTCTGTAATGGTTGGAATGACATTGGCGAGTTTATTTACAACAATTGCTAATGAATCAAACTTTTCTGTTGTAACCTGACGTTTAGCTAGGTCAGTTACTTTGTCATGTAAATATTTTAAATTTGGTGAATCACACAAGTCACAGAAGAATCTTATTTGTGGATGTTTTTGAAGGATAAGCATTTTGGTTGTCGTTTTATCTAAACGAGAGCAATTCATACAATAGTGTCTCCGACACTGACCAGCACAACGTAGTTTATTATATTTATCTTTTTCTTCAAATTCTTTAAAACAGTTATCGCAATTATAAACAGCCATGGTAAAACTAGGACTGATAGTGTCAGCAAAATAAACAAAATATAAAATATATTACACACACATAAACACGCTGAAGGTGTTGTTTTCGATCTTTTAATATATCTAAGAAACAGTTTGCTATTAGAAACTTGTTATCTATTCAAAAAAAAAATTATTTGCCGAAATATAAAGCTGGTCGCAAATCAAAAAACCAAAAAAATAGATAATAGAATTAACTTACCTGTCCATTATTTAAAATCTTGCTGTGAAACTACTAAACGGCAAACAAGTCAGTAATTAACATTAAGTAAACTTGCCACAATTGCACTGTTTCTACTCAAGCATCAAAAATCAAAATAAATGGCTTTGCAAGTTCAAATTTCTTTTTATATTCAGGGGCGTCTATACCCGGGGGTGTAAGGGATGGACGGCACCCCGGCGCTAACATTTTGGGGGCGCTATGAAAGAAATCGCGGTCAATTTTAAAAGACCGATACATGGCATAACCATAACCCATAACCCATAACATATCTGCAACCTGCAACTATTTAGAAATTTCCTTTTGTCTCGTTGGACTTTTGGATACACGATACACTTGACATCGTGATTCTGGAAGCCATCAATCAGGCCATCTGGAAGCTATAAATTTCTGCTTAACATGATTTTTGCTGGTCTAGTTCTTGATTTTTGAAAAGACCCACGGAGCGGAGTTTGTCTTCTTTTCATTTGACATTCATATATCGGAAACAAAAGCAATGCTCAACATTGTCAACATGATTCTTGAACAACTAAATATCTATTCAAAATTTGTAAAACAGATAGACCGAAATACGTATCAAAGAAAAAATACACAATACAATACTACCTCTCCTCTACACAATAAATAAGGTTATTTATATTACACAAATTAATTATATATTTTCAAACAATTTAACATCAGTATTTCCAAATTTGTCGACGTCGCTGAGGATATACTTAACATTGTCGATAACCGTAACTGGGGGTGATCTTTTCATTTAGATCTTTTTCTAAATTAATTAAAAATTATTTAAGGTAAACTATGGCCCAAAAAGACTATCGAGTTTAGGCCATGGTCAATATAGAAAAAGAAACGATATTAACGTATGCGATATTATAAAAGAATTTACGCTCAATATTATATTAAAAGTTTTGTAAAGTTTCCTCGATAAATTATTGTTTTCAGCAGATTCAGGGACCTCCCTTGTTTCAAATCTGGAAATTTGAATTTAAGAGGGAATTAATAATTCAATGGAGACATCTAGCGTTTATCTAGTTACGTATGCAGATCGTTACGCTCTTGGTCAATAGATGACAAGACAAGGAGCAATTGTTTTCTCAGGTTCACAAGTACAGGTTTCTTTTACAACAAAAGACAAATATAATAAAATAAAATTTCATTTATGTGTGCTTAGTTTTAAACAATGTTTTCATTACATTTTTTTGTGAAAAATACAAAATAGTCAAAATGTACTAAATAGAGATACAATTTGCCTAAAATGTACTTATGTACCATCAAGACAAAAATGTACTAAATTTAGTACAATTGAGGGACTGAGTTCCAAAACTCGCCTAATCCAAAATATGTAATTCTGGGAATTCACAAGAAATGAGTTGTGACAAAATTAAAAGTTATAGAAAACTGTGCATTATGACAGAACATAGAGAAAACATATCTAAATGTATATTTGAAAGGAAATATAAATTTATAAAGACGTTTTGGCGTTATCAGGCTTAGAAAACTGGATAAGGACAGGTTTGCTGCAAAATATTGCATATGATTAGTTTTGGCACAAATTCTACAGGACAAAGACACTTTTGAAAATAAAGCGCACTTGAAGTCATTAACATTTTTTCTTCTAATAATAATTTCCTACATTTTTAACATTTAATTAAATCGAAAGTTCGTGATTTTCAGCGGAGGGTGGTATTTCAGCCTCAGGATCTTCTTGCATCAGCAGGTTTTCTTCCATCTCAGTTCTAGAAAGTACATTTTTGTAAAATTCAACATTATTTTGAGTTCTCCAGTCGTCTCCAAAATGGTATTGCAGCAGTTTCTTCACATCTTTAAGCTTTTCTTTTTTTACTGAAACTTTAGATGGCAACTGATCTGGTTGGAATTGAAAACTTTTGCCTTTTTTTAAGAATGGCTTAAAGCACCCTACATCACAATTGTAGGTTGTTTCACCTTTAATAACAATCGAACGTTTATTTTTTTGGAGTGTCATCCTTTTTGCGGAGGCAAATTGAAAGTGTAATTGACCAGGACTTTTGACATTGGCTGCCACAACAGACTTAAAATCATACACCGGAACATCTTTTCCTAATATTTTAACATTTCCGTATTTGGAAAAAATATCTATATATTCTTGGGGGTCAATTATTGTGTCCTTTTTCCTGAGTTCTTTTTCTATGCGGCCAAAAACTCGATCAGGAGGAATGAAAGAATGTCCTACCATTGGGAAAATAAACTCGATTGACTTAATTGCGTCAGGAGATTCCTCAAGAAGCCATTTAGCGAGCATTCCAATCATAGTAATGTTCTTGTTCTGGCCTGGGCAGCCGTCAGAAAAAAATTGTATTTTCTCAAATCTCTGCAAATTTTGACTCCTGAGGTAATAATAAACAATAGAGGATATCTCATTGGACCCTTTAAAGTGTTGGTCTTCTGATCATGTGAAAATGTGAACAGTTTCGGTGTTTTGCAAATTTTTTGAATGCCCCTCACAGATTGTCATGTTGTATTGATATAACTGTCTTGAATAATAAGCTCTTTGGTCGGGAACTTTGGGAAGCACAAGATTTTTTTGACAATCAAAAGAAAATTTGAAAACATTCGGAGTTTCCTTTCTCAGTAAATCGTGAAAAGCCTTAGCTTTCATTTTGTGGACTGTGTATTTTGCCATTGTCTGGGCTTTTTCTTGATCTGTGAGAAGCTTAATTTGTAACTTAAGCCTTATACATTCTAAGCACGCGTCAGTAGCTGGCGTTTTGAAGCTGATATTAAAGTCGCTCATAAAGATATTCCAAAAATAATGATATTTCACCTGTTTGTCTTTTCCAGTTTCAGTATTGTAAGTTCGCCACAATTTTCGAACACTACAGTCGCTAGGAAAGTATTCTCTTCTGCTCTGTTCTCGTGTGTAATGAGATTCAACACACTTCAGGCTTTGAATAAACTTTCTTACCTCTGATTTCCTGCTCAGGTATTTTTGAGACATTCTGTCTCCACCACGATTCTCTCTAGGATTTTTTCCCGTTTCATGATGCTTCTTGCAGATATTTTGTACTCTGAATTTAGATATACCAAGAACTTGGAGAAATGTTGAACCACATACTTGCACCAAATCCAACGATCTGGACTTTGTAAAATATGCAATTGTTACATCCTTCTGGGAACCCTCTTTTTCGCTTGGGCGTCGAAGCTTTGGAGTGTCTTGTGAGGTGTATTTCAAAATAAAATTATCTTGGGAAACTTTATCCTTATTAGAATAAAACGATTCATGAAATCGTCTGATATCTTGCATTGGTACATCAGTGCATCGCAGAATTTTTTTCTTATGTTGACATACTGGCTTTTTTGGTAACCCTTTTGGTTTTCTCCTGGAAACATAGTTTAGTCAGATAATTAGTTAATTAATTATTTAGTCTGGAAATAAGTGTGGAAAAAACTCCAAACAGTAAATCTGGTCAACCCTAGGTATAAACAGAATTTTATCAAGTAAAATACCATATCTTTCCAACTTACCTTTCCAGTTTAGCTTTTTCTTTCTTCCAGGAAATTTTCACACGTTGTTTTCTTCTCCCTTTTCCCTCACTGAATGTGGGCGTCGTACCGTCCATTTTACAGTAAACAGAATAAAAAAAAATATATTTTTTCAAATGAAAAACTAACTGCAAAACAGCAAGAAGCAAGAATAACTTTATTTGCACAGCTTGCAAATACAATTAATACAATATGGCGAGTTTTGGGGGCAACACACCGCAAACAGGATAAGAAGAGTTTTGTTTCTAATATTCACTAGGATGAGGCTAGTTTTGGAACCAACGCACGTTTTCGTCGTGCAAAATGTATGGTATAAAGTTACTTTTGAAGCAAAATGATTTGAAAAACACAGACAGTGCTACCAACATGATCACGTGTGCATTTTTCAACCAATATTTGAAATATGGATAAGGCGAGTTTTGGAACTCAGTCCCTCAGTTATTTTGTTGAAAAAGTTGACGAATTTTTATAAACAATTTGTAATTTTCGGTTTACTTTTTTCTTAAAAGTAAACAAAATGACAAAAACAGCTATAAATGTATAAAAAATGTTGTCTTTCATTTTTTAATTTAATTACTGAAAACAATATTTTTTAATTTTCTTACTGTTTTTAATTTGACTGGTTTAGTATTTAAAAAAACAAAAAACAAAGATCTCACTGAATAAAGATTTTCCAAAACAAATTTTTATATTATTTTTACATACCTACTATTAGAATAATGAATAAAATAAATTATTGGAAAATAACTTACCTTTTACAGGAGATTTTAGCAAGTCAATAATGCGTTTTCCGCGTGAAGTCATTCTTTTACTATAAACTCACACTTTTCTAACAACAAACTTACTACAAATAATAGTAGCACAAAGTCATCAAATTTTTGAACTGCACTACGAGCAGAACCAAATACTAATAAATATATTTTTTCTAAATTTTGCTAAAATCTGTTCCTACCCCATCCACTTTTTTGATGTGCAAAGCTCCCAAAAATTAGCAACATCTGGAAATTTTAGCTTCGGAGATTTGGTTGACTCTAGTTACAATTAAAACTAACGGTACCGCATCGTCATAAAATAAGACGCGAGGGTGAGAAAGTCACCCACCCTCAACTTAAAAGATTAAATAATAAAAAAAACAGAAATTTAGCATCTGCATTTTACAAGCTTCTAACATTTAACAATAGTTGAAAAAAGAACGTGTCGGAACTGAAAAAACATCTAAAGGTATGCGACATTTTAAAGTTAGCCATAAAGTAATAAACCCATAAATCTATTTGAAAATAAATTTGAAAATATATTTTTTTTTATTTATACATGCTTTAAATACTTATAATTTAAATTCTTTTTTCTATTAAAAAAAATATATAGAAATTAAGTTGTAGTTATTTTAGGTAGTGGGCAGAATTCCTAAGAGAAAAGCATTGAAGACTATACAATACATCAATGGTTCTTATTATAAATTTGTAAATGCGCTTTTAAAAATTTTAATTAGATTTTTTATTGTTTTTAAATAAACGATTGCAATGTATTATTTTACAATTAAAACATTTTACACTCTAAAATTTAGATATTTGATCAAAATAAATAATTCTTCTAATAATAGACGCAAAAGTTATTACTAATGTAGTATTTTACTTTATTTTTTGCCATTGTTTTAAGAACTATAGCAGATAAGTGTCACATTATTAAGAAGAGCTTTAAAAAGCAGATACATATTTTAAAAATATTTTGACGATATTCTATTCCTAATAATGATTATAAAACGATTAATTTTAAAGATGATAATTAATACTGCTTAAAAATCCAATTACAATAATCTTAGCACAATTAAATAATTTATAAAAAGTTTTTTTTTCACTTTTATTGAACATATTATAGCGAATGAAATCATTTCACTTTTATTAGGATACTTAATTACTTAATCAATTAAAGAATATACTGTTTTTAATTTTTTATACTGTAATTGTTTTAAAAATTGTCATAAACAAATACGTCGCTTTCTTTTGAATTATTGATTTGTAAAAACATAACTCATATTTAATTAAACGTTTATTTAAACAAAATATCTTATTCTTATGTTTTTTGTTTGGAACTGCATGCCTTTGTTTTTTGTCTATTTATGTCTTCAACTCTTTTTAAATTATTAATCGTTCTATTTTTTCTTACAATTTACCCTACCATGTACATTTCTTTTTAAAATTATTCTTATTGTTTAATTTTTTATTTCTGTTAGGTACTATATTACTTCTGTGTATTTGTTCTAAAAATTTCTCTCTACGTTTCGCTGTATACATTAGCACACTCTTTCGTAAACAATCAAGCATCAACATTCTTTCTCTGCAGTCTGTACTACATTTTTTATCTGTATTTATATCATAGATTTTTTTTCCAATCTTTTTTATTTACCCATGTTTCTACTATTCCTATTATCTCGAACTCTATGTATTCCCAAATTTTTGATTTCTTATTCTTGCTACATTTCAAAATACTGCTTTTAGTACATCGTCTTCTTTCTTTTCTTCTTTTTTAACTGTGTAATTTTTTCTGTTTTTTTTAATCAAGTTTTGGATTTATTAGTTTTTTTACTCTTTTTTCTATTTTACCTTTTTTAGAATATTTTTTCTGTTTTTTTTCCTTAATTCGCTTTTTTTTATTTATTTTCAATTTTTGATTTTTTGCCTGTTCCTTTTCTTATTCACCTTTTTGTCTCCATTCCTTTCTTACTCTCTTTTTGTCTTCTGTTTTTTTGTGTTTTTTTTTTGTTCAACTGTTCTCTCTTGTTTTATTTTTTCTTCTTTTTTATGTTCTTTTTTGTCTTTTCCAGTTTTGAGAGTCTTCTTATTTTGTTGTTTTGAACCTTCTTTTTTTCTACATCTTTTTCTCTTTTCTGCTTTATCTTCTTTTTTTTCTGTTTTCTTGTGTTTTTAACCTCTGCATCTTTTCCCCGTGTTTTTTCTAGTACTTTTTCTAATTTTTCTACCTCCTATCTTACCTCTCGTGTTCTTTTTTGTGCTTATTGTTATATTCAATGCTTTTTTAACTTTCTTATTTTCTCTTCTCCCAAATTGTCTTATACCCTATTTTAGCATTCTTTCCTTTTCTTTTTTCGTCTATAAATATGTTTTCCCTCTTTTTCCATTGATCACCACCATCTTTATCTTTAACATCTAGATGAAACAAACACAGGCGCTTACTTTAAGAATTTAAATAAAAATTGCTTTATTACAATCTTTCATATCGTACAATTCAGCTTCAATAAGTCTCGTTTTAATTCTCTTAGCAAATATGTGCGATGATGAATTGTGATAACTAGATGCTGAGTGGTTATATAACTTAAGACATTTATAATAACCGCTGTTCTCCATGAATGTAGTCATGTGCACGGGATAACGATACGCTTCTATTTTACGTGTTAAATGTATTTCTAATTGCAACCTATTTGTAAATAAATATTTATGTTCTTGAACAAAACATAGACACTCGTAAACGTATAGACTCCAGAATGTTAAAAAATTAGGTTTTTTAAAAACTCCTTGACAAGAGTCCCGATATCCCAAATTTCCTTCAATTTTAAGAGCTTTTTTTTGGAGTTTGAATACTTGATTATTGCTGCATGCTAAACCCCAGAATAAAATACCATACTTCATTCTTGAAAAAAAATGAGCGTAGTATGCACACATTAATGTATTGCAACTGACAACTTTTTTAAGTTCTTTTAGCATGTAGCAAGTACTACCTAATTTTTTTACAACTTGGGAAATGTGTTCTTCCCATGACAGGTATTGGTCGATTACGAGGCCTAGAAAGTTTGTGCTAGAATTTCGTGTAGCAGACAGATTATTCATATTTATTACAAACTGACATTGAGGTGTTCTCGCTCTTTTATGCTGGAAAAAGATGCATTTAGTTTTGTCAGCATTAAGCCGAAGTTTATTATTAACAAACCACTTTTGTAGTTGTGGAAAGAATTTCTGCATGTTTGTGATTGCTTCTTGAGCATTTTTACCACAGAATAGCAAACTGGTATCATCTGCGTAATTTACTATGCTAATATCTTTTCCCTGAAGATTGTATACCAAATCATTGATGTACACTATAAATAATAATGGGCCAAGAATGCTACCCTGAGGCACTCCTGAAAGCACCGTTTTTTCAGAAGACAGAAACTCATCCTGACTATTTTTTATTATTACTTTTTGTGTCCTACCATTTAAATATGATTTTAACCACTTATGAGGTATTCCTCTTATACCATAGTGTGCTAGTTTCTCTAATAAAATGTCATGACTGACCGTATCGAACGCTTTGGATAGGTCTAAAAATATTCCCAAAGATATATTACCCTTGTCTATAGAATGGTATATTTTAGTAATAAAGTCATAAATAGCCGTCATCGTTGATAATCTTTTTCTGATACCATGTTGATTTTTTGATATCACATCTCTACTGTTAAAAAAGGATAGGATACGATTTTGCATTATAATTTCAAAAATTTTTGAAAAACATGGTATAAGACTAATAGGTCTGTAATTGTCGATCAATTCAGAGTTGTTGTTTTTAAGCAAGGGTTTAAGGCGAATCTGGACGGTCAAGTGGCAAGAGAGACAAAGTTATCGGAAAAGTACTTCTCGATTTATTCAAAAAGTGCTCAACTAATTTTAATTTTTTTTATGCAAGGGGTTTTTAAATATCATTTTAAGTTTCTGCAACGTTTCATTTTTTTTATTTTTCTTCTAAAAAATGAAATTATTTGTTTAATTTATGTTTAAAGAAAAGAAATTAAAAATCGGCTCAAGGAGGCATTTGAAGACTGATATTTTGGATCTATAAGATATGAGAAATTTAATTGTTATGAATTTGTTTGTAGAACATATCGCCACATTATTTTATATTATTAAAGACGAAAAAAAAAAGGTTTTCAATTCGACTATTACCTTTTACGTTATACTGCCGCATAACTTTTCACAACAATTTTTTTTACTGAATAAGGTATACTTCAAAGTTTGTACCATATAAATTTGACAAAAAATTTGATTTTTAAAGAGAACAAAATAAGGAATGAAAAATGTTTTAAGTCAAAAAAATAATTTTTATTATTGTACGTACGACTTAGACTACAACTATAGACTACTTTTTGAGGTTTAATATTTTGTTGAGTATAATATTTAACCCTTTTTATACGTCAAGCTTATCAATTAGGATAAATAAGTCTTGAATGGAATTTGTTATTCTTCAAGTGACTATTATAAAGGTGAAATGTGAAAGATAGTAACGCTCTTCCGTAGTATCTCTCATAAATTCAAGATTGTGAAACAAAATTGCTCAATTTAGTTAAATTTGAAAAAAAGTTGCAATAATTAATTAGTTTTATCTTTAAACTAATGCTAATAAAATATAGTTTTGGCAATAAATTAAAAATTTTATTTATATTTTAATAGCAATGAAAATGTAATAAATAATAAAATAATAAAAACAGAAAATATTGTCATGGCTAAATAGAACAAAGATACTAAAAAAACAAATAATATTGGTTTGTTGACTTTACTTTATGACCACCAATGTTGAATATTAACATTTGGATATTTCTTGTGCCACTCGTCTACCTGAAACAACAACATAAAATTCAAATTTTAAGACACAGTAAGCAAAAATATTCACCTGACGGCTTTGTATATCACAATACATTATATCTAAGTGGAGTAATTTTGGCATATTTGAAAGAGCTTTTTCACAGGTCTTATTTGTTATTCGGGTACCACTAACAGCTAGATATTTTAATTTTTTTGAATGTAAAGCGACAGGCAAAAACATTTTATCATTAAGAGTCTGCCATTCGCTTACAATTAGTTTTTCAATATTTAAACAGCCTATGGCAATTTTCTCTAAACAGTTTTTAGGCTCTGATGTTAAGCACCCTTCCAAATTTAGTTTCATTAAATTTTTGAATTTTGAGAACTCGGTAGCACCATAATGAGTCAGGGAAGAAACGCCTTTGGAACTCCAACTGACCAAATGTTGGTGATTTTTTACTAAAACGTTTACAACAACGTCTAATTTGTTGATGTTCTTACACATATCTAAAAATAATAAAGGGTTTTTAATAAACTCATTCTATTGCGTTCAAATTTACTTATATTTAGATGTTTTAAATTATGATTTGAATTTATTATTTTTATAAAAACGTCATCGTTGATGTTGGTGTAACTTAGATTCAAAGTTACTAATTTTGTCAGTTTAGAGAGCACGCTGAGGTCCCATGAAGATATTTTCAAAGTCAATTTTCTCAAATATTTACATAAAGCTATTTGATCCAACACGTCATGGTTAACAAAAGAACAGTGACCGACGTCTAGGTGAGTTAATAGTTGGCAAGACTTCTGTAAAAAACTGTAAATACATTAGACAATGTGTTTGCTACTGATAAATTAATACTTACGAAACAAACAGTTTGGTAAAATCCTCATTATCAACATCGTAATAGTTGGAAATATTTAATTTTTTCACGCAAAAGCAACGTTTTATAAGAAATTCTAAAACTCCATTTTCAATAGTATTATTATTGTAGTTCTACAAAACGCAATAAATACTTAAAAATACATTAATATCGAAGCAAATACATACCGGTAAAACTAAGTTTTGATAAATTGTAGGATCTATAGTGGCTGTGTACCAACTACCACTAACTTGAGCACATTGTGCTATACTTGTTAAGTCTAAATTATTAAATATATGTGACACAATTTCAGGCTGCAAGCAAATTATTAGATGTTTTCAATTTCCGAAAAAGCAAGACAAACCGGTAGTTTTAAAACCAAATCCATATTATCAATTTCTTGAAACTTTTTAAAATTTAGCAACTCATCTTTTGATATTTGTTCTTGTATGGTCGGCAAAGCCGCAAGTGGTATTTGGCCTTCAACAAAATTAAATGATGGAACATGGATAAACAGGGAATCATTTTTTCTGAAAAATGTAAATGTGTTAATAGTAGTTCTCCAAATATATAAGTTTACAATTAGTTTAGTTTACACGTATAGTTCTTATTTATTGCATGACCTTTTAAAGAGTAAAACAGCATAAAAGTATTTAAAAACAATTTTTACAATCGTTGTTTTGAACGCTTAAAAACTTCTAAGTTATTAGTGACAACTACTAAATAGAATGCATAATAAACAAAGTTAATATTTAAGACGCTTTAATGTTAAACTGGTAACAATTATCTTAGTAGACTAAAAAAAATAAAATTTGTAAAATCTATTTTAAGTTTTGTTGTTTCAGCCTACATTGTTTCAAGTTTTCCAGACCTCTGTTATTTGATTGATTTAAAAGCAATGATTAACTTTATAACACAAACATCAAAAAAATATTTTATAGTAAACATAAACAAAATAGCTTTTTTATATTTTCTAATATAGCAAAAATTTATGAAAACTACTGAACATTATTTTTGTTAACATATTTAGATTACTACCAAATCATTATTTATAAAAAAATAGTAGTGAATGGTTTTAAAATAAACAAAATTGAAATATTTAATCTGTTTTGTGAAAATACCTGTTACTAGAATCTTCTTTGTGCATCATCTTCAAACTATCTGCTTTTATTAATCTTAACACTTTTATAATTTTCTCCTCAATAAGACAAAAAATATAGAATATACTCAAAAGTGACTGACACTAAACTAGACTGCAGAGCAATTTGTTTATGGTTATATATTGTAGTGCCAAAAGTTTAAAAGAAAAACCACTAATAAGTGACACAAAAAATATTTTTTAATGAGAATAAGATGACTACTTAAACAATAATTATTTGTCATTTTATAAAAGATGTTGTGTGGAATGACAAAAGCTTTTATCTTTAGTTTTACATTTAATAAACATTAAGGGTGCAAATGTTTACCCATCATTAAGAAAATAACATTAAAAAAAACTTATTTTAATTGAAAATTAATTACCAGCTATATTTTATTTTAATTAATGTTAAAATAATGTGCTCCGTGGTTAGGTGAATTTGAAAAATTAACAAATCAAATTTTAAAATTAATTTGCAATAACTATGTAATATAAAAAAATGAGTAGCTGAAATTGTTTTGTAACTATCAAAAAGTGAACATGCTATACCTACTTAAGGCGAATCTGGACGGTCAAGTGTGCAAGAGAGACAAAGTTATCGGAAAAGTACTTCTCGATTTATTCAAAAAGTGCTCAACTAATTTTAATTTTTTTTATGCAAGGGGTTTTTAAATATCATTTTAAGTTTCTGCAACGTTTCATTTTTTTTATTTTTCTTCTAAAAAATGAAATTATTTGTTTAATTTATGTTTAAAGAAAAGAAATTAAAAATCGGCTCAAGGAGGCATTTGAAGACTGATCTCCTGACAATAAATCTTTTTTTATTTTTAAATTTTGTCAAAAAATAACGGCCGAAACAGTAAAATTGACTTTTTTTTGACACGCATAATGCCGACATTCCGCGCGGTGGGAACTGATAAGAGAATAATTAATGTAAGACGATCTGGTTTCACGTTACACGATTTCAAATAATTACTCACCAATTCATTATTTTTGTTTGGTACAATTGTAACATATTTTGGATCTATAAGATATGAGAAATTTAATTGTTATGAATTTGTTTGTAGAACATATCGCCACATTATTTTATATTATTAAAGACGAAAAAAAAAAGGTTTTCAATTCGACTATTACCTTTTACGTTATACTGCCGCATAACTTTTCACAACAATTTTTTTTACTGAATAAGGTATACTTCAAAGTTTGTACCATATAAATTTGACAAAAAATTTGATTTTTAAAGAGAACAAAATAAGGAATGAATAAATGTTTTAAGTCAAAAAAATAATTTTTATTATTGTACGTACGACTTAGACTACAACTATAGACTACTTTTTGAGGTTTAATATTTTGTTGAGTATAATATTTTATTTTAAAAATTATTATTTATTAGGTATAGAGGATAATACGTAGAGGTATCTTATTGAAAAATTGAAAAATCGGTTGTGGTTTATAGCTGAGTATGATAATTAATTTTTTTTATGTAAACCTTAATTTTCATTCGGTTCTCTGATTTCCATACTTCTACATTTTCTAGGGTCAATAATCCCAGGCAAAACCGCTTTTTCAAAAAAAAAATGCAATTTTGGTAGAATCTTTGACCAAAAATCATAATCGGGTAATATTCTTTCAATGCATATATCTTTCGAAGTCCAGACAATAAAATCGCAGTATTGTTTACCAGTGGCATGCAATTGTTTTTGGACCTGGTAATAATAATTGTGTGATTTTTTCAACCGGCCATTCTTATCTAAACAAAAACCTTTAATGTTTTTTATGGCTTCATCAATGGTTAGATTATCCGCTGTTTTTGGACACTTGACTTCTACAATTCCCTCACTGCTTGTTAGACCATCTGGGGAAGCACCTAAATATCCATGTTCTAGGTGAACAAATAGCCCACATTCGGTCACTTTTTCACCAGTTTGTTTCATGTAGGTCTCAATAGCAGGTTTTTCGTTTAATTTTCCATATTGTACTGCAGCGTTTGTAAATGGTTTTGCATACAAGAAATGGTCAACTAGCTTGCTCCATTTGCTATTCTTTCTTCGTTTAGCGATTTGGCCAAACATTGACGCTGTTATACGATTTTTCCTTTCCGCGAAGCAAATCTCATTATCACTTTGTCCTCTAGTTTGTTTTTCTATTAGGTTCCTTTGTTCAACGGACACCTGTAGAGCATTTTTAAATTCCCATGACTCTTTTTGTAATTCTTCTGCATCTAAATCGAGTTTTTGGCACATATCCCCATAGTCTTCCTTTCCTTTTTCTCATTTTTTTTTAATTTTTGAGAGCGGTTGACGCCAAATAAAGATTTTCTAGTACTTTGCAATCTGTTTCTGATTTTGTACGCACGACGTTTAATAGCAATAGATGGACTTCTTCCTACAGCTATTTTCATTGCTTTGTAGTGCCACATTGGACCCATCTGATAATCAAGCCCAGCACCGTGAGCACGAATAGTATATCCGCCTCTTTTACATCTATTTACTTGTTTTCCACCAGCAAATTTAGCAACAAGTGACATAAAATTTTCAGCATAATTGCTAGTACTATTAGTGATCAATTGATGAGCTTTTCGAATTACAGGCTTAAGGCATTCTTGGATGTAATTTAATGCTTGCAGCTTGTCACCTACAAGTATTGTGTCTTCAGCCGTCGACGTGCAAAAATATTTTTTACAGAGACTATCAAATCTAACTATTCTAATAATCGAGCATAAGAGGTATTCAGTTTGATATTGACAGTTGCGTAAAAGAATTTGCTTTGGAAAAAACACAAAAGCTTATTTTGTTTGACTAAAATTGACTAAACTAGGCCCCCTGTAACAGGTAAATTTCATTCTATCTAAGTTAGTCTCAAATGCTGTTAAAAGTTTTTTTTTTAATTTTGTGTAATTAAAAATAAAAGTAAAAAAATGATGAGTTACACTAGATGGCTTTTCATTTCCCGTTAGGAAAAAATTGTTATTTATTATTAGCTACGCCACTGATGCAACTCGATACATTCTCAGAACATCGAGTTATCTGATAATAGAATCAATTTTGTCAAACACAAAAATAGGTATTAATGAAATTGTTAATAATAAAAATAGGGTTTTGTTAGTGCACAAATTGAGTTCCTTTTAAACGTGCATTGCCTTCTACAAATGCGGGCATCATAAGGTGCACGGTGTACTGATACCACGGTGGCGCGCTGTCGGTCGGATCAAAGGGAATAGGTATTTTACTGTTTCGGGCGTTATTTTTGACCAAAAAATTTAAGCAAAAATTGTTTTCATATCAGTAGACAAAGCTTTATAGTCGCCATTGACCACTTTTTTATTACTTTTTATTTTGACAAAGTTACAGTAAATAAATCCTAAAAAAATAATAAAATAACTTTTTTAAAACGTTGCAGAATTTTTTAATATTGGTCTAAAACCATTCCTTGTTTCTAATTTTTAAAAAACAGACTGATATGGTCAAAAAAAAGAATCTAAATTCAGCGCCATCTATGGATCTTGAATCTCACTAAAAGGCCGTCCAGATTCGCCTTAAAACAAGTTGTTTACAAGGAAGACTTACCTAATAATGTCTGAGTATTGAGTTTATCTTTTTTAAAATAAGCAAAAATGTTATTCCTTATAAAAATAAAGAAACAAAGTAATATTTTCTTGTGAAATCAATCCGGGCACATACTGTATGATAAAAAAAATACCGCGATAAAACACGCGATTGTACAATGAAGATTATAAATAATAGTTTAAAAAAGTTAATCTAAAAAGCAAAATACTACAATCTAATGCATAAAAAAAACTTTGATCTATTTGAATAAACACAAAAAAATATTGGTTTTTATTTAGTTGTATTTTTATTAGATTTTTCAATTTAGTTCTTTTTGCAGTCTTTCAATACTACGTAAATAAACTTTATTTCATTATTAAAACAAAATTTGGCAGCATTGAAAATAAATGTTCTTTTAAATTGCAACAATAATTAACTTTTAAAAATTCTATTTGATATTCAAATAACTACAAATTTATAGTTTTGAATGCAAAAGAATAGTTTAATAAACATATTACAAAGATAAATTTAGACGACCCTGTACTGTACTTGAAGGCTTGAAGACAAACTACTCTTGACTTTAGATATATTTTTTTACAAAAAGCAACATAAAAATACTGTAGTAACCGCAAAGATCCAAGCAACAGTTTTGATTTCAAAATGTCAGAAAATGATTCAAAAATTGAATTAAAAAAATTGAATTATCTTATATATTGTTAAAAGTGATTTAGTTGATCTTTAATTCTTAAAACTAATTATTAATTTATTCACATGGTTTTATCACTTGTCAAAAAGTTTGTTTAATATATCTCGAAAGCTTTTTCAACCACCAATTGGTCATTATCAAGAGATGAATAAAACTCGAACGAGCTCTTGAGATTTATTAAGCAAACTCTTTTGGCAAGTGGCAAAACTGTGTGAGTAGTTTTTTGTGCCAAAGATTTCCAACCAATCAATTAATTATTTATTTGTTTTATAAGATTGCAGGTTATAATATTTATTAAAGTTAGGTTTTTATTCATTATTCATTATTTGTAAAATTTTTGTTTAAAACTGGTTTTTGCATTTGAAAAGTAACGTTTACATTTTTAAGATAAGATAAAATATTAATTTTTTTTACTTACTGTTGGCCATCTGTATTTTTAGTAAACGCAAATTAATAGATACGTTATAAGTTTTCTGCATAAAGCTAATTATGCCGCAACCAAACTCTTTCTGGTTTTAAACTATAAAATATAATTTGACTTACCGTGGAGCTACTTTTCCGTACAACTTAGTCTCAATATTATCATTAAAATCATCACACTTGTCTATTGGCACACACGTACAGTCTTTTCTTCCACCATGTGGTTTAAGGTATTTGGCATCAGCAGAAAGAACCAACAATGTTGCAGAAAAAATAAAAAAAAATAACCTTGGCAAAAACATTGAAAACATGATAAAATTTAGTTTGAACATTGTTAATTTTACAAATGAAAAAAAAAATGGAAAAGTCTTAAATTTTATAGCCAAGATCCCACTTTACACCTTTTTCTTAATGATAATGGTAATGCATTTTGGTATTAGCAATAATCGGTAAATGTGCTTTACAAAATGAGTTGTTAATGATGGTTCTTAAAGATTTTTAAATTATTTTAATTAAAAAACCAAAGATAAAAAGTAATTAAAAACTTTTTCTTAAGAATTTGATATAAAATATTTGTTAATTGTGCGAAACATAATTGCTAATATTTAATTCTTTGACTTTTAGGTAATCAATAAATAGATCTGCTTTTTTTAGAATATATTCTAGCCAAACAGTTGTAACACTTATTTTAAAACAAAATGCTTTATAAATCTCAGGAAACAAGGGAGTAAATAACCGTACTGAACAGCTAAGGAACAATATTAAAAAAATCTAAATTTGCAGTCGCCTTGCTTATCGAAAACTTTTTTACATAAAAAATTTTTTGTTCTTCGCAAATAGTGTGCTTTGGTATCATGATTGTTATCATAGAAGATCTTTATATTTATTGAACAATACGGTCAACTTTGATTTTTAAAACAATTTTTAAAAAAATGTACATATTAATATTCAATGAAACAAATTATGTTAAAAAAATTATAAATAAGTAGAATATAAACTGAAATTCAAAATCAAATACTTAGCTTGTTTTTGTTACAAAACGTTAACTACAAAATTTCCCAATGCTTAACAATTTTATTATTTTTATATAAAATTTCAAGAATTTTTTTATTATTGAAAGTTTATGTTTTCATAGTTTTATAAAAAAAAAATTAAAACTTTTAATTAATAAATTGAGTTAATCTCAAAACAACTATGTTTATAACCAGCAATACAGAAAACAATAAAAATAAAAATAATTAAGAGTAATCATTTATTCAAAAACACATGCAAAAAAATTTAAACACAAAATAAAATTCTCAGTTTTAAATACTCGTGCGCGTCATATTATTATACAAACATGGCTTGTTGACTTATAATCTTGAGGAATCTTCTCAAGCAAACATTTCAATGATTTTCTCATTATTAAATGTGACATATGAAGTGAACAAATAGCTTTTAGAGTTGAGAAGACGTTGGAAATGTTTGGCATATAAAAATTTTCAAAATCAAAATTAATGTTTATTTTATTTTTTTCTTTGGATGACGCCAGACGTATTAAGAATGAGCTTTCAACATTTAATAAAATATTCGGCGAAAAACATAAATTTTTTTTTCGAGTTTTCTGACATGTAAACGTGAAATTAACGTTTAAATAACATGTTTGGAAACATGTTACAATTAACATTTAAATAACATGTTTGGAAACATGTATATATTTAATATACTATATATTTATAGAATAGTAAGATTTCTACTACACGCCGTGCGTGAAAATTTGCTAAATTGTCTACACTTCAGATAGGTTTAATAAATTAAAATCTCTTTATAGAACTAAAAAAATACCTATCGACACGCCAGATACACATCTTTTTTACTGCTGCACGGTAAAAAATTATCTGATTTTGAATATTGTTGGTTCTATACCCACTACAGATTACTGCAAAATTAATAGTGGTGTTGACGTTGAACATATCGGATTTTGATTTATTCAATTTTGTTTGATTTATAAATTAACATTATGCAATGTGAACTTCTAATAAAAACAAAAAAGATATTGTTGTATTAAAGATGTTCATGTAATAATTCAATCATTTATCTTTCTTAATGTAATTTTAGGTTGAGAATACGAATATTGAAGCTTACTGGACTAATTTTGAAGAATCATCACTAGACATTGTAACTTTTAATGGCATAGTAAAAAAAATTCTTTTATTGTTCAACGCAAGATCTGTTTGACATTTATTTTGAAATAAATGACTAAAAAAAACGCGTGAGTAGATATTGCGATTCATCAATTTAAAACCATTTGCGCTTTCCTAAAAAATATAATTGATAATTTAAAAAAATTGTCGGCTAAAAAGTTAAATACATATCTTGTGCATTTACTATTTTACAACGTTCAATTATTAAAGCACTCCCCTACGATAAAATGTTACCGCACACAAATGTAAATAACTATTAAACAATCGACAAGGTGTTTGGCAATTGCTTTTTATACATTATATGCTTTAACTGAAATATTTGGTTTATAATGTAAAAATTATTGTTATCTATTAGAAAAATATCTTGTAAAAAATTAACAAGTCAACGTTTTTACATTTGATTTTAAGATTTACAAAAAATATAACATTTAAGTTTTACTAATTAAATCTAAAACATGCAAAATATTCCCAACGTTTTTTTCAATCTAGAAATTTTGTACTCACTCAATATAAAATAAATAGAAAACGACATACAAACTCTTTTTTTTCTAATTATAACACATATTCGAGAAAATAGCTATTTATTATAGAAGTGTCTTATAAGGCAAATAGGCCACAAAAGAAATGCTTAGCAACTAGAGCTTGCTTGAGTGCCCTAATTTTTTTTGAATGATTTATTTGCTTTTAAGACACGAGTACAATACATAGTTTTATCCAACACCTCTCTTTGTAAGAGTTCTTAAAAACACATCAAAACTTAAAAATTTTATATCTGCAAAGATAAGCAGTAATCTATGATTTGGTTGCTAAGTTGTTGTTGCTAACAACTTAATTGTTTGAGAAAAACAATAGTTTTGCAAACTGCTCGTTTCGGCGCTTGTAACATTGCTGAATATGAAAAAAAAATAGTTCTCTTCTTGAGAAAACTGCGAAAGATGTTAAAGAGGTCACATCAAGTTTGCTAACCAAGGAATCCAAAGACGTTTATTACAAAGAATTGAGTGAGTTTAATAACTGGAAACAGAAAAACGATGTTTGTGGTGTAAGTAAAGAGCTGTTTGGTTTCTTCTTCAACGCCAAAAAAAGATTTATGGTTTTTTCAATGTGGATGAAATACAGCATGTTAAGCTCGGCATTAATCTTTACAAAAATACAGATTTTTTAGAATATGGCAAGTTATTTAATCGTTTTTTTGTAAAAGAAATCAAAACATTACAAGTGCAAGAAATAGAGTTCTTTAAAGACATCATATTCTACAGTTTCTAGCAGAACCATCAAATAAAAAATATTTGATATTGAAGATAGGTTGATTTTGCTATTAGAGAATAAAATTTATTTTTTTTTACACTAAAGGTCGCATTAATTTGGGGTATTATCTGGTGGGTGTCGATGTTGTGAATTATTGAACATGTCAATCGATAGCGTAGAGGATAAAGGATTCTATAAGTTGGTATCTGTACCAGATACAAAAACATATGTTACACGCAGCTTTACAATTATGGAAGAAGAATTTGCAGTTAATGGGCTGGATATTTGTAGAAAATATAGGTTTATCCGATCTAAGAATATTTCTCATAACATGTTGTTTTTGTGCTCTTGAAATAAGAAATAGTACAGTACAGTCAGTAGGAATAAATAGTCTATTCAAAATACCGTCCGTAGTAGCTGATTTTTGAAATTACCAAAATCAGAGTCTTACACAGGACACAGTATAAGACGCACATCAGCGAGTTCATTGTTCAACGCTGGAGCCGATCCTGATATGGTTCTACGTCATGGCCGATGGAAACTGACAACCGTAGCACAAACGTATATCAAAGAGTCAAATTAGAACATAATAGACATTGCTAAGAAAATACTGGGTGGAACTTCGGAAACAGAAAGTAATGTTATTGTGAATACTGGAAAGCAAAAATCGAATGAACGTGAAAAGAACATTGGAGTGACAAAAATGAAGCAACTAAAGTTTTATATTTTAATATATAATGTGTTAAAGTAAATCGCAATAAATGATTTTATCTGAGATTCCTAGTAATTGTAGTTTTATTTATTATATTTGTGTTTTATAGACCCCATAATTGAATCAAAAACATAATTTTTATACCGTCATGTGAAAGTGATGTGATATTAAATTAAACTTGTTTTTTAATCAATGCAAAAAACATAACCTAATATAATTATTAAAAACTTTTGGCAAAACTTCTTTAAGAAGATTTTAGAGCCTAAAGCTTTTGAACATCTAGTTCTTCGTCTTTTTCACAGTGAAGTTTTTTAACTTTCTCAAACAATGATACCTTTAAAACGCACCATGACAGTTTTATTAATATCTTTGGCGATTTCTATCGAGGTCTTAATTATGTCAACACATCTTCTTTTGCTTGTTTATAGGAAAATTCTTGTGACTGTAATCTTTTCGTCAACGTTTTTATTATTTTGTTTCGGTTTGTATCATAGATACAAATTTTTCTTGTAATAATGGTATTTTTGTATGGTTTTGATAAAAATACTATAGAATATTGTCTTAAGTTATAATAATAATAACAATTTTAGACCAAAAAAGATCGATTTTCATCAATAACTTACTACCAACTAGATACTAGAAGAAGAAGAACAAGAAAATAGAAATTACAAGCTCCAACCACCAATTTACCCCCGGAACTAGAAGAAACTCTCAGTCTAACGGAGTTAGATTTGAAAAAAAATTATGTGCTTTACAACGGTCTTAATTCTTCAGCCAAACCTAATCTTTTTAAAATTATCTAGAATCCAACTACCACCAGATTAATTTGTGAAGAAAACTAAATCTTACAGGAAAAATGTGGTAAGTACCTTATTTAACGATAGAAGAGCTTTACAGTCTTGTATATACTGCCGCTTTGGCAAACTAACAAAACTCAGATTCCACCTTGGCAAAGACGTTTTGACAACAAAATAAAAAAAATAGAAAATTTATAGGCGTTTTGACTCAAAACCAGCAACAAAACCTTAGCAAAAAGTAATCAACAGTGCTAAAATTATAATTCAACGAGGAAGAACAGACGTCAACCTTACAGTAATTGAGATTTCAGATTATTAAAAACAGAAAACCTTAGCTAAAAGTCTGAGTAAGTATAAAGAAAGCCACGCAAAACGTCAACAAAACTTTTGAATTTACGTTCTGACTTCATTCTATTATAGCTCTATAATACAATTAAACATGAGCTATTCTGCGCAAGTCCAATGCCTACCAGTATTTTACCTTCTTTGTCCCGTTTGCATTAAATTGTGCCCTACTCAATCAATCAATCAATCAATCAATTATTTATTTGTGCTTTTGACACTTATTAAAGCGTATACACATAGTCAATACTTAAGCTAGATAAACAAAAAAGACAAAGAACAGAACAAAATGTAAGACAAAGAACAGAACAAAATGTAATTACAGATTAAAATATTCTGACATATTATAACAACATTTATCAATTAAAAATGATCTTAAAGTCCGTTTAAATACATGTACTTGTGTGATGTTCTTCAACTCATCTGGTAGTTTATTATACATTTTTAAACAAGCATAGCTAGGAGATTTTTCATACTTTGTCGAAGAGTGAAGTGTAGTGCGCAGCCCAAGACAATTTCTAGTAGGGTAATCATGAAATTTGTTATTTTTATCAAACTTGTTTGGGTGCTTAGCAACGTACATGCACCCTGCAAGTATGTAAATAGAGGTAACAGTTAAAATTTTCTCGGATACAAATATAGGTCTGCAAGACTCTAATTGTTTTAATCCGTACATAAGTCTTATGAGTCTTTTTTGAAGAATGGTAACACGCTGACATTGTGTAGACTGACCCCATAAAATTATGTTATAGTTTAGATGGCTATGAGCAAGTGCATAATAGACTTGTTTTAAAGCAGTGATATCTAATTTAGATTTTAATTTAAGAATAGCAAAATATGCTTTATTTAGTTTGCTACACACAAAGTCAACATGTGGATGCCAACTTAATCTACTATCAAGTAATATACCAAGAAACTTTACATTTGTTACGTCATCGCTTTGATTAAAATATATACAATCAGTTTTTGATGCATTAAGCACTAATCTATTTTTGAAACACCACAATTCTACTTCAGATGTTATTTGTTTTATTTTACTATCTAGTTCTTCTCTAGAGTTTGCTGCAAGAGCAATTGATGTATCATCTGCAAAGTTTATTAATAAACCAGATGATATAAACCTTGCAAGATCGTTTATAAATAGTAGAAAAAGCAATGGTCCAATAATAGATCCTTGCGGAACACCTAAATTAAGACTATAGTTATTTGATCTTTTGTTTTCTATTTTTATTATGATTTTTCTATTATTTAAGAAGGAATTTATCCATAGTAATATGTTACCTCTAATTCCAAGAGAGTACAGTTTGCTTTCTACAAATTGGTGATCCACTGTATCAAACGCAGATGATAAGTCAAAAAATAAAGCAGCAACATACTGTCTTTTATCAAGTTTTTTGTTTATATATTCAACAAAATCAAAGGTTGCTGTTTCAGTGGATCTACCCTTGCGGAAACCATGCTGCGTATTGGCTAACAAGTTCATAGACTGTAGGTAGTTGTGAATTCGGTTACACATGATTTTTTCTATAATCTTTGAAAATACAGACAACATCGATATAGGCCTATAGTTAGTTATAAGTGTGGCGTCCCCCTTCTTATGTACAGGAATTACTAATGCGGTTTTTAATACAGTAGGAAATACCCGTTTCAATAGAACTGTTATACAAATACAACAGTGGTTTTACCAATTCATTTAATACATATTTCACAACCTTTAGTGGAACTCCGTCAACACCTACAGATTTCTTGTTTTCAAGTAGTTGTATTGTGTGATGTAGTTCCTCTGCTTCTATCGGAGCAAAATACATGCTGTTTTTTACCATTGGGGAGGTTGTGCATGGTGCTGTTGGTTTGCATGAACCGAAATGAACTCTCACCAGATTTACTGCTGCATTTGCAAAATGGTTGCCAAACTTGTTTGCAATGACAGATGAATTTTCTAAAATTTTACTATCTACACTTAACACTACCTTTCCTTGCAGTTGGCCACTAAATTCATCTTTAACTAAACTCCATATTGTTTTTGTTGGATTTGTAGATTTATTTATCAAGTTCATATAAAATTGTTTCTTAGCTGTGTTTAACAAGGTTTTGTAGCTCTTTTTTTTAATTTTATAATAATTTTTTAAGATAACACTATCACTGAGATGCACAATTTGATGAAGACTCTTTAGTTCCACACTCATTGTTGTCACTTCCGGTGTTATCCATGCTTTGTTGCGGGTCGATATTTGATTTTTTGCATTTTTGAATTTCACAGGACACGATACATTAAAAAGCCAAATGAAATGGTCTAAAAAGTTAATAAACGCAGCATCTACGGTTGCAGAGCTTAGAATTTCATCCCAAATTACAGCTTTACACTGCTGTCTAAGCACTTCCAGACTCTTATTGCTAATATTTCTAACTTGGATCCTTCTGCTGTTTTCAATACTTGTTTCGTTATTGCTTACGGAGCACACTAATTTTTGCCCATAATGATCAGATAATCCAACATCCAGGACGCTACATTCGCAGTGTTCATTTGCAAAGTTGGTTATCATATAATCTATTGCAGTTTCGGAAATAGAACCATTTGCGTAGCTACATATTCTTGTAGGTGTAGAAACTTTATTTGTTATTTTGTAAGATTCTAGTAAGTCGTAGAGTAATGTATAATTCATATTATTGCTTAAACTGTCAATGTTCAGATCGCCGCAAATGATAATGTGATTTGTACGAGATACAGTATGGTTTAGCAGTGAAGAGAGGTTTTCTAAAAATATCATTACATTGCCAGACGGGGGACGATATATTGTCAATATCGTAATTTTTTGGTTTGCCCATTTAAGCTCTATACCACACGCTTCAATGTGCATCTCAATACTAAATATAACTGGTAAAGATTTAACATTTATTCCATTGCGAACATAAATTGCAGCACCTCCTCGTATATGATCTTTACGACAAACTTGGGCCATCATAGTATAATTTAATAAATACATAAGACTACCAATTGCATCTTCACAGTGCCAGGTTTCACATAGACATAAAACATCAGGTTTTTCCATAGCTAAAAAGATCATCTCATTCTTAGATTGTCACTATCGATTCCGTATGTTGCAATAAACTTTCTCTATTTGTTATTCGCTCTATCGACTCTTGTCTCGTGTCGTGTGTAGTGTGTGGTTATGTTTAAAAATACGGTTTCGGGATCTCACAGTGCAAGTGTTTTAAAACGTTATTTTATGTCTATTCAGAGCAAAATTAGTGTTCATTGAATTTATTGATTTTGATCAAAATTTGTGAACGTTTTCTAATTTTTTAACTGGAAATGTCTATCCTTAAACAAAACAAATCGGTTGATGGGTCGTCGAGGTTAATCCTAATATCGAATTGTGGTGGACAAGCGCTTTTCAAAAGTTGGAGACTCGTGGAAAATTGTGGTTTTGAAGTATGTGAAATAGACTTTTTGTGAACAACACTCATATTTTGGTTGGTAAGTGCTCTTTCAATTTTATTGTATGTTTAGGTAAACAAATGGTATAATTATTATTGTGCAGAGTGATGAAAAAGAAAGCAAATCGAGAGTGCTACCTCCTCTTTTGTTTTTATCGAAAAGTCTGTCTTAGTTTGAGTTCATACGAATTGGTCCAAGAGCCAGTGAACGGATACCTGTATGTATTTGACCAGACCTGGGTTTTTGTACATTGAGGCCCCTATACCTACGGTACATGATATGGGGACTCACTAAGCCCAAAGTGGTGGACGCGGCGAGTGCGCAGGTAAGACAAGTATCGATTTTTGGCTATTTATAAATGCATTTGACCACGTCTGCCGTTTTGATATTTGAAAATATAATATTATTATTATTATTAATTGAAAATAACAATGGCAGACCATTATCACGCGTTTAACATTGTGGCAGACAATTTTAAAAATATTAAAAAAAATTTTGTTTTGAAATTAATTGACAAGATCTGTCATCAATATAATTATTTTATTTATTATACTCTTAAAAACTTATATTGACAACGGCAGACGTATTCATTGCGTATAGACATCAGCAGATAAAAAAATCTGAGATACTACCCGGTCAGATGTCTTAGCAGTTTTACATTAATATAATTTACTTTAATCACTGTATTTAATGAAATTAATATTTTACATGTAGTCTATATACTAAACTTTTAAAGTTGAACGATAAAGAAGGAGTTACATTACGAAAAAATTTTAAATATTAAAGTATGCTGCTAAGAACAAAAAGTAATTTAAATTTTTATTTTATTTTTTACATTTATTTATTGAATACAAAATTTAAACGTTAGATAAATAAAAAACAATCATAAATGCATTACTAAATCAATATGTATATAGGTACATATATTTATTGATTTTGATCTTCATTCATCATCATTATCCGAGCCATGCTTATGCTTATCCATTGTATCAGATTCTGCAAAATTAAACGTAAGTTTTAAAATATAAATAATCAATTTTCAAATTATTTATATTTTAAAAGTTACGTTTAATTTTGGAATATCCGATTCAATGGATAAGCATGGCTTGGACTATATTATTGTAAAACTGCTATTGTAATAATATATGGACATCTGACCGGGTAGTATCTCAGATTTTTGTATCTGCTGATGTTTATACGCAATGAATACGTCTGCCGCTGTCAATATAAGTTTTTTCCCGCTGCGAATCATGTAAGTCGGTTCTACATTCGTAGCAACATACCATGTAAGTTGACAATTATATTTGTTTTTATTATTGTCCTTGAAGACGGAACTTATATTAAATTCCTTGGAAAATAATAATTTTGAAAACAAAAATGAAGGCTCAAAAATGGGGTTACCCTAATTAGAAGATACGTTACATCTTCTGCTTGTGCTAGAAACTTCAAGATATTTTCTCTTTCTAATACTTGCGACTTTTTCGGTTTATAGCTTTTGTTTCTATTTTTAAGAAAACCTATTAGTTGTAAAAACTTAGAGATGTCAATATTCTCCTTGCACTTAATGGTGGCTTTAAGCATGGAGTATTCGCACCATAAACTTGTCGGTGATTTTAGTTGTTGCGTTCTTTCCAGCATATAAGCTAGCATTACCTTTTCGGTAACCGACGTCACATTTTTCCTACAGCGCCACTTTTTGAATACTCCATACGTAAACTCGTATGTGTCTCTCGATTTTTGCGGCAATAAACTTGAGGAGACAATCTTTGCCGCTTCTTCTATCTCATCAACATCCACATTAATTAATATTTACTAATTACACAAATTAACTAATTACACAAACGACCACAAATTAATTTCGAGAACTTTGTTTATAATTTCGTTATATGTGACATGGCAACACACGGCCAACGCAACTCACGACGATTAATAGTAACAAAATTAATTGCGATGTCGAATCAATACGATTTCTTAATAAATTTAGATAAATTTGGTTCCGCGGCTTCGCCTTGGCTTGTACCTGCCTGCCTCAAATGTTAATACGTCCTTACATTCCTTGTTACTTAAATAACTATTAGGAGTATGTATAATAAATGAAATTATTATATTGATGACAGATCTTGTCAATTAATTAAAAAAAAAAATGTTTCCATATTTTTAAAATTGTCTGCCACAATGTTAAACGCGTGATAATGGTCTGCCATTGTTATTTTCAATTAATAATAATAATATATTTTCAAATATCAAAACGGCAGACGTGGTCAAATGCATTTATAAATAGCCAAAAATCGATACCTGTCCTACCTGCGCACTCGCCGCGTCCACCACTTTGGGCTTAGTGAGTCCCCATATCATGTACCGTAGGTATAAGGGCCTCAATGTACAAAAACCCAGGTCTGGTCAAATACATACATGTATCCGTTCACTGGCTCTTAGACTAAATATATTTAGGCACTATAGTGATAAATAAAGACCGGATAAAGAGATATAAAAAATGTTGAAAAAAGCATGTCATTTCCCAAAAAAGTATCTTAATTAAAAGAAACTACGGTTTACTCATATCACTATTTTAGTAAAAAAATATAACAAATTAAATTTCTTCAAACAAGTAAAAAACTTAAAGTCTTCCCATAATTTTCTTTTTATTTTTCAATAAATGAAAAATTGAAAAACTACATATGTTTCGGCTTTTAACTTATCTTTTGACAAGAGCCATCATCAGGTTTGAGTGGTGTGTTAACACCGAAGCTTTAACTAACACTAGACAAAATAAAATAAATTATAAATGTTGAGGGTGAACAAGCCGGTTGGTGTTTAAATTATAAACAACATTTATAAATTATTTTATTTTGTCTAGTGTTAGTTAAAGCTTCGGTGTTAACACACCACTCAAACCTGATGATGGCTCTTGTCAAAAGATAAGTTAAAAGCCGAAACATATGTAGTTTTTCAATTTTTCATTTATTGAAAAATAAAAATAAAATTATGGGAAGACTTTAAGTTTTTTACTTGTTTGAATAAAAATTTTTTAAACAATCCCATTTTGAGTTATAAGATGGAACAATTTTATAAATTAAATTTCGTTTACCTGAAATGTGACACTGTATAGGAGGAATGAATGGAATAAGTTTCGATAAGTTTTCCATTTTTGTTTGGGCTTAGAGGAATTGGTTTATTGTGTTCTGCTTTAAACAGCGAGAAAGCTTTAATGAACTTTCAGAACTCTTTTTCCAATATTGATGCTTTTGTAGTTTTTATTAACAAGATGCTTAACGCTTAGAATGTTGAGATTTTCTTTGGAAAAATTGAAAGAGCAAGTTTTACAAAATTGTAGATTTTTTTTGTCGTCTGTCTATTGTTTTTTTCACAACTTGAGTTTGCACAAACATAGCACTATCCAGTTTTTGTTTTGGCCGCTCCAGTTATCTGTATATACTATCAGTCAATCAGCTTGTGGCTTGTTTTCTTTAAAATGCTTGTAAATAATACTAGCAATCTTATAGCTTCCTTTTTTGGGTTTGCTTCCGTTTCTTGAGTTGCGGTTAGATGAAGTGAAGTTCTTCGAGGGATCAAATATCCAAAGATGCAATAGATAAATATTTGTGGATAGCATCTATCAGGGCGTAGTCGTCTGTAGGCTGGATTCTGGAATCATTGTTAAATTTAACATTTTTGCAACATTTTGCATTTAACCCGATAACAATAAATGATATCATTACAGGCATGATGTATGACATAAAGAGTGTCGTTTAATAAAAGGCTTCTGGATGACGTTGTTCAGATTTGCATTAAATTCCCGTGGTTTATCGTTTGTTAAATTGATTTCATCAAGACTCAATTTGTTAATCTTGATTGGGTTCAAAGGTGGAAGTTTTTCTCTCTGTCTGAAAAGTTTTTGCAACAGTCAACCTGGATGTCGGGGATGTTTTGTTTTTTTTTAAATCTGCATAGACTCGCGTTGTTCTAACAAATCCGCTGCGTTTTGGTTATATGGAAAGAATAGAGTTTTCTTGAACGATGCTATAATAATAAGAAAGTTTATTCCAGCAGACAATATTTTACAATTGTATATGGATTGTCAATTACACATATTAATACAGTTCTAGGCCGTTAAAAAATTCAGTTGTATTATAAAAACACTTATCAAGTAATTACTGTTTACGTGAGTATTTGAATTTCTTTAAAGTCAATCGACCTTGAAAATTTCGGGGAAGTGCATTAAATATGCGAGGGCCCATGTACTCAGGAGCTAAATATGTAGCATTGGTTCTAGCAAAACCAATATGGAGTTCATCTTTCGTTCTTGTTTTATAATTATTGTGAACATTGCTCTTTTTTGCAAAATGAGCCCTATTTTTAAAAACATATACATATACTCATTTCGGATATATATATATATATATATATCTACAACATACCATCAAGATTTTAAACTTCCTAAATAGTGGTCTACAGGAGTCTCCCATTGGAACATTAGCTATACATCTAATTATGCTCTTCTGAGTCATAAAAACGTCATGTACAGAAGCAGAGCTACCCCAAAGACGAATACAATATCTCAACCTTGAGTCTACCTGTGCAAAATAAATATTCTGCAGCTGATGCAATTCTAACACAGATCGCAGAGCCATAAGTAAGTACTTGATAGAACTTAGTTTGTTACTTATATAAGCTATCTTGCCTTACAAATGAAATAAAGATGAAATTTAAAATAAATAAATATTAAAAAAATTAAGCGAAAACAAAAATTTAAAAATTTATTTCAATTAAAAATAACAAATAATAAAAAATAACAAAACTGCTTATTAATAAAAAATAACAAAACTAATTACATATATAACAAAATTAATATCTATCAAAAATAGCAAAATTCGTTATAAAGAAAAAATATATATATATTTAATTGTCCACTTGTTTGTAGGGCCGACATTTTACTAGAGCAGTCCGACCATGAGACCGTAGATCTGCAATTAAATGAAAAAGGTGTCTAAGCAAACAAATTCTTGTTTATTTAACTATAGATAATCATTATAATTTACAATTAGCAAATTTATTATAAAATTTGCAAAGATTCAAAACGGTTAGTTACTTCGCGATCACATAATTAATATCTCGTCTTAGTTTTTCAATTCATCGATACTGAGGATCAACTCGCTCAATATCTTCTTGAAAAACCCATCAAAATATAAAACAGTATTTACCATGGCAAACGGTGAATCACATTCAGGTACTAAGGGTATAACTCGCAAAGTCCCCACTCTATCAATATCAAAGTACAAAGGGTCAATTCGCGACGTACTCAAAAAGTTATTAGTTATGGCAATATGAACCTCATTTAAGCAAGACAAAGAAATGTTGATTACTTTAAGAGAGTTTCATCAAATGAATTTGAATATTTATCATGCAGAATTATATTGCTCTGTTAGAAAACTCACTCACCTAGGATTAGAAGATCAATTTTCTTAGTAAAATTAACAAAAGGTTATTATTCTGGCAGAAAACACTCAATAAATCACTTTTCTTGACCACAATATGAATTAAACTGAAACATTTCTACTGATACGTCATATGGTATTTTCTTCACATGATTATCGAAAATGACTCATACACGGGCTTAAGTTTCGTTGACTTATTAGAATTTTATCTCATTAGAGAAGAGTGGTGTTTCAATCGAGTTATCTATAGAAATGAAAAAAAAAAAAGTAATTCAATAAACTACCTCTTACACTTAATTGCTGGCAATGATGATTCCAGTTAAGATTTTCATCTAAATGTAAATCCAGAAATTTTATAGGTTTGTGAGTGGTAGTCACTTTATTATTTCCAACACATGTATTTATATGCTGTAGGTTAGCCTGCCTCGGGTGAACCCTAATAATCTCTGTTTTATTAGTATTGAAATGTAGGTCTCTTTTATTGAAATAATTTATTAAATTTGATAACACATCAGAACAATAATTAGTAACTAAAAATTGATTACACTAATTAGAAACAAGTAAGGAGAAATCATCAGCGTAAGCTGTAAAATGATACTCATTAATAACACTTTCCAAGTCGTTTACATAGGGAATAAATAGTATAGGACCCAGTTTTGATCCTTGCGGAACACCTCTATTCACAGTAACAGGATCTGAATTAACTTAAAATGTGTTATTATTTTGTGTGACACGCAATGATACATATTGTTTCCCATCATTGAGATAAGATTTAATCCAAGCGTTAGCTTGCCTACGTATACCATACCTTTCAATTATAGATAAAAGTTGCTGGAGATTTACGCAATCAAAAGCCTTGCTCAAATCACAAAAAATAGCAATTGGATATTCGCCTGCATTCAAACAAGATACAAGCTGATTGTAAAATGAGAGCATTGCAGTTGTAGTAGATTTATCTGGCATAAAACCGTGTTGTTTATCGGTGATAATTTTATTAGTTGTCAAGAAAGTTAGCAACCGATCTAAAAAAGCATATTCAAATAATTTCGAGAAACTCGAAGGCACAGTTATAGGCCTATCGTTATCAATAAAAGCTGGATTATTCTTTTTAAACACAGGAACAATTTTGCCTGTCTTCAAAACTTCCGGAAAGCTAGCCGAACTGAAAGATTTATTTATTAGATAGGTCAAAGGATCTATAAAATAAGTTAAAACCTTTTTTAACAGAGATGTGGGTAGTTGATCTATACCTGCAGAGTTTTTATTTTTTAGTTTACTATCAAGTAAAACAATCAATTCATTTTGAACAAAGGGTGTAAGAAATATTGTTTTATCAAAAGAGGCTATCTAACTATCCGCTTGTTTTATATTTTGGTTAATTGTGTTTACAATATCTTCAGGACCATCTATGAAAAAACGATTAAAGGTAGATGCCAGAATATGTTAATCATCTACAAAATGGTCATCAATTTTTAATTATCATCAGGTTTCTTCTTACCAGATAACTCGGATACTACTTTCCAGGAAGTTCTTACTATATTTGAAGATGACAAAATGCGATTTTGATAATAGAGTTTCTTTTTGCAATTTAATAGCATCACATGCGCAACCTTAGCATATTTATAGATGTGATTTAATTGAGGATAAGTTTTTTGTAACAGAAACAAATCTTTTAATTTATTGCTTGAATTTATGATCTTTTGATCAACCCAATTGTTATTTTCTGGATTATTAGATTGTTTTTTACTAGGAAAATTAACATTAAAAAGAAAACAAATTGTTTCATAAAAATAAGAAAAGGCCTCATCGAATTCATCAATTTCATACTGATAATTCCAGTTTTCATTAGCGAGTAATGATGTAAAATTGAAAACATTAGAATTGTTGAATATTCTCCTTCTTTTGGTAGTAGGATTGCTCTGCTTCTTATTAAAAATGCCCAATTCAATGTAGACAGCCCTGTGATCTGATACAAGATTATCTAACACACAACATGTTCCAGGATTGTCAAAATTTAAGAATACTTGATCAATGATAGTGCAGGAAAAATCAGTCACTTGTGTAGGCCACCATACCTTAGGAAGCAAGTTATAACCTGCCATAAGTGTACATAATCTATCAAAATTATTGTTTTTATACACGTTTTAAAAGACGCCGCACATACCTCAAAATGTTGCTCAATACACCATTCAGATAAATCGATAGGACTAATTTCTAAATGCTCATTAGCCCATACACTAACTATGAATAACTATGCTTGTAGTGAAACATTAACGTAAACTTTAGATTTTTTCTAAATTATTGAAATTCATATGTTTCTTATTTTTTTATAAAATTCACAAAGCATGAGATGAAGAGATTAATTTCTGGTTTTTAATTAAAAGCAGGATACTTAATAATATTATATATGTATATATATATATATATATATCGCACCGTGAGCGCTACACTATCGTATGTACAAAAATTACGATTCAGAGAAATCAGCGACAGAAAAGATGAAATCATGAATTGTGACGTTCCAAGTAATATTTCTAGACTTTGGTTAAAAGTTACAACTAGAAAACGGTTTTATTTTATTGTTTAATTCTACTTTAACAAATGAAACAAATGTTTTTTTAATAAATTTGGTAGTTAAGACATTTTTGATACTTACGACAGTGTTTCACAAATGTCGTTTGATCGCCGTCTGTCAGTAAACTACCATAAGGAACTAAAACTTTATGCAATACTAGCACATCTATTAAAGATCTTTATTGACTCAAAACAACATTGATCAAAAAGAAGAAACAAAACATAACTATACAAAAATTATTAAAATAACTTGAAAATTCTCAATCATTATCGAACTCTTCATTTGCTTGGTCTGTAACTTTTAAGTTTCTTTAAAATTGTTGATGTTCTTTGTCAATTAAATTTTTATTGCACAAAGCAATAAGACCATCTTTCTTTTTTTTGCAATAGGTAATAACTTACTATAAGCACAGTTTAGTTTAGTGTCTTCAAGATTAATATAAGTCTTAGCTCTTTGTTTTTGATTTATAAAAATTTCTTTAAAATTCTTGTCTGTACTTATATATAAATATTTTTGCGTATTGAAAATAATGCGCCGGCTGTGTCCCTTCTAAGTGACATTCTTCCTCATAAAGTTTGTATAGGGTTGCTCAATTTAAACTCATTCAAAATATTTTCGTGTTGTTTGAGCCCGAAGGTAGTGGGATTCTATTGTTGGTATAGACTCAATATGACGCTTAAGAGCGTTTAAAGACAAACTTAAGTCGGCTCTTGCTATCCCCCGTGTTTTTCTATGTCAGCTGAGGGGCGGAGTTTAAATATTTTATCTCAGTCATTTACTCGTCTTTTTCTCGTCACCCTGTCTACCTGAAGAAAACCGACCCTTAAAAATGATATCATAAAAATACTTTCTGATATATCCATTGCGTAATGCTATGGTTCAACAGTAAATATTCCCAGTAAAATATTACCATTCACTCAAATAAGAACTGCACGGACAAACAAAATTATATTGCCGCAAAAAAAAAGCTTCTTCTTGTTCATTGCTGACTGAAACAAGTACTTAATACAAATTGGTAATTCAAGTAGGTATTTTACGATATGTTTCATAAACAATAATCAATTTTTTTCTGTAATAATAATGTGTTTATTGCAGTTAAAACAGTAAATTATTCAACACGCGCATGATGAAGACTACTACCCTCAAAGATAAAATTTGCAATACGAGCTGAAAGCGAGTGGTGTACCTATTTATCTGAGTTAAATATTATTCTTCATGTATAAGTATTGAGCTCTAATATAAATCTACAACTATTAAACAATTTTTTTGAAAAATCTGAGCAATTATAATATAGACAGAAATAGACATATTAAAATCATACAAAGTGATAATGAAAAAAAATATTGTGGGTGAAGAAAAAAAAGTATAATTATGTAATAAAAAATGATTAAACTTTATTTTTTAAATAATGTGGAATAATAAATAGTAATCTTAATGTTAAAAATAAATATTAATAGGTTTGCTTTGTTATTTATGTTACTGCAGGTAACCTTCTATATGAGAGAGTAGAATAAGCACAAGAAGAAATAAATAAAAATAAAGTACAATAAAAAAATAAAAATCAATAAAATAAATAATAATAATCTCAATAGTAAAAAATATTGATTGCTTTATAAAGTAATCATTTACAATTGGTTCTTCTTGAGGTATTTTTGTTCCGCAAATTTTTGATAAGAAGTTCTTTAGGATGCTGGGAATATAATAACTCCGGCACAATACATTTATGGTAAAATTCTATCAGATATGGTTACATTTTTTCTCATAACTTTTCAATAGACATTCCTTCTGGAGTCCAAATAACGAAATAGCAAATTTCTTTCTTGGCTATATGTAGCTGCCCTTGTATTTGGTATAAGTAGACGGCATTTGTTTTTAAGTTTATATTCTCTTCTCTGTCTATTGTATAATGTATCACTATTTATTTAGAGCCTCTTTTATTTACACATGCGAGGTAAAATTTCGCATCGAATAAGGGCATTTAATTTTAATTATGGCATCATTTCCAACTAGATCATCTGGAGATGCCCAGAGAAAGCCAAACATTTGGTCAACAAGCAAGCCGCAAGTTGTAACCTCAAGAACAAGAAGTTGCTCAAACGCTTGTACAGCGACGCGTTCATGAGTTTTACCCCAATCAGTAACAGTACTACCAGTAAATTTATTATATAAAAGAGACTGCAGCACACGAAGTGGAACGTTGCATTTTGCAAATTTTACTAAATGAAGACGCTATTAGCCTCTTATATCTTTCATCCTTTAACTATCGACTACTGCTTTGTTCAATAGTGTTTTTCTCTAGTTGTGCAATTTCAGATCTGGTTTTTTTAACGATTTAATTAAATCGTGTTTAGCTGTCTCAAATGATTCTGAAAGCGGTTCTGATTTTTTTTTCTCTGGCAATGCCGCCTCTGGGCCGTATTCTTTATCAAATTCAGCGTAGCGTTGTCTTTTTTTAAATAATTTAGGGAAAAGACGTCGTCGCACATTTCGGTTGACATATTGTTTTTTGTTTTGGTTATATAATTTCTTAAAAATTTGCCTGGACTACGTTTTGCGATCTCGTGATGAATTAAACGCGGATAATCGTGAGATCCCGCACTAAAACTGATACCAGCTGCATGGCACCTGAGCTGGTACGATTATTTTGTCGAAAAATTAATTCGTTTTCCTCCTACAAATTTTGCTACAAGGGAATTATAACTTTCTGCCGAATTGTTGTCCATATCTAATAATAGACTGTCAGCATGCTGAACTAGGCGATTCAAAACTACTTCTAAATCTTGAAATAAACCGCTGATGGTCATTTCTTCTACCCAGTTCCTGTTGTTGCTTCTATTGCCCAAAAAATACACAATACAATTTGGCAAAAAAATTGCTTTTGGAAAAAACATTTATATTACTTTTGCAAAAATAATGATCACAGTTGGAATGATCGCCACAATAACGATATACTGAATTATGTATATCACGAGGAAGTTTATCTACCTTTTCTTCATGATCTATCTTTCTTGATGCAAGGAAGATGCATCTATACTTTACAGCTCTTTGTATAGCACTTCGAAATCGGCATATATTATTTTTTAAATAGGTTCTCTGGTCAGAAGCTACCAGCTACCAATATATTTTAAAATTCATACACAGTGATAAAACACAAAAGTGCTAGCTGACTTTTGTTTTACCAAAACGTGTTGAATCGCAATCGCAGCAGAATTCAACCTCTACTTTACGTTTATGCCGTTTTTGTTTTTCAACTACAAATGAAGAATATATGAACCTAAATGATAAATAATTATTTAAAACCAAGAGGACCAGTGCCGCATATAAGTCAGAAAGACTCATACGATACTGAAAAGTACCTACTTGGAAGCGCGCGAGTTAGAATCAGAAAAAAGATATAAGCAATAAAACTTTTAAAAATTTCTATTAAGTAGTATTATTAACTATTGTATAAATAATCAAAAAAATTAAATATTTTTCATATTTTATTCTTTGTTTTTATATATTTTTCATTGATCAAAAGTTCGAAATTCTAGGATTTTTCAAACTTTTAAAATTCATATCACCAAAAATATCAACTTTTGTACTAGTTACTCGATTGTAAAAGAAACTCATAAACTTTACGATCGGTAGACGGTGCCGTTTCCGAAAATCCTTTGGATGTTATGTTTTTGACCGCACGTCGACCACTCTGGGCCAGCCGACAAAATTAATGAAAATACGATCACTAACACGATTCATTTTAGTGTAGTTGTATAATAAATATCAAATTAACGTCGCCAGCCGTAGTGGCTGGCGCCACATCGAGTTATAAACAAAACGATAGAAGGAATGCTCTATCAACAAAATAAATGAATGTTTAAATTATGTTTTTTTTTTGAGATGATATATTCATGTTAGGTAATTAATAACAACTCAAGATAAATTGTGAATAAAGTGAAATAATAAAGGAAAATAAACTACAATAAATTGAAATAATGAGATAATTTTAAAAGCGTAAATTATGCCAAAGTAATATTGATGCACTAAAAAGCAAAGGCTCAATGTAACAAACTTACACAATTATTTATAATAAAAAAAAACAAACCAAATTCACACAATCTTTATACACTACAAACTATTCAAAATCTCCTTGACAAATGAGATTTTAAATATTCCATAGACTATACATCTACGATTGTTTTCAACATGATTTTATTCTAAAATACAAAAGTTTTATTACATAATATACACTATTTACAATATGATTTCTTACCTAAAATACAAGAGAATTAAATTATACGTGTGTTCTCCAAGACGTTTAGATTTGAACAGAAAGAACCGAAAGAACCTACAAGAGAACACACCAGGGGGGTGAAGCCAAGATAGCGGAATTGGAAACGAGAAAAAAGTATGTGGGCCACTATATTGACGTGCGGCAAGGGGAAAGAAAAGTAGCCAATCAGAAATATGGATTTGAATTCAGCGCCAAAAGTAGTATTGTTTGTCGCGCCCTTCACTTTCGATTCCCAACGTTTTTTGTTGTTGTTGCATTTAGAGGTTATGTTATACTTGTTTTTATGAAATTATATCAATTTTTTATGTTAATTGATAAAGCAAAATGAAAAATAGAATTAAAATTATAAATAAAATAGGTAAGCTTAGTTATTCCATGTAATATGCGTTTTAATAAGATTTTGTTTGTAGATTCCAATTGTGGGAGAATATTATTTATAGAATAGATGGGGGCTCAGAGAAAAGATTTCATCAGTTTGTGAGGATCACTTTGATGAATCTGGTTTTGTCAACAAGAGAAAGAAACGGTTAAATTTTGGTGCAGCTTTAGTGCAAGTTTTTATGGAGGATTTTGCTTTTGAGACTGAAAACTCTTCAGTTTAAAGCGAAGGAAAATAACTGTACTTTTTATTAACATTATAAGGGAGTAGTATCCCAGTTGGAGGCAAGAGAAAAAGACTCGTTGAATTTTAGAAGAAAATCGTAGGTGATTGGAATTAAACTTTTATTATATTTCCACGTATGTAGTGCATTTCATTTCAATTGGCATAAGAAGTGGCTGTGGGAATTCAAATTTTTGTTGGGGATTAATATGGACATTTGTTTAAATCATAAAAATCACTGTTTGGTAGTGATAGATTAGTGACAAATCGAGTTACATTTTATGTGTTTTTAAGTACTTTTCACATTTAAAACGTATTTATACGATTATAGTTTTTTTTTGCTAATAAAATGAGGTAGAGTACCTGCATCTGTTTACTTTTAGCTGTTTTTGTTAAATAATTTGTCTGTTTTGTTTTTATTTTAAATTTGATTGCAATTTATTTCATTTTAATTCGATAGCAGGTTATTTAAAATAATTAAAATTTATTAATTTTATTTGTTTGTTTTATATGACTATATTGTCAAATGGTTGTCTAATTGTTTAATTATTTTTGAACTTTGTTTAAGTTGTGTAATTAAGTAGTGTTTTAATTATGAAGTTAAGTTAAACACTTCTATTTTGATCTCACAGCACCAATTCAATGGGAAAAAGGCGACAAAATAAGTTGCGGGTACATTTAAATTTGCCCGCCACTAATTTAGTTTGCCACAAAATCACTGTAAGCGCTGGCTGTCGTTTTCGTTGCCAACCATTAGCATAGAATGTTTCACTTCTTATAATAGGCCTTTTCATCCCAAAATTTTTTTGTGCGCATGCGTCAGAGTCAGCCATCTTTTTCGTACTGTTTTTTGTAAACAACCATGCTAAAGTGTCCGCTATCCGCGTATCACAAATTAAAATATAAATCAAAGTTGATTAATTATAAAAAAAGTGAAAAAAAAAGTAAGTGGTAAGTCAAAATAACCGGAAAAACTTTTTTGTACTCCATTATAATTATGTTGTCTGTACGAAAAGGAACAACAAAACGGTGTTGTTATGGAGTATGTAAAAGTGATCTTCTTCTTGTTGTGCCCTGTCAGGTCCCCCTGACGTTGGCGATCACGATGGCGAGCTGATCTCTGTCTTCAGCCATTCTAAACAGTTGTTCGACGCTATGTATGCCTGTCCAATCCCGGATGTTTTTCAACCAGGAGATTTGTTTTCTTTCTACGCCCCTGCGGCCCTCTATCTTGCCCTTCATTATAAGTTGTAGAATCCGGTAACGATTTCCTCTGAGAACATGGCCGAGGTATGCCAGTTTTCGGCATTTAACTGTTGTTAAAAGTTCACGAACTGTATTTGCCCTGTCTAAGACTGCTTCATTTCTTTGCAAGGCTACCCATGGTATTTTCAGCATTCTTCTATGTAACCACATTTCAAATGCTTCTAAACGGTTGATTGTGGCAGCTTTCAGGGTCCAGACTTCAGCTCCGTACAACAGCACAGACCAAATGTAACATTTAATCATTCTTTGTCTCAGTTTTAGGTTCAGGCTGTCATTACAGAACAGTGACCTCATCTTCTTGAACGTTGCACGCGCTGACTCAATCCTGCATCTAACCTCCTTCTCCGGGTCGAGTTGCTCGGTGATGTAGCATCCGAGGTATTTAAAACTGGATACTCTCTCAATGTTTTGTCCATTCACCTCTAGTGACGCATTGAGGTATGGCTGACGGCTAAAGACCATAAATTTTGTCTTAGCAACATTTATATTCAGTCCCATTTCCTGTCCCACTGCATTAACAGAATTGATGAGATTTTGGAGGCCTTGAAGATCGTCGCACAAAATAGCCGTATCGTCAGCATAGCGAATGGTGTTAATCAGTTCACCGTTGATTTTGACCCCAAATTCTTTGTCACGTAGAGCTTCTTTAAAGACTTTGTCAGAATATAGGTTGAAGAGCAGTGGAGACAGGACACATCCCTGCCGAACGCCTCGTTGGATTTGTCGTTCATCTGTAAATCTCCCGTTGACTCGAACGACTGCCTTCTGTTGCCAGTACAGGTTCTTAATTATACGTAAATCTTTTCCATCAACACCAGCGCCTCTCAATATATTTATGAGCTTTTCGTGTTGTACTCTGTCGAAGGCCTTCTCATAATCGATGAAACACACGAAGACGTCCTTACGCTGGTCTCGACATTTTTGGAGAAGAACATTCAGAGCAAACATTGCTTCTCTGGTGCCAAGGGCATTTCTAAAGCCGAATTGCGTCTCGTCTAAATCATTTTCGCATTTGTTTCTTATTCGAGAGTGTATAATCTTAAGGAACACCTTTAATGTGTGGCTCATCAGGCTTATTAGTCTGTGATCGTTGCATCTTTTGGCTCGTTGTTTTTTGGGAATTGTTATGAATACAGATCTCAGCCATTCTTCTGGTATTTCTCCCGTGTTGTATACATCATTGAAGAGTTTAACCAAGATATCAATGTTTTTCTCGTTGATAAGTTGAAGGAGTTCTACTGGGATGTCATCAGGTCCCGCTGCTTTTTTTGTTTTTGCAGATTTTATGTTAAATAGGACTTCGGATTTCAAGATTTCAGGTCCCTCGTTGTCTTCTACATCAGTCATCGACGCCGGTCTATTGTCCCCGAATAGATCATCTATGTATTGTATCCATGCATTAAGAACTTCTCCCTCATCTATAATGGTTTTTCCTGCGTTGTCCATTAAGATACTAGGGGCTTTTTTGTTAAATAGGCCTGCTACTTCTCTGACCTTTTTGTACATGTTAAAGGTATCATGTCTTCTCTCCAGATCCTCCATTTCCTCGCATCTATCCGTCATCCACTCTTCCTTTGCATTCTTGATTTTGTTCTTTATTTCCCTTTGTTTGCTCTTATATTCCTCCGTGTTGTTTTTGCATTTTCGTCTTTCTTCCATGAGTTTTAGTATCTCTTCAGTCATCCAACGTTTTTTCTTTGGTTTGATGTTGTTTGTTGTATTCTCCTCCATTGTCTTAATGATGTGTTCTCGAAATATCTCCCACGTTTCGTTTACCGTATTGCCACTTATCCCTGTCATTGTGTCGAGGCTGTCGTTGAGTTCATTTCTCAGTTTATTGATGTCCACATCGCCTATGGAAAACTTTAGACTTTTGTTGTTTTTGTTTAATTTTTTAAGGTTAATTTTTATGTTTGCGACTAGTGGGTTATGGTCCGATCCTATGTCTGCGCCCGGATAGGTGGTGACCCTTGTGACACAGTTTCTAAACCTCTTAGCTACCAGGATGTAATCAATCTGATTCCTTATTATGTGCTCAGTATTATCGCCAGGGGCGGTCCACGTATATAGTCTTCTTTTGGGTAATCTATACCATGTGTTCGTTACAACCATATCATGCTCTTGGGCAAATTCGTATAGTCTGTCGCCGCGCTCGTTACTCTCGCCCAGACCGTACTCACCTACTAGGTCAGATCTACGACCCTTTCCTATTTTAGCGTTGAAATCTCCCATAATAAAATTGATTTCATCTTTTTTAAGGCGATTAAGTACATCGTCTAGTTGTTGGTATAAAATCTCGGTTTCGTGATCATATTTCTTCTCCGCCGTAGGTGCATATATTTGTATTATATTAACATTGAATGGGCTGGCATTTAGTTGAAGTATTATGATCCTGTTGTTTATAGGGATAACCTGTTTTACGTATTTTTCAAGTTCTGGTTTTATGAGTATTCCAACCCCATTTCTGTGCTGTGTGTCATTGTCCTCGCTGCCTGAGTAGTATAGAATGCCCTCGTCGTGTCTGCATGTTCCGGAACCTGGCCATCGTAATTCGCTGATTCCCATAATCGTTGTTTCCATCCGCCTGGCTTCCTGGATAAGATTATCAAACTTACCAGCAGCGTACAGGCTTCTAACGTTCCATGTGCCAATTTTTAGTTTGGATTTTGCTATCTTGAGCCGGGAGATTCTTAGCACCCCTTGCTCATCTAAGAGCTGCCCGGGACTAGGGGCCGAAGTATTTGTGTTTCTCGCCATAGCAATGTCCTGGGGAAAGTTTTGCAGTGTGGTTTCCCGTTGCCTTCACTGCTTCATGTTCAGCCGCTCCTAACATAGAGAACAGTCGCTGTTTGCAGCCGCCCATTCTGGGTCAGACGCTGCAGGTTCACCATATCTGGCTATTCTCACTTAGTTTAGCCTGCAGGTCGATGCAGTTGCCCGGGGTATGGCACGTGGAGCCATAAGTGAGAATTGGGAGCCCTGTGAGGACCAGTCATCGCCGACTACTCACTGATTATGTCATTGAGTCCGACCGTCCTTGATGAAAGGTACTACCTCTACAGCACAACCCATACACCCCGTAAAAGTGATACACGATACAAATCATTTAAAACCAATAGATTCTATTTTATAAATTTTCCAAAGCCTTGTCTTGAATATCGAAAAAAAATAATCAAATCATCAAGCAAATTACATATTAAAGCATGTGCAAAATGTGCGAAATGTGAATTATGAGTGAAAAAATGTGGCAGAAGTGACTGAGGTTTTAGATCTATTGATGATGTTACTAAGGATACTTATTTTTGCTCACTACATTTTCTTGGAGAAAGTGGTCCAACTGAACAAAACCCTGACCCTTTAAGCTATCAAGAGTTTCAACATATTAATAAATCTATTAATAAGGTAAGGTATAAAATAAATTATACAGAATTATAATTTTCGGAGTTATATCTTCAAACCTGTTTATAGGTGCTCAAAGCAAGAACCAGCTTATCCGAAAAATACTACAGAGTTGATATGGAAGAAGCGAATGGATTAGAATATAGAAAAATAGAGGATATTCTACCAGATGCACAGGTACAGTGTGAATAATAAAAAATTATAAAAAAAATTTATTTTTAATGAAAAATTTTCTTTTTCTTATAGACATCAGTGACTCATGGAGAGGTTTACAACGTAATTGATGATAATACTTGTTTTGTTGAACAAATATTACCAGATCAAACGTCAGACATGAGTATGACCCTTGGAGATATAAACTAGGAAACATACAATAGAAATTCAGACAGATTCGATAAAGATGCGTAATAAAATTATTCAGGTTAAGTTACAAAAAAATTCAGCCATGGAAAAATTTATTATCTCTATTCGCAGTGATGCAAAAAGATGCATATTTTATACAAGTCTTCATTTTGAGCAAATCCAAGCTTTACATAGATTTTTGAGCCCAGCTTGCGAAAACTTAGATTATTGGGGCAGTTGAGAGTCAAAGCATGAAAGGTTCGAAAATAATAGTAAATACAAATTTACTGCATTACAGCAGTTGATTTTGGTACTATTAAGATTACGAATGGGATATTTAACAGAAGATTTAGCTTACAAGTTCGATATTTCTACGGGGTTTGTTTCAAAAATATGTACAACTTGGATTTATTTTTTGTACAATGAATTTACCACTCAATGGAAGCCATTTATGTTCCCATCTAGAAAAACAATAGCCGAAACATTACCTAAAATATTTCGGTCTGTAAAAAACATAAGAGTTATTGTAGATTGCGCTGAATTTTTTGGTCAATCACCGTCAAACTTTGAACACCAAGGTAATTTATATTCAAGTTATAAAGCTCATACCACATTTAAAGTGTTGATAGGATGTACTCCTAATGGATGTGTAGTTTTGTATCTGATGCATTTGAGGGTTTAATATCGGATCCAGAAATATTTAAACGATCAAAAATAGCAGACTTATTGCAACCTGGAGATGTAGTACTAGCAGATCGAGGTTTTACGGTTCATAGTTGAAGCTAAGCAAGCACATTTAAATATTCCTCCATTTTTGAATGGAAGAGACCGTTTAACTGCTCAAGGGGAGATTTTGACGAGGAAGATAGCAAAACAACGAATATATGTTGAACATGTCAATGGGGGCATAAAAAAATTTAGACTTCTTTCTACCGTTCTACCTTTAAATATGCGTCCTATCATGTCACAAATTATATTTATCTGTGCATGCTTGGTCAACTTTCAAACACCTATAGTTTTCGACGAATTAAATTAAGGCCAGTGTGTTGTAGAAAATAAAAAAACTGAAAGTCAAAATATAATTGTAATATATATTAAAATTTCAAAACACATAACACTTGTAATATTACAATATACTATTTATATTTTTTGTACAACATCACATTTGTATATACGTGTACTTTTGTAATTTGTTTTTTTAATTGTAAAAATATATTAATTTAATATTTTTTGGTTATGAATACTTTTTGTGATAAATTAAGAAATATAAAAAAATAAAACATGCTGTTAATTGTAGATTTAAAAGTTGTTCATAAAATATTTTTCACTAAGATAAATCAAAAGGTATTAAACAGAGGGGAATTCTTATTTCAAAATACTCGGGAGCCAAAATATTTTGATGAAACGCACTAACATGCTCCAGTACAGGTTCTATGAAATTGCCATCATAATAAATCTTCTCAACATGGAAACCCTTTGAGCTCCAAATAACAAAGTCACACCACAATCTCTCAGTTATTGCCATTTGAGTTTGTATTTGGTAGTAATATGCGTGACTTCGTTTTAACTTCATAGAAGTTCGAGTAATGGGAGTACAACAAAATGAAGTACGCTGTTGAGGTGTAAGAAGATGTAAATCAGTCGGATTATATTTTTCCAAAACTTTTGGACAATTTGTTTCGAACACTCCGGTTGTATTTTTCAATGAATCTGAAATTAAGCCATCTGGCGATGCGCCTAATCCTGGATACTTGGAATTCACCCAGAAGCCACTACTCTTTACTTCGTAAGAAAATTTTTTAGAAGTAAAGTCTTCATATTTTTTACGCGCAATGTCTTCATTCGCTCGACCATACTGCATTGTCTCAGTGGTTATATTTTGCTCAACCCACAATTGAGATTTGACCAGAGCAAAAATTTGGTCATTCGTTTTCTCAGTTTTAAATACTTTAATTTTAGAAGCTGTTATCAATATTTTACGGTATTGCCACCATTTATTATCATTACTTTGAGCTCCTACAGTTATATCTACAGGCCCAGTTATATTATTGCACACATTAGTCGTTAGACGATAAACTAATGTCTTTAAATGGCTGTTCCTTGGTTTTTCTAATACATAATCCTCGTATTGCGGCTGTAGTAATACTTGTCACATTGAAGGAGCTTTTCGACTAGCATTTATTAATTGTAAATCGGATAAAAAATTATTAATTTTTTGTTTGTCTGTAGGTCTTGTTAAGCTTCGACCAGGATCATATGATCTGCGTTTACTCATGTCATTTTTATTTTTATATTGCTGCTCATCTGCTTTGTGAGGTTCTTTTTTCCTTCTACCTTGATTCCAGCTACATAGTTTACGTGTACAAGGAACATTATCTTCGTCACAATCATCCAAATAATTCAATAGTACATATAGTAGAGCAGCTACATGAGAACAACGGCCCATACTAGAAGCTTTGCAATCACATGTACCATGAATCACTCGAGCAGTTAACAGATTGATCATAACTGACACTTGATGAATTTCTTTAGCCTTATATGAAGCTTGAATTTTGCACTTCATGCAAAACATTTGATCAGATGTTTCGCCTTCAAGAATTTCAAAAACGTGGCCAACAAATGTCAATGTCTAACCTCTCAATCAGCTTACTTTTTTCCCTTTTTGCGGACGCCCATGACATTTTAGCCATCTTTTCAATTGTTCACAATTATGAGCTTCAATTTTTTTCAATAATTTATTTCTTTGTGGAGATAATAGTCCTTGCCCAGCCATTGTTGATTAAAACAGTACGAATTTTTTGAATTACCGCCGTTTCAACATGGCGGCTACGCTTGCGCCCGTCTGATGATGAAAAGGCCTATGAGTGTTTTGTGGAACACACGTTGTAAAATATGACAGCCAGTGCTGCCAACTTATAACGGCAGTGCTGCCACCTATAATACAATTATTTCTATAGGGGATAATTGTATATGCTGCGCCACCTATAGCGCTAAAGTGTAACTAGTGTTTACACTTTACATATATAATATACACGATGTGATCGTTTAAAGTCCTAATTTTTAAATATATTTTTATTTCCTACATCTCATAAGTTAAACTTCATCATTATCAAACATCTAATGATTTTTTATCAAAAAAAAATAGATAATAACAATAATAATAAGATTTTAAATTACTTTTGATTTCAAAGAATAAATTTTTTTAATAAATAATAAATAGATTCTTTTTTCTTTTTTTTGTTAAATTTTTTCTTTTTTCTCTATTTATCTTTTCTTATTTTTTCTATATTTTTCTTATTTTCTTAACTTTTTTTTATAGTTTTTTTTTGTTTATTATCATTCATTTTTAGAAGACTTAAATTTAATTAGCTGTCCCAGCATCACAACATACCTTTTTTTGATAGAATGTGTATATTTCATCGGTAACCATGATGAATAAATTGGTTTAAATCAGTGGAAAAGGGATAAATAATAAGACAGCGTGACCTTCGGTTGACGGTTGACGAGAGACTTAACTTTTATATTATTAATACATGATAGAGGGCGCTGGGTGAATATAAATTCAAAATTTTTGGTATAAATTCCAACACCCTTGCTTAACAAAAATTTTGTAATATTAACTATATCTAAGTGTCGCCTAAACCTAAGCTGTTAACAAATTGCTTAACTTTTACACTAGGTAAACCTTTTGTTAAAATATCTGCAATCATTTTGTCAGATAAATATTTAACATCAACGATTTTTTCAGACACATCATCTCTGACAAAATGATATCTTATATCTATGTGTTTTGACCTTTCGTGAAAACTGGATTGCCACACAATTTTTGTCATTATACAACATAATACAATCCAATTTTCCAGTCAACTCAAAAATTAAATTGCGTAAATATATGGTTTCGTTTGTGGCATCACTGAGAGCCATATATTCTGCCTCTGTGCTAGATAACGCAACAGTTTTTTGCTTACAGCTCTTCCACGAAATTGAATTTCCTAAGAACTTAAAAATATATCCAGTATAAGATTTCCTATCTATCTTATTAGCACCCCAGTCTGCATCAACAAATCCTACTAAATTCGAGTCAGTAATTTTAAACTTCGGAGAATAATTTTTATATTTTGCAAATATCTAAGCACCCTTTTGGCGGATTTCCAGTGATAATCCGCATTACAATTATTAAATTGACTGAGAAAACTTACTGCATAAGAAATATCTAAAATTTCCTATTAATTTTTGGATAAAGGATTTTGATTTTTGACATCCGAGTTACTTTTATTAAAATCAAAATTGTCGATGGGTGTGTTGACACTGTTACATTCACTCCTATTGAACCTTTTCAACAATTGATCAATGTAACATTCTTGATCTAAAGTTAAACAATTATCTTGGTAATCTCTAGTAATCCTTATCCCTAGAAATTGTTTTACATCACCTAAATCCTTGATCTTAAATTCCAAATTAAGCGTCTTTTTTAAATTTTCACTTTCTTTTTCATCATTTGAAAAAATTTAAAAATCATCCACTATAAAGCTACGATCGTCAAAAGCTTGTCCCTGTTTTGAATGTATAAACATGGTTTATACTTTGATTGCTTGAAATTTAATCCTGTTAAAACTTCATTTACTCTTTGGTTCCAAGCTCTTGATGATTGCTTTAAACCGTAAACTGCTTTATTTAACTTACAAACTTTGTTTTTATGACCTTTTACAATAAAACCTTCTGGTTGAGTCATTAAAACTTTTTCTTGTAGATAACCATTTAAAAAAGCCGGTTTTACATCTAAATGTGTAATTTGCATGTTCAACTTTAATGAAAATGCAAAAAGCAATCTTAAGCTAGAGAATCTTATCACTGGCGCAAATGTTTCTTTAAAATCAATGCCTGCTTTTTGAATATAATCTTTTGCCACTAATCTTGCCCGATAATTCACTCTATTTTCTTGATCACATTTTTTCTTGAATACCCACTTGCACTTCAGCACCGTATCATTATTTTCGGCACTATCTATTAAATCCCACGCATGGTTTTCTTCAAATGATTTTATTTCGGCGACCATCGCTTTTTGCCAACATTCACCATCTGGTCTGGAAAAAGCTTCTGATACCGATGTAGGTACATCTTCAAGATTCATGTCATCATTACACATATAAGTTACGTAATTTTTAAAATATTTTGGTTTTCGGTTTCGTTCTATTCTTCTCAAAAGTATCGTCTGATCAGGTAAATTGTTTGCGTTTGGCAAAATAAAATCACTATCTTCTAAGTTGTCTGTTTCAAGGAATTGATCTGAATTTGATGACTCATCTGCAAATTCTTCGCTATCCTCATCCTTCTTTTGACATTCGTCCCCTACTGAATTTGATGTTTCTTCCTGGATGTAATCTACAACATCAATTTTCTTTGATTCCAAATTTTCTTTAATAATTGCATCCCTACTGGTAATTACGTCATTTTTCTCTGGGTTGTAAAATCTGTATCCTTTTGTATTTTCGGAGTAACCTACAAAAACGTGTTTAATTGATTTCTTATCAAATTTTAAACGTTTCTCTTTTGGGACATGCACCATTGCAGAACTTCCAAAAATACGAATTCCTGATAAATCTGGTTTCTTATTATTCTATATTTTATAGGGAGTTTTATCATTTAAGCCACTAGCAATACATCTATTTCTCAAATAATTGGACGTATTTATTGCTTCAGCCCAGAACTTCTTCTTTAGTTCTGCATCAAACAAAAGGCATCTTGCTTTCTCAACAAGTGTTCTATTCAAACTTTCTGCAAGACCATTTTGTTGTGAAGTGTACGCATTCGTCCTTTGATGAATTACACCTTCCTTTTGTAAAAATTTTTCAAATTCATTGCTGCAAAACTCACCCCCTTGATCACTTCGAAAAAACTTCATTTTCTTATTCTTATGATTTTCTATCATTGACTTGAATTGCTTGAAGCATTCGAAAGCTTGACTTTTTGTTTTAAGAAAATACACAAAAGACATTCGACTGTAATCATCTACCAGAAGTAGAAAATACTTTAACCCACCTATGGATGGCACTTCCATTGATCCACAGATATCTCCATGTATAATCTCAATCAATTTGGTACTTCGTGTGCCTATGTTTGAAAATGGTAATCTTGATTGCTTGCCTTCACAGCATACAACACAATTGTTCGAATTCATGTCTATTGAACCGTTAAAAGTTAAACCATTGACACACTTTCTTATTTTCTTCAGATCCTGGCTGTTTATATGAGCCAATCGTCTATGCCAAGTTTCACCAGATACGCTTAACATACACAGATTAAGTTTGTAAATACCGTCGATTAAACTTGCTGTAGCCAATAACTTGTTTTCGCTGTTGTAAACAAGAAAGCTGTTTTTGGTAAATAAAACACGGTTACCTTTGGAAATTAGCTGACTAAGGCTCGGTATTTCACTTCAGGGTTAAAATTGTGGTTAACTAAACTCGTTTAATTTTTAACCTGGCTTATGTACTCTCATGGGTATTTCAATCCATAAAACAGGGTTCAGCTAACCAGGTTTATTTAACCAATTTTTTTGTTATGTTGGTGCCAGTGGAAATCTGTCCGCATGCGCATCTCGCTGTTTTCAAACTAATTGGTGTCAATCGTCAAAAATCAAAACAGTCTATTTGAAAAAACGTGGTTGAATTTTGGTAAAATTTAAAAATGGAAAAAGAGCGTGGTCGGTCTCGCAATTTTGTATCAGACAAAATCGAATATCTGACAAAGTTGGTGAACAATCGTCGGGGTGTTATTAAGAATAAAGAAAGTGGGGTGGTGTCTCAAAAACAAAAGGCAACCGCGTGGCAAGAGCTTGCAGCCGAGTTTAATTCGGTTGTGGGTTTTGAACCTCGGACAGCCAAAGTCCTAAAGGAAAAATGAACAAACTTAAAAAAAACTGCAGTGAAAAATTATGCAGACAACAGCAGACCTCGTCCCCCAAGCATGATTACATCTGCGGATGCAATGGTGCATGCTATTTTGGGGGAAAGAGTGACGGGCATGCCCGCTGTTTGCGATAACGATGCTTCACCCCCAGGTAAATACACGAGATGATACAATATTTAATAATTATAATTTGATTAATGCCAGAAATATCAGTTCCAGGACACTGATGATGATTTCTTTTGCCCCATGGTGGTTTGATGTTTGTTTTAGCAGCTTGAGTAGCAGAAAATGTCTTTCAACTTCTCATTTGGCGGCGGTGGTGGTTTTTAGGATTGTTTCTGTTGTGCAGCAGGTAACTTTCGGTGACTGGGGGGGACTGAGTGTTTTGATTTTCACTTCTTTGGGAGCTGATTTTTAGATCAGACCATTCTGGTCTGTTATTTACCGGTATCGTCGTCTGGTGTTATAATTATGCTGACATTCAACCGGTGCCTCAGGAGCGGTGGTGGATTGTTAGCCATATTTGAGTTGTCCTTTTTTTTATTAAAAGAGTATTTAATAAATAGAATTTTTTATTTAATTATTTTTTTTGCAGGCAATCAGTGGCAGTTTACGCAAGCACACATTCGGTGCAAAATTTGTTATTGGAATGTTTTTTTATTGGTCTGTCATGAATTTGAGCTTTGGCCAGAAAACTTTGCCAGTCCTATATAATCAATTCAGAGCAAACCTCTGAACGTTTGTTCTGTCGGTGTAGTGGAATGTGTCGCTTTATGATAGCATTTAAGCGATTAACCTTAAAGTAATCGTGTGTTCTTTGCTTACGTTAGTAGTCGTATGGCGCTTCTCAAGCGCCAATACAAATATGGATGTATTGGCGTGTTTTTTATTTTCTAAACACGGTACTGCGGTACTTGTGTTTAAACTGGTACTTGGGAGGGTAGTTGTAGACGTTGGGTATCATCATCGGAGAAAATATATTTCCTATCGTGTGCAAGAAAAACAGAGCCTTGCTGCTGTAGGGAGTTGTTCTAGGGTTGTATGGTTTTGTGTCTGGGTTTCGGTCAATTATGGATGGTCTGTAGAGTTTGTGTTTTTCTTTAACCGAGTCAATTATTAAAGCTGGCAAAGTTTTAAAATTTGGATTTTTAATTATTAAGGGGATGCTTATTTTTGGCCTGTATTAATTTTGAAACAATTCTGGTGCCATTGACGTTTTGTTGTTGATTATTGTGTTTCTAAATAAAAATAGTAGTGACTGAAGGTTCAATGAATATATAGTTCACTTTGTAATATTGTAAAGGTTTATTGTGGGCTCTGTCACGCCCTGTTGAATGTTATTATTATTATTATTATTGTGTCGGACTAACAGGCAAAAAGCCCAATTACATATCCCAGTATAAGCAAAAATTGATAGGAATACGAACAAGTCGTAATATGAGTGTAAAGTAGACATGGAGGATCTACATACCACAGCAATATTTTACTGTGGTTTCGTTAGAGTTGGATCACCCCAGTACATTACCTGCGCATGTTAGAGAATTGCTTTATTTGCGGTAAATTACAAGCAAAAAGATTGATGTAACTCTCAATACCCTCGTGGTTACGAAGCATTTGAGTAACAGGGGATCGGAGCATAATGTCAGTGTGACACTCGCCGATGTAAAACGTCTTCTTTGAACGAGAATCCAAATAGTTGATTCTCAGACTACTGTGCTCAAGGATTTGAGAACATTCCAGCAGCCCATTAAACAGCTTGAACAAGAAGATTACAGAGTGCTCATTGCGTCTGTTTTGAAGAAGTTGTAGACCAACTTCATTGAGAAGAAGCTCGTGAGGGTATCTCTGGGGCGGATACACTCCATTCAATATAAAAGCCGCATTTTTAAGGAATCTGCGCTGTATGCGCTCTAACATAGAAATATAAATATTAGACAACGGCGACCAAACAAGAAAAGCATATTCAAGCTTTGTTCTAACGTAGCTTATATATAAAAGTTTCAAGGTTTTTATATCTAAAAATTCCTTGCCAATGCGTAGGATAAAGCCTAGGGAGCTGAAAGCATTATTTGCAATAGTTTTTATATGCTCACTTAAAGATAGTTTTGAGTCAAAGATAACTCCAAGATCACGGACAGACTCACGTCTGGAGAGAATGACGCCATCGAGTTTATAATCAAATAAAAGTTATTAAGTTTTTTTTGTAAATGTCACTATGCTACACTTTGGAAGATTGTGCTTTTGCTGTTGCATTAATGGGGGAGTGGGTTAATGACAAGGATATATAGGCATCACTGAGCTAGGAAAGTGGGATCTGTATTGTGCAGTCTTGTCAAAGGAAGATTGTCAAGAACATTTTTTAATTTAGGTATTTGTGCGTTTGCTATACGATTGCTAAAAAGAGTATTTCTGGCTTTGAAATCTCCTATAACAATCGTATGTTGTATGTCATAAACATACAGAAATAGGTCAATGCAAAATTAAAACCTGCAACATGGTTTACCTCGTGATTTGAATTGGGGTTATGTTTTGCTGCAACGTGATTTGTAAAGTTTGAATTGAGGTTGGGTTTCACTATACCGTGGTTTCAAATTAGGCATTATGTTGGGTTAGGTTTGATAAATTGCGCTTTATTAATGGTTTTTGAGGTTTTTTGACCTACCCTTCGAGATTACCGCTAATCTTTATTTTCTGGCATCCAGGTGATGCGGTTAAGCCTGGCACTGGGAATAGTTTGCCGTGTAAGCACCCACAATTAGCACATTTTTTAATTATTTCTCTTTGGTTAGATGAGAATTGCGTCATAATGCTCTTTTTATAATCTAATTTCCACATAACTTTAATGTGATCCAGTTGGGCGTTGACGTCTTTATAATCCTTATAATATCTATAAAAGAAAGTCGTGTTTGTTACAACACTTATAACTCGAGAACGGCTGGACCGATTGCCATGGTTTTTGATTTGTTGGATTTGTTTCCGTCCCGAATAGCAGAATACATCTTAAAAACAATGGAAACTCGATATGTGTAATGAATACTTAATCATTTCAATAGATGCTGATTTGTTTATTACATGTCAAACATTTGTTGTCCAATCCTGTCAAATAGTGTAACAACTATTTTTTTTTTGGAGTTTATGGCCTGGTTGCTGAGACCTTTAAGCCACAACTTTATTTTTTTCTGAAGACATCATGTGTGCGTTCAGAAATTTATTTTTTGTAAAATGTCTACAAAGTTCAGGTACTGTTATATTTGTTTTTAATTCCCGAAAATAATACTTAAAATTTATTCTACAGTAAAAACATAAAATCATCGGAAAGGAACGGAATTTAGGGAATAAAAAATCAGTTGGTAAAAGTTATAAGATTAAGGAAAAAAAATCTACAGGTTAACAAAAGTGTAAATGTCTTTTTATAGGTTGTCTATGATTTTTCTTGATAAGCTGTGCATACGTAGTGGTTATATACTCTTTGAGCTATTGTCTATGTCTGGAAAGTTCAGGCACTGTTATTATATTTGGTGGTTTTATGCGAGTGCACATTATTAATAATAATGCCCCGTCTTAGAAGATCTAATTTTCCCAGAGAAGCCGTAATGCAATTAAGCAACGGAATATCGCGAGTCAATTATCTGCGAGAAATTGCACGCGTCGATACTTAAAGGAAAATTTAAAGATGAGGAAGTTCTTATTCCAAGGATTCCGATGATCCTAACGGATATGCCTTTTGAGTTTAAACGAATTCAATTCCCGAGATTCGTCTTGCCTTCGCCATGACGATCAACAAATCCTTGACCACAGGGCCAATCCTTGACTATTTGTGGCCTCAATCTAGAAAATGCACGTTTTTTTCATGGTCAATTGTACGTGGCATGCTCACGTGTCGGCAAACCATCCGCTTTATTTGTTTTCGCGCCTGACCAAAAACCAAAGAATGTTGTTTACCACAAAGTGTTTGAATGAAAATCCTATTAAAGAATTAATCCGAGTTTTATTTTTTTTTCCCAATTTGCACAACATAGTTTTCAATCATTTTTTTCTGACATGAGTTTGAAGTACTTAGTTATTATTTTTTTTAATTTTTATTCTCATTTTGTATGTATGTTTTCATCATCATTCATCATAATAAAATACTTTTTTGTTTCTATCTATATAAATATATTATTTTGTATCATTGTTTTACGTTCATCAAAGCCTAAATTAGTTCAGCTAAAAAGTAACACGATATTCCTTGACTGAAGAATGAAGAGTTGTGAATAATGATTGCTTAAGTTTAATTCCGTACTATCAATAATTTTTATATTTTTATTTTGGAAAACGGTTTTATGTTTGCTACCATTGTAAAGGGAGCTGCTTCTATTATGACATTTTTTGTCTTTTATTCTTTCGGTGTAAGGTGTAGAAAACATAATTTTTGGTTTTCAAGTGATGATTTATCTCTTCGTGTTGTTTTATTTTTTTGGGGAATACTTTAATTTTATAGGTGGAGTAATTGTAGTCTAAATTGCGCTTTGCCTAGGGCTTTATCTAGTTTTTTTTTAGCTTATAGAATAGTGAAATTTATAATTTTAAGTATTGGAGGTGTTTATAAGTAATTTCTTGTAAAACATTTTTTTAGCGCATTTTTGAGATTTTGTGCTTATTTCCAAATTGGACCAATAGCAGTATTTAGCTATTGGCAATATAATGCACATCTCAAAGTTTTTATTAGTAATTTGACTCTTGTGTAATATGCGTAATGGCCCAGTAGGTGTTTAAAATGGCCTGTCTGTGTTTCTAAACAAAATACAAGATGGTGTAAAAAGCAGCGGATACTTTTTATTTGAGAAATTGGATACGTTTCTCAAAATCATTCAAGTTTTGTATTGAAATATTATATAATTTGCTCAAACAAGTCCAAAAGTAACTATTAATGGAGGGTTTTTCAAAAGCATTGCTTGGAAACTTGGTGATAACATTTGCAGAGTGGATTTGTGCCTTGTCTATTTGAAACAAAGATTTGTGAATAATCAACACCCCAAACGAATTGGATCACATAGTCTAGCAATAGGCACAAATTTTTTGCAGTTTTTAGGTTATCGTCAATAAATAATGGTCCAATAAGTAAATTGTGTTTGGTTTATGTTTTACGCAGGAGGTTTGCACAATACCAAAAACTAGACTATGGAAAGAAAGATGAATTTTTCAACAGATACATGGAGCGTCAAACTGGAAAATCTGAGAGTTGACTATTATTTATGATAAATAAAGCATTTGGCTATGGAATAATTACCTAACGGTAACATTCGGATCCCGAAGGATCCTGACCTGATAAATGTTCTACTCTCATACTATTTGTGACGTGAAAGTGGCTGTGTTTAAAAAACCATTAATGTAACAGGTCTGCACAAGGATTCGAGATGTTATTGTTTTCTTTAGATGATATAGTTATCATCAGAAAACGTTCTCGAGAGCCTGCACCATTCTAAGCAGTTGTGAAACATATATTAAATGGGCCTGAGTATCAATGTTAATTTTTTCAAAAGGTTGTGAAGGTGTTTCGGTAATTATTAATGGATAATCATGATTTTGCCGATCAGTTTTACATTTTTTACAAGGTATACATTCTTTTATCATCTTTAAAACATCTGTTCTTAAATTGGGCCAAACGTATCTGTTTCTAATTTGTCGAAAAGTTTCAGTGATTCCTTTATGAGCACCAATTTCAGATGTATGGTGGTTTTCAATAATCTGTTTACGTTCATATTCTGAAGGGGTTTCTACAAGATTTTCGCATATAAGAAATTTGGTATTGCGGTTTGAAAAGATGTCACTTAAGATATCAGCTAGAGGTAAATGTTTAATTGCACTAACGTAAATAGTTTTATCGTCAGGTATTTTGTGTTTAATCTCAAAAAGCAATCGATAAAGATTTTGACAATTTAATATCAAATGTACAGTGTGGGTGAGTTATAACGCATTATTTTCGATGTTTAACATCCTGGACATGCATTTCGCATGCATCCAAGAATGAATCCATCATACAATGCTATCACACCACTTATTTAGTGAGCTATATTATCGCTCAAGATTAATATTAATATTAATTGTTGAATTTCGAATAATTCATACTATTTATTCAGCATTGAAATTACACAACTCAGAAAGCTACTTGGCAGTATACGACTGCAGTTTCGATCTTTATGGATCTCATCAGGTACACGTTCCAAGCACCTTCCGAATCGTATAATCTCTCCGCTGAATAATTTGTATATATTCTTAAAGTTGATTATTATAACTCACCCACACTGTACATTCAACTTTAAGAATATATACAAATTATTCAGCGGAGAGATTATACGATTCGGAAGGTGCTTGGAACGTGTACCTGATGAGATCCATAAAGATCGAAACTGCAGTCGTATACTGCCAAGTAGCTTTCTGAGTTGTGTAATTTCAATGCTGAATAAATAGTATGAATTATTCGAAATTCAACAATTAATTTTAATATCAAAGTTTGGCACTTGCAAAATATAGAAAGTCTTGGAATTTGTATTATCGTGTTTTATTTTAAAAGGTTTATCAGGAAAATAATCTGTAGAAATTTCTCTAAAGGTAGAGTTTTGATTTTGAACAGGATTCTGTTCAAATTTACTAGATATTATAAGTAAAAGCTTTTTATGAGCGGAATAATGAATTTGATCATTCGTATGCTTAATAATATCGTAATTAGTTATAGACTGGATCTTTCTTTTTTCTTCAAATTCTTTGTATTTATTAGATATTTCGTTGATTTCATCCGTTAAGTGGTTAATTTTGATTCGAGAAACGGCATCAGCATTCTTACTGGTTTTTCCAGGCTCATGAAGAATTTCATAATCATATTATTCTAGTTTTAACCGCCACCTGGCTAATCTCGAACCAGAGTCATTAATTGAAAATAACCAAAGATGAGGTTTATGATCTGTAACAATTTTGAATTTACGCCCGTATAGATAAGGTCGAAAATGTTTGCAAGACCATACGACAGAAAGTAACTCTTTTTCGATTGTAGAAAACCGGGTCCCTGCACCGTTGACTGTACGAGAGGCATAAGCAATTGGTAAATCTTGGCCTAATTTGCCTTGAAATAAAATAGATCCGATTGCAAAGTTACTCGCGTCTGTTGTAAGAATAAATTTGTCGTCAAAATTTGGGTATTGTGGAATCGGAGCAGTTGTGAGGAAAGATTTACTTACAATGTGCAAAAGCAGATCTACAAATTTCATTAAACTCAAAAGTGACGTTTTTTCTTCAACAGTAATGTAAGAGGCTTTGTAAGTTGAGCATAATTTTGAATAAAGCGGCGGTAGTAGCCTGTTAGCCCTAGGAATGAATGCTTTTACTTCTTTTTGGTTTGTCGGTTCAGGAAACTGTAGCACAGCCCGAATTTTTTCGGGATTGGGTTCCACTCCTTCGGGAGTGACAACATGTCCAAGGTAGGCTACCTCCTTACGAAAAAACGTTTTTTAAACCAAAAGGCATACGTAAGTATTCAAAATGACTGTTTTCGACAGAAAAAGCTGTTTTAGGTATGTGTTTAGGATCGACTTCAATTTGATGAAACCCAGAAGTTAAATCGACGGTTGTAAAGTAAGAGCATTTTTCTAATTGATCTAACAAATCTGTAATATTAGGTAAAGGATATTTATCGCCGACTGTCACAAGGTTCAATTTCCGATAGTCAATATCAAGTCGCCACTTTTGTTCCCCGGATATGCCCACTCGTTTAGGAACTATCCAGACTGGATTGGACCATGGTGAAACTGAGGGTTGTATAATTTTTTGATTCAGCATGTCGTTAATTAGCGTTTTTACTACTTGTTTATGAATTTGCGGGTATCTATAAGATTTTGTAAATATTGGACGTTCTTCATTTTGTGATGATTTTGTGTTTAATTTGATTAGTAAATGTAAGTTGATCGCCTTTTAAATGAAAAATTTTATTAAATTTTGAACAAAGATTTTTTACTTGTTCGGCTTTTTTAATGTTTTTAGATGAGAAAATCGTAATTGATGCAAAATTACTTGTTCGCGATTTTTATCATGAAAAGGCTTAGCAGTACTTTCTTGAATATGCATGTTTGGAAGGGGGTCTAGATTAATAATAATAAATGTGGAATTTGTTCGTAATCGTATTGTTTGCACTGTACGAGGGGGTAAGACAGCCGTTGTTGACCTTGGTGCGACGAATACCTTAAAGGAATATCTTTGGACAAAGTTCTTAAAATACGATTGTTGAAATCAATACTGCAATTGAATTTACACAAAAAATCCATTCCTAAAATAGTGTCATCGTACAGGGTTTTTATTAATTAATTAATTAATAAGGGGTAATAATTAATTCCCTGTCCAATTTTGTCAATTTAATTCACTTCACTTCACGTTCTGGTTACTTCCCAGACTTTTAGCGGCACTTCAATTGTTTAAAGATTATTAATAATAATTATTTAAATCAATTATAATGGACCTAATCTTTGTTTAATAAAGTGCAATGAAAATTGCAGAGTTAATGTGGTCAATGTGATAATGAGTTTTTTAAATAAAAGAAAAACAAATTTTAATTTAACTAGAGCACAGGTTTATTCAAATAACTCACAGGATAACGTTTTAAAAGCTCGAAAGCAACTGCCGACATCCCACATTTCACATTTCATTCATTTATTCAAATAACTCTTAGATACATTTTGATTTTTTTTTAAAAGAACACTTAAATCTAGTTAACAATATAGTGTGCTGCTGTAGTGATAGCGCTATTTCAGCACAGTTGACGGACAATTCCTAATGTATAGTGACAAAAAAATAAAAAAAAATACTTAAATATGAATACAGTTTGTGGTTTCAAAGGTCTAAAAAGAAAAAAGAAAAAAAGTTGTTGCAGATGTTGGTGTCAGTTGTTTGGATTGGGTTGGAAGGTCGGTTGACCGGGGTACCTGAGGATGAGAGGGGTGTTCTCGATTAGATCGATATACTCCTCTAGAAGGAATTCGAAAGCTGTGGAGAGAATTGCAGTGGAAACATGTTTGCGCTTTCTTTTGGGATGGGGGGTTACTGAATAATTTCTTTCAGGGTGCCTGTGGGTGGTTTGAAGGGTTTGTTTAGCTAAAGGATTGTTGTTATTGTTTAGCGTTCTAAGGGTATATTTTTGAGTTAATTGTGTTATTCGGTCGGTAATTGGGGTGATTTTCGTTAGAGGATAGATTTCGTTAGAGGGGTGTTTATAGTGAAGGTGGTGTGTTATTCTAAGGATTCTACGTTCACATGCTGTTAGTCGTGTTAATTCTTTGTTAGTTAGAGTGGTATAAATACACGCTCTATAGTCTACAATGGGTCTAATGAAGGTTTTATAGGTGTGGAGAAGAGTTTTGGGATGGCAGTCCTGAAAGTATCCAGCAACACGTTTTAGGAGGTTTGTCCTCTTTCTCACTTTTTTAAGAGTGAGTTCCAGGTCAGAGGATAGGGAGCCATGTTTGTTGAAGGTTATGCCGAGATAGGTGACTGTCTCGGCATTTGGAATGATTGTGTTGTTAATTTGAAGGTTTATGTTAGCTTTTTAAGGGATACGGCATTTGGATGGGTTATTTTGAGGAATTGGGATTTGTTGGGGTGGATACTGATCCTCCATTTGTTGCTCCAGGCGGTGATGGCATCTAGGCGCTGCTGCATGGCTTCTTGGGGTTTTCCGGGTTTCTTGTGGCTAGTCCAAATGGCGGTGTCGTCTGCGAAGAGCCTGGTTTTGGTCCTGATGGAATCTGAAATAGGTAAATCCCGGCAGTATACAAGATACAAGATTGGTGAGAGTGCCGATCCCTGAGGCACTCCCGCTTGTGGGGAAAAAGGTTGAGAAAGGGAATTTTTGACTTTCACCATTTGCTTTGTCTAAATGCATTAATGTCACGTCTGATGTGTGCGTTTAAACGGTTAAAAGTGTTTTTGTGTCTGGATTCCTATCGCGAATGAATTGTCGATACAGTCTACGTTTTTCTTTAATTAAATTTAGAATTCTAGGCGGAAGTGTTTTATTGTGGCAATTGATTTGTTTGGTTGGAACGTGACTGTTTTTGGCATTAACAATTAATTGTGTTAACAACTTAATGTCATTGTCAATTTGATTTGTGTTTACTGTGTTGTGAATTACTGGTGTGTTTGATTCTAATTCAAGTGCATAATTAATCCAATTTGTTTTATTATATAAATCTACTGTGTGATGTGTTGTGTTGTGTTGGTTTGTGTTGAAGAAGAGGGTGGCTATGATTGGGAGGTGATCAGAGGTAATTGTTGTTCCTAATGTTGCATTAAAGCTACAATAGGGAGTGAACGAGTTTGTGACTAGGATGTGATCAATTATCGAATAGCCTTGCGCGCCGAGGAAAGTTGGGTCTGAATTATAGAGCCGTGTGAGGGGAAAATTATCCAATATATTGGATAACTGACGCCCTTGTGTGTTTGTGTGGTGATCGCCAAAAAGAGTTCTTCTTGAATTAAAGTCTCCCATGACGATTGCGTGTTTTGTGTTTGCAAAATATGCAAAGAGGTCTACAGGGAGGGGAGTGTTACAAGGGAAATAAACTGAAAATACTATAGTATAGAAGCTGGCAACGTTTTTGAGAGAGAATTTCAGGTAGGCCAGTTTTTAGATATGCTATCTCTCTCACTCCCCCGGACATCATACGGGCTATCTGGCTGGCGGTAGTGGTTGCGTTCATCAGTGCGCATCCTACCTGTACAGGTAAAATATCGATTTTTCAAATCATTTTAAGAAGTTTTTTTTTTTTTTATTATTTTTATTGAATTTTTCGCAACATGAATCTATTATTGCCAGATATTTTTATCGTTGTTTAAATTGTGCCAGACGCCAATTTCGAATTGAAAAAAAAATTTTTTTCAAAATATTTCAGTATGACTGAAATTTTTATATGATGTTATTTAAGTATCTAAAAACCTAAAATTAATTTGCCAAACAATAATTCGATTGTTAAACCTTCAGCCAGACCGATCTAAAAGTGAAAAGTGATTGTTAATTTTTTTATTGACTATTGGGCTGGTGATGAAATGGCTCCTATCATTGGAGATAAAATAATTTATGTGAACTTCAACAAGTGCTATTCATACCGGGTTGAAAGTAATAAAGTTATTAAAACTGTTGAAGATTCACTGTCTTGCGAAGAACACGAAGAAGCCGATTCTCGAATAATATATCACATTTGCCAAATAAATGTCGATGGTGAAGTTGTGATACGCTGCTCAGACACAGATATTTTAATAATACTTCTTGGTAACATGGATCATTTGAATGCATCACTAAAAATCTGGGTAAATTTGGGCGTGGGGAATCATGAGCGATTTATAAGCGTCAATCAAGTGCACGAAATTCTAGGGAATTCTTTATCGAAAGCTCTACCGTGCTTTCATGCACTCACAGGATGCGACTACACACCAGCTTTTTTCCGGAAAGGTAAACTTCGACCTTTTAAACTGTTAGAGCAATCAGAAGAGTACCAATTAGCCTGTCAAAATATTATAACAGATGATGAAGAATTGCTGGATGAGACATTTAAGCTCTTAGAAAAGTTTATTTGTCACATTTACGGAGCTCGTGATTCTTGGAACGTCAATGAAGTTCGGTTTTATCTGTTTTCAAACACTTATCGGTCTAAAAAATCAGATGATAATTTTGGAAAAAAATTTCGTAATTTTGATCCATCAAGCCTACCACCATGCAAAGCTGAATTGTATCAGCATTTACTACGAATTCGTTACGTAGCAAAGTTTTGGAGAAATGCTCATTTACAACACCCAACATCTCTATCACCTCAAGCTTCTGGCTGGACCATAAATGACGATAAATATGATTTTATCTGGTTTGTTGGAGAGCAGTTACCATCATTAGTTGCTGACATTATCATTAAAGGTAAAAATTTAAAATAAAATACTAATAAATTTCTTTGCCGAAAGTTTATAAAATTTTTCATTCTTTTACAGATAATAGCTTATTACAAGACGATGATAATCCAAAAGACGACGATGACAATGAAAATGACAGCAGTGATGAAGATGATGATGATGATAATTATCAAGATGACTCCGTTTTTTGTGACACAATTATGGATTAAAAAATATAATTTTTGTTTACTTTCATCCTTGAGATTGATTATTACCTTAATTTTGCACAAAAATAAATAATTATTTTAATGCTATGTTAATCCACAATTAATTCAATAGTTTTTAATTTTTTCTCTTTAATTTATTCGACAACTATTCCTAGACCAAGCAAAATGGTACCACATCACTTTTCACTTTTAGATCGGTCTGGCTGAAGGTTTAACAATCGAATTATTGTTTGGCAAATTAATTTTAGGTTTTTAGATACTTAAATAACATCATATAAAAATTTCAGTCATACTGAAATATTTTGAAAAAAATATTTTTTTCAATTCGAAATTGGCGTCTGGCACAATTTAAACAACGATAAAAATATCTGGCAATAATAGATTCATGTTGCGAAAAATTCAATAAAAATAATAAAAAAAAAAAAAACTTCTTAAAATGATTTGAAAAATCGATATTTTACCTGTACAGGTAGGATGCGCACTGATGAACGCAACCACTACCGCCAGCCAGATAGCCCGTATGATGTCCGGGGGAGTGAGAGAGATAGCATATCTAAAAACTAGCCTACCTGAAATGCTTGTTTTCCCGACGTTGCTAGCTCTCGTACTATTTCTAAGCCGTTGGATCGGTAGAGATGGCAAAATTCATTGGCCAGCTCGGTCTCCTGATTTGGCGCCAAATGACTTTTTCCTAGGTCGTCTTTCCAAAGGACAATCGTACGACAATGTGCAAGAACTATGAGCAGCTATAACAGCAGAATCGCAGCGAATATTTGGTTGGAATACTGCTCAGCTGTCGGCGGGAATTTCTTTGAACACCTAATCTAAATACAATTAATTTAGAACAAATAAAACAAGTTATTAACTAATTTCTAATTTGTTATCTTCTTAAAAGAGTCTTATTAGAACCAATTCCAACTGTCAAATTAATTATTTTGCTTACTTTTATTTTGGCATTTTCATAGCTATTTTACGCTGATTTTTACTTCTTTTTCTCGTGTTGTTATTTCGATTAAAAACGGATCGGGTTCAACCAATAAAATGTAAAGAAATAACTACTAAACTAATATATATTTAAGATTTAAGAATGTGAGTGAAAGACTATTTGACGAATCGAATGATCGTAGCGGAATGTGTCCTACAGAACTTCCCCAAGCTCAGGAAAGCTCTTGTAAAACTACCCTTTCTTATTTAGTTCTTGGTGGGGCAGTTAGGTCTGTTACGTTTGTCGTAACACGTGTTATTTACACAATTGAAGACTTATCAAAATAAAGAAAAATAAATTTGAATAGGATCTTGATTACTCTACAACTTTTGTATTTAGCATTTTTCTGTAAAAATATTTACAAATTCTGACATTTTTGAAAAATTACGTACAAAAAAATTAAGTTGACAAATAATGAAATACTTTATGCTTTTGAGTAATTACTCCGTGATAGAATTGTTGACATATGAGAAATAAGGCATATTATTATACAAAAATTAAACATTACTTATGTAGTTAAATCTAACAATAATATATTTTTCTTTGAAATGCCTTTTTATCTCCAGACATAAACAAACCATAAATACGTTTGTAGTACCTCACTTTAAAAGAGGAATTTTAATTGATGAAGCAGTTGTAAGTGTCTCTCGCACTCCCCATATTAATATATTCTTATTTCACTTTGTTCCAAGCATTTGAGGAATACACACATACAAAAATCTAGCTCTGGTGTTTTATTTGAACCCATAAGTTATCAGGTTATGGGCCCAGGATTCGCGAGAGTCTTTCAAAACAAATAAAAACATTTAAATCAAATTTTTGTGCTTTGTCAATTTAGTCGGTCTCTGTGTTTCAAGTGCGGTTCTCTTTGTGCGTGCAAGTGCATTATAAAAAAGTCTTTGTGTGATCTACCATCATGGATCTTTCCAAATCTACGAAACGCAACATCAATCCATTTAATGGTGATAAATACAGTATTTGGAAGTTTAGAATCAAATCGCTACTCACTGAATTGGATGTCCTTTCCGTCATCGAAGAAAGTATACCTGCAGAACCAGATGCAATCTGGTCAAGAAAAAATGTGATCGCCAAAGGAGCAATTATTGAATATTTAGGGGATGCCTACTTAGGTTTTGCAAAAGAATCCACAACAGCGGCAGCTATTATTGGTAATCTTGATGCAATTTACGAAAGACGGAGTCTAGCATCTCAATTGAATATTCGTAAGCAATTACTTAGTTTAAAACTACAACCAAATACAGTCTTACTGCAACATTTTACAATCTTTGATGAATTGATCACGCAACTGATAGCAGCAGGTGCTAAAATCGATGAAATGGATAAAGTGTCGCATTTACTTCTTACATTGCCGGCTGCATATGATGGTGTCATTACAGCGCTAGAAACTTTAAGTGAGAACAATTTAAATATCGCTTTTGTGAAAACGCGCTTGTTAGACCAAGAAACAAAAATCCGAAACGAAGATGTGTCAACAGCCTCTAAAATATTGCAAGCAACCCTATCAAGCAATCCGAAAAAAATATCAAAACTCACAGCAGAAAAGTCACAAATTTAAAAAGCACTACGCGTCAAGAAATAAATATAAATTTAATAAAAACCACAAAGAACAGACAAAGAATAAATTGAAGCAACAGATTTGTTCACACTGCGGCAAAAATAAGCACGTAAAACAAAATTGCTTTCATTATCAACGCATGTTAGAGAATGAAGTGCAAGCAAAAAATTCAAGACCTACGGACTCTACACAATATTCAAACTTCACCAACAGAGAGATTTGCTTTTATGTTTGGAACATCATCAAGCAATTTAAATATTGCTACATGGAGAAAATCAATTAAGATTTATTCTTGATTCTGGTGCTACCGACCACATAGTGAACAAAACACATTTTTTTAAATCTTGTGAAGTGTTAAATCCACCTTTGAAAATCTCCGTGGCTAAAAAGGGCATTGACATCACTGCAACCATGAAAGGAACAATCGAAGTGACGACAAATATGGGTCATGTTGGTCTACTTGAAGACGTCCTTTACTCGCCAGAAGTACCCCACAATCTCTTGTCAATCCGACGGATGCAAGAAAATAATATGTCAATAACCTTCAACACCGCAGGGGTCGTGGTCTTTAAGGGTGAGAAACTGATAATGTCTGGTAAGTCCATCAATGCCTTGACATATATAATGTTTCAAGTTCATTTACCTTTGTGTCAACGGTCTCATAACATGGTAGTGATTAAGGAAAATCGTAAAAATTTGTACCAAATTAATTATAAGCTATGGCATGAACGTTTAGGCCATCTTAGTAAAGAAAACTTTACCATTTTAAAAAATAGGAATTTAATTCAAGACACTGATCAAATTAAATATATAATTCCTAGTAATGAATTATGTGAATCTTGTCTTTATGGAAAACAAGTTCGACTTCCTTTTAACAAAATCAAGCAAAAAGACCATGTTATTAGACCATTATTTATCATACATTCAGATGTATGTGGACCAATTAGACCCACAACTATTGACAATAAAAATTATTTCGTTACGTTTTTAGACGAGATTACCCATTATGCAGTCGTATATTTGATAACTTATAAATTTGAAGTGTTAAAGGCTTTTCAAGATTTTATTGCAAAGAGCGAAGCCCATTTCAATTTACCAGTTGTTAATCTTTATTGTGATAATGGTGGCGAATATATATCAAATGATTTCAAAATTATGTGTGTTCAGAAGGGCATCACGTATCATTTAACTATTCCTTATACACCTGAACAAAACGGTATGGCCGAACGCTTAAATCGAACGATAACTGAAAGAGCTCGAACAATGCTAATTGCAGCTGATTTAAATAAAGATTTTTGGGGTGAAGCTGTTTTAACAGCAACTTATTTAATCAACCGTTCACCTACACGAGCTCTGACCGTAACTCAAACACCTTATGAGTTATGGCATAATAAAAAACCTAGGTTATCACATTTAAAAGTATTCGGCGCAACTGTATATGTTCTTATTAAAACCCCTAAAGCAAAATTTAATGCAAGATCTTTTAAAGGGATTTTTGTAGGTTATGAACCTAATGGGTATAAATTATGGAATGTTAATACAAACAATTTTCAAACAGCACGTGATGTTTTATTCGATGAAATTAATTTTAAAATTTCACGTCCAATAAAATCTGTAGATGGGCTGACGGACAAAAGTCCGCCAAATAAAATTTTTAAACATGATAATCAAAGTCATGATGACCCGTCACTTGTAATATCTGAAAATCAATCAGAAAATACAAGCAATACAGATAATAATTCTGATAATAAATCGGAATCTTCTGAACATATGAAGTCATTGCCAACCAACACAAATATTTCAAACGGCACAGAAGGTCTTAGGAGAAGTGAACGCATTCAAAAGCTTCCAAACTTTTCATATAATGAAAATGTGAATGATTTTTCTTTGTTCACACAAACACTGTTTTCTTTAAGTCCTCAAAATTTTCATGATATTAAAGACCGGGATGATCGAAATCAGTGGGAGTTAGCCATAAAGGAAGAAATTAAATCACTTCTGATCAATAATACTTGGTCATTAGTGAACAGACCTTCAAACCGTAATATTATCGATTGCAAATGGGTATTCACTCTAAAGAAAGATGAATGTGGTAATCCAATAAAATATAAAGCACGATTGGTAGCAAGAGGGTTTAGTCAAGAATACTTATTTGACTACAATGAAACTTTTGCACCAGTCGCTCGCATCACCACATTTAGAATGATCATAGCACTTGCAAATCAATTTAATTTATTACTTCATCATATGGATGTAAAAACTGCATTTCTTCATGGAACTTTGAAAGAGGAAATCTTTATGAAAGTTCCGGAAGGCATTAAAGCAGACAAAGATCAAGTGTGCAAATTAAATAAGGCATTATACGGCTTAAAACAGTCATCTCGATGTTGGTTTGAATTATTTGATCTCATTTTACGTAAACATGGTTTTATCAACACAGCTGTTGATCATTGTTTATATTTTTACGACAAGGGTCACATAAGAAAGAATATTTACGTTGTTCTTTATGTTGATGATTTGATGATTGCTACAGGTGATAATCAGGTTCTCATGAACTTTAAAAAATTTCTAATGAAAGAATTTGATATGACTGATTTAAAAGAAATCAAATTATTTTTGGGAATTCGCATAAGTAGAACTGAAAATAAAATTACATTAAATCAAAGTCATTATCTCAAAATGATATTAAACAAATTTAATATGAGTGATTGTAAACCAGTCACTACACCTTTACCTATAAAATTGAATTATCAAGCATTAAATGCTAATCAACATTATGATGCGCCCTGTCGAAATTTAGTTGGATCATTGATGTATGTAATGCTTTGTACACGACCTGATCTTTGTGCTGCTGTAAACATCCTTAGCCGTTATCAAAGTAAAAATAATCTTAAATTATGGAAAGCGCTTAAAAGAGTTTTGCGGTATATCAAAGGTACACTAAATTTACAATTAACTTTTACTAAAGATGAAAGTTTACATGATATACTTTATGGGTATGTAGATTCAGATTGGGGTAATGATGAGTCCGACAGAAAAAGTACTAGTGGTTATATTTTCAAACTTTTTAAATACTCCACAATTTCTTGGAACACTAAAAAACAAAATTCTGTAGCAACCTCATCTACCGAATCTGAATATATGGCTCTTTTTGAAGGTGTAAAAGAAGCCATTTGGCTAAAAGCGCTTTTGCAGAGTATCAACATAAAAATTAAAAACCCTATTACTATTTTTGAAGATAATACAGGATGTATTTGTATTGCAAATAATCCTACCGATCATAAAAGATCAAAACATATTGATATCAAATATCATTTTTCTCGAAATAAAATAGAAGAAAAAATAATAAACGTTACTTATATTTCCACAGATAACCAAGTGGCAGACATATTTACCAAGCCATTACCTGCACAAAAATTTGTGGACTTTAGATATAAGCTTGGCATAGAATAATTTTTTTTTATTAAACCTCAGTAAACACAATATATATAATGTAGTGTTTCATATTATATAGGTATATTTTTTTTTTTGTTTTTAAGAATTGTTTTATTTTTTTTAAGAATAAATATATCTTTTTTTTTTTTGAACTGTTTTATTTTTGAGTGGGAGTGTTGACATATGAGAAATAAGGCATATTATTATACAAAAATTAAACATTACTTATGTAGTTAAATCTAACAATAATATATTTTTCTTTGAAATGCCTTTTTATCTCCAGACATAAACAAACCATAAATACGTTTGTAGTACCTCACTTTAAAAGAGGAATTTTAATTGATGAAGCAGTTGTAAGTGTCTCTCGCACTCCCCATATTAATATATTCTTATTTCACTTTGTTCCAAGCATTTGAGGAATACACACATACAAAAATCTAGCTCTGGTGTTTTATTTGAACCCATAAGTTATCAAGAATTTGACAATTTGGAAAACTAATCATTTACAATTTGAGGTTGAATTTTAACCTTACATAACTTTTAAAGCAGTCGACTTAACAAAAAACTTAATCTGATTTTTTCTGTAGTTCGTTAAACTTTCTGCAAGAATATGTTTTGATTTTCATTAGAATTTAACTTATGAAGGAACATCAATTATCATTTGGTTATCTACAATCTACCTTAATTATAAATTAATTTGATATCTTGCTAGGTATAATGTTTAGCAGGTGTTGTCAAATTAGTATAAAAGAATAGTTTTGAAACAATTTATATATCGATAATATTTATAGTCAACAAGCTGAAAATTAGATAAAATATGCTTTTTATTTATTATTTCAAGCAGGAAAACAGAATTCAAATGAGTCGAATAGTTCCTGCTTTCGTCATATCCCTGAACATTTTGTAATTGCAAATTGAATTCTTGAACAGTTTGTAGCGAGAATGGGTTGCAAAAACATGTTAATTGGCAAAGTAAAATTGGTAAGCAAACTTCATTCTTCTTTTTATAATAAATTTTAAAGCATCTTTATGTTTTTAGTTCAGTGTTCTATTGATCCTAGGATTTATAGCTTCTATTCTCTGCGCACCTAGATTTAACACTTTTTATACTTTACATAGTCATCAATCAAGCTTTGGAGATGCAGGTGTGGCTAGATATGATGTTAAATATTACGGAACATTTGGAGCACCAAACGCTTTTGGAGAGGCACTGTGATGGTTTCTGTACTTATTAATTTGCTGTGATTTCACTCTTTATTATGTTATTAAGGTTTTTCACCACATTTTCAATAAAAAAAGTTACAAGAAGTAATGTTTTGGGCTTACCTCTTACAGTTATTTGGTGTATTTCAATGGTATTACCAAAGGTTTCACGTCTCTCCGCCGGAGAGCTTTACAATCTAATATAAAATGTCACAATCTGTATGCGATTAAAAAAAATCTTTGTGTACAACTGTCAAAAAAACTTCTTTTTTTTTGCTTGATTTTGAGTTGTAAAACCGCACATTTGTTAATAGTGAAACAGCGTAAAAAGGTTCTCTACCAGATACTTCAAAATACCTGATTACAAGCATTGTCAATTATACATAATTGTACTGAGCAAAACATTCTTTATTATTAATTAAAATAAAATAAAAATTAAATGTGTTACCACTAGCATCATTTTTATTAATACCAGAGGAAGATACAGTATCATTATAGCACTCACAGTCAAGCAACTATAAGACCACTAGGCTCCTATGTCATCAGTTTCAGAATTATAGAAAAACGAAAAAACTGATAAGCTCACAAAAAAAAAATTATTAACCTCTTTTGTAAGACCGAAACCATTCTATTGTTTAAAAAATCACACTTACAGCAAAAAATTTAAAATGAAGCAAGAGCCGATCATTCAATACTTTGGCTGAATTTTTCTGGTTTGAGACATTCTAAGAAATTTCTACTATGCAAGGCCTAAAGTTTGTTTAAATCTCACTGAAAATAGGCTATAATGTTAAATTATAACAAGAATTTTGTTTAAAATTGTTTCCACAAAAACAATCATTACAATGTATTTTACTAAAAGCAAGAAAATTGGAAATTTATTGTGGTACCAGGTAATAGCTTGAGATCGGTGAGAAATTTGTCTTTGACGAATTATACAGACCGACCGGTTTCATGTATTAAATTAAAACAATCGCAAACAAAATGCCCACTAAAAATGAAAAAATATCAGTTTTGTTTTGACGGAAGAAATGAAATTACACATTTTGTGCTATAAAGAGAAAAATCCGAGTTGTAGCCAGATATCTTAAAAATTTTAGAAACCAATTCTGAAAGAATAAAGTTTAGACATTTACCAGCCATTAACAATTATTCCCGGAAGACAAAGAGAAAAGAATAAATAGACTCTTAGATATAACCTCTCATTAGTACCATTTTCACAAAACATTGATCTGTTTATTTTTAAGTGTACATAGCCGGTATGTATAGAATTAAAAAAAATGCGTATATTGTGAAAGTTTTTGATTTTATAATAATTTCTGGTTATTTTTTTAAAGTAAAAATAAGCCAATAAGGCGCTAAATAGCTTAAATAATTAAATGATCTCAATGAGAGCCATATGGCATCTTAAGTTAAAGAAAGAGAGCATGGGCTTAGCATCTCTGGAAAGGTAGAGTTCAGTCAGTAAACTGAGCGGGGCGAGAGTGAGAACGTTGGCCAAAGGGTCTTGGAGCGGTCGGACGGGCAGTATTATGAATATTTAAACTGTTAATTGTTTATTGAAGGAGAAAGATAGTTAGTTAACGTGTTAATCTTGTCGATCATGTGTTGTTTTGTGCTATAATTGTGAATTCAGAGCTGACTCTTTGAATTCGGTGGAATAATATAATTACAAAAGGAAAACGAGAATATTCTTATATGGTAATTAAGTGTAATGGTAACTAACTACTGACTATACTATATTGTTACTTATATCTAATTTTGATTATTGGCACATTTAATTTTTATTATATATGCCTATCTACCTATTTATATAAATATATATATTTAGCACTAAAAGATTGCACTAAGTTGCAATATACTTAAGTAGTCTAATAATACATCACAATATACCTAAATTAAATTTATAATTATAAAGATTTATGTTAGAATTAGTCAAAGAGTGATTTATTCTTTTATTAGTTTTAATTTCTATTGTAGGAAGATTGTACTAATAACTGCTTAAATGTTTTTGTACTATTAATATTTTTTATGTTTCTGGGTAACTTATTGTATACAATCATTGCTTTAAAAAATATGGTGTTTTGTCCTTGTTTAGTGTTTTTATGCTCTATATAGATATTGTCTTTATTTCGTGTATTATGGCTGTGAATATTGCTTGATAAAATTGTACAAATATTTTATTTTACTGACTATTTCTACACTTTGCCTATCAATTCTTATATCTAGTTGTCCCATGTCTTTGTCTCTGCTCAGAACCATTGCCTTAGTTTTCTCAACATTTAGTTTTAATTTATTCGCAGTCAACCAGTTTGACAAATTTTTGAGTTCACTATTTAATGTTTCAACTAGACGAGTTACGTTGGTTCCACTAACATAGACAACTGTATCATCAGCAAAAAGATGATACTTAGATTTCTTCAAAATAGTTCCCATGTCATTAATATATAAAATGAATAATAAAGGGCCTAATATACTGCCTTGTGGTACCCCATACTCCACATATTTTATTTCTGTTACCTTATCACCGCATTTTACAATTTGCCCTCTATTACTCAAATAATTTATAAACCATTTGATGACGATTTCTCTAAGACCATAATATTTTAGTTTTTTTTACAAGAATTACTTATTGTTTCAAAAGCTCTTTTCAGATCGAGGAATACAATAACGGTACTAGTCCCCTTGTCAAAATTATTCTGCCACTCATCTACTAAATATTGTACCGCAGTTTCACAGTTGTGAAAACCTGATTGAAATTGTGATAATAACTCAAACTTTGTTATATGTTCCAAAAGTTGTTCATACACGGCAGTCTCTAATATTTTGCTATTTGTTGGCAAAGTTTTTATTGGTCGATATTCTTTAGCTTTTTATGTATTACGAATTTTTGGAATTGGTACAATATTGTCGATATTTTCAATTTTGTTGGTATTATTCCTGTTTCCACAGAACTATTGATTATGTGTAATAACGGCTGTACTATTTGGTGGAACGTATTTTTAATATGTGAAGCAGTAATATTGTCAGGACTACCCTTGTTAGGTAATTCTCTAATAACCAATTCTAATTGCTGTAGAGAAATCAACATAAACTTTTCCATAACTTTTTTGGACCGCTCATTGTGTTGACTATCGTCATTATGTGGTTTGTATTAATAGACGTTATAATTTATTTTATACTATTTAAGAAGTAGTCGTTGAATTTATCGGCAATGAGTTGTAAGTCTGTATAAATAACGTTATCAAATTTCACTTGCGTGTATAAAGTCGTATTGTTTTTGTTAGATACTATACTTTTTAAAGTTCTCCACATCTTCTTGGAATTATGCTTATTATTGTCAACACAATTTTCATAGTATTGAGATTTTGTTTGTCTAATCAAACTTACAACCGTGTTCCAAGCTTTTTTATATGCGTCCCAATCATCTACGTTCCTAGTATATAGAAATTTTTTATATCTGTTATCTCTTTCTGCTATACTTTTTAATACATCATCGTTAAACCACGTATTATGTCTACCTTTGCAGTTGATAGTTTTGGCAGGCATCATTTCATTAATTATATTTGGAAAGTCATTTTAAAACCTATTGTACTTTGCTTCAAGATCATCATATTTATAGTTCATTTTAATATTTGCCGTTTTTTCTTGAAATGATTCAATGTTTCTTATACTTAAAAAAATAGTTTTGTGTTGCACATCTGCCTGAGATATTATTGGCAAGTTTATCTGAATCAAGGAGTGGTTTTTAAAGGCTGTATTTCTTATAGTTTTGCCGCTGATACTAAAACTATTTGTTATAACCCAATCTATTAATGATGTGGTACTATTTGGTGAAATGTGAGTTTACTCGTTAATACATTGTCTAAGGCCTAAATCGTTGAAACAACGTCTTAATCTTTTACTATATGTATTATCATCTTGAAAATTTATGTTAACGTCATAATGAGTAAAGTATTATTGATAAACATCAATATGTTAATATGAAATATTCACGGCAGAAACTATAGTTTAATACCTGAGGTACAGTCTATGTGGTAATACATTTCAGACTGAGATGGTACTCCCATGACGTCTGAAGACATTTACAAATTGCTATCCTGGGTCTCTAAATCCTCGAGCAGGAGCGAAGGGGTAGAGGGGTGGGTTGGAACTTGTTAAACGCTATGGTTATGTTCCTGTCAGTGTATAAAAGGTTGTGGATTTTCCTCTTGCTGGTATGACAGAGTAATGCGTAATGTCCTTAGGTTCTTTACTTATTAATCTTTATTTTATACTATTTCCTGTTTCGCATTATTCCTGGCCAGTCTATTTCGTGTAATGTGATTTTGAGGCCTCAACCGTCCACATTGCTCCCGAACAAGGCACCGAAACAATGAAGACATCGATGCTTAAGAAAAGGGGTGAAAATTGAGACAATCTAGTCCATGGAGTGGTTGTCAAAGTCCAATGAGCTTGGTGATGTCTTCCACTATCAGTTCGAGAGGAAGAGAATCCTGCGAGGGGGTGAAAAGCCCGCGGTGAGTTACTTTACAGGTATTATTGACAGGTACATTATGTGTAAATATGTTTCATGTGTCGCCCAATCGACCCGTCTGACTGCTCAAGCGTTTCTCTAACAATGAATATAGAGGGGTGAGTTGAAGTAGGTTGTTGATGATAATGTAGCTAGTTGTTGCTATTCTGTACACTGTTTTTGAATAAATAATTAAGACTAATAATCGTAGAAGATAGACATTCTGCAAATTCATTATGAAGAAAGAGTTAACTGCTATTTAATTCAATTTAATTGCTAAAATTTGACAAAACGCAAGATTAGAATAAAAAAAGTCTTACAATATTAAACTAATTTTTAGTACGCAGACATTTTTTTCTTTAAATAAGGCATTGATTGATTAGATATTGCAACTGCAGTTTTAAAATTATTTTTAATCAATTGCTATTTCTAGAGAATAAATTTTTTCCGAATGAAACAATTATTAAAACTGGCTAACGCGTTTTAGAGTGCCACAAAGAAACAAAGGTGTTCATAAGCTACCCACGTGAGCAGTTACAAAGGTTTGTGCAGCAATTTTTAATTAGCGGAAATTGGCGCAGTATTGCAAGTTGAAATTAAAAATCAAAAAACGCCAGACATTGTTAGGGTGCGTTTGAGATTTTGTTGTTTTATTTCATGCTGCCAATTGGTTGACTACATGCATGGTCAAGGCTACAAGCGTTGAATAAAAACTATTCCGCTTTGTGTGACAAAATTCAATAAAGCTTTTTGATAGATTTTTCAAAACAAAAATTTTAAGAAGCCAAATTAATGCAAACAAGCCTGCTTTCATTCATAAGGTAGCGACATTTGTTTAATCATGACCACCCGATGGTTAACTGATGATAATTAGCAACTTTAATTTCAACAATAGACATTGTTATTTTTCAAATTTTTATTAACTTGTAGGGTATTATCATTTTTTGATACATTCTAAGTTTGTCAGTATTGACAATAATTATAATAATAGTTTGCATTTATAGATAGACTAAAAATTCTCAATGCTGCAAAGACTCCATTTCTTCATCTAAGTAGGTAGATGTAATAGAAAGCGACAGCGCAGTGCGGGTGCTTTTTATTAAAACCGTATTCTTATACCAAAATGGCTCTCTACACACTATTATTAAATTCTCTTATAAATTTGAACAGTAAACAACGTTACTTATCAAAAACAAAATCAAATCATTGACGGAAGTACCTATCACCGACTTTTTTTTTCAATATGCAGGGTGATTCTTAACTTGGGATTTTCCCTTCAGTAGACTTTACTAAAGACTAAAATACAGCATATTTACCAAGTATCACTTTATCAAAAACATTTATCTATATGTATATATAAAAGAAAGTCGTGTTTGTTACAACACTTATAACTCGAGAACGGCTGGACCGATTGCCATGGTTTTTGATTTGTTGGATTTGTTTCCGTCCCGAATAGCAGAATACATCTTAAAAACAATGAAAACTCGATATGTGTAATAAATACTTAATCATTTCAGTAGATGCTGATTTGTTTATTACATGTCAAACATTTGTTGTCCAATCCTGTCAAATAGTGTAACAACTATTTTTGTTTTTTAGAGCTTATGGCCTGCTTGCTGAGACCTTTAAGCCACAACTTTATTTTTTTCTGAAGATATCATGTGTGCGTTCAGAAATTTATTTTTTGTAAAATGTCCACAAAGTTCAGGTACTGTTATATTTGTTTTTAATTCCCAAAAATAATACCTAAGATTTATTCTACAGTAAAAACATAAAATCATCGGAAAGGAAGGAACGGATTTTAGGGAATAAAAAATCAGTTGGTAAAGGTTATAAGATTAAGGAAAAAAAATCTACAGGTTAAAAAAAGTGTAAATGTCTTTTTATAGGTTGTCTATGATTTTTCTTGATAAGCTATTCATACGTAGTGGTCATATACTCTTTATGTCTCAAAAGTTCAGGCACTGTTATTATATTTGGTGGTTTTATGCGAGTGCACATTTTAATAACAATGCTGCGTCCTAGAAGATCTATCTTTCCCAGCGAAGCCGTAATGCAATTAGGCAACGGAATATTGCGAGTCAATTATCTGCGAGAAATTGCACGCAATTCTTGACTATTTGTGGCCTCAATCTAGAAAATGCATGTTTTTCTCATGGTCAATTGTACGTGGCATGCTCACGTGTCGGCAAACCATCCGCTTTATTTGTTCTTGCGCCTGACCAAAAAACAAAGAATGTCGTTTACCACAAAGTGCTTGAATAAAAATCCTATTAATGAATTAATCCGAGTTTTATTTTTTTTGCCCAATCTGCACAACATAGTTTTCAATAATTTTTTTCTGACATGAGTTTGAAGTACTTAAGTATTGTTTTTTATTTTTTTTTATTTTTATTCTCATTCTGTATGTATGTTTTCATCATCATTCATTATAATAAAATACTTTTTTGTTTCTATCTATATAAATATATTATTTTGTATCATTGTTTTACGTTCATCAAAGCCTAAATTAGTTCAGCTAAAAAGTAACACGACATTCATTGACTGTTAGGCGGTACGAAGTTCGCCAGGTCAGCTAGTTAATTTATTAAAATAAACAACTTTGAATTAGGAAGTCTGAACCTGCTACGACAGATGTTGCAAGTGCGAGTTGTTTTCCTTTGCACAGAGAGTCGCGCCTACCAAACAACGCCGGACAGAGCTAGATTTTTTGAAAAATTTATGTAAATTTCATAAAATAAATATTCGGCCATTAAAAGTTCGGTGACTTTCTACAAAAAAGTAAAACGCTAAATGCTTGTAATTTTGCTGAAACAATGTTACAAGTGTTTGAAGTGTGCTTCAGGTGTTTTCTGTAGACATTATCTAAACATCAATAAAATGTTGATTAAAAACATAAAAAATGCAATGTCTGCGATAAATAAACAAGAAATTTAATTGACAAAAGAGTAGCAGATACAATGGTCATTCAACTTGCGAAGTTCATTCTTGTATTGAGTTCATTGTCATGTCCCGTAGGGCATAAATCACTTGAATTTTCGTAATATAAATACGCAGTTTATTACAATATTACGCAAAAGCTAAAAATTACCACTAAGTCAAAAGGATTTTGTTCAACATTTAATTTTACATATAAAACACAATACGTAGGTATTTATGTTAGATTTTATAAAACCCCTGTTTCATAAAATATGTATTTTTTGAATATTTTAGTGAAAATTTAATAATAGGCACCTGAGCATCATATAACATTCTTACAAAAAATAGTTACTTTTATCCTACACCAACTCAAAATGAAATTTTCTCGTCTCTCGACAGCCGAGAAAGTACATTATTTTCAGGCTAGCCGAGAAATGATGTACTTTCTTGGCTAGCCGAGAAAAAAAAATCTAATTTTCTCCGCCAGGCGTCGCTGTTATAAGAAATCTAGACGGTTGAACAGTCGTCAGCACCAAGGACACTCTAAACGTCCCATTTACTGTTTATGAACGTCAATCTTATTTTAAAATACTACTTTTGTGTAAGATAAATTGTGTAAATCACGACAGTAAAATAATCCATAAATTTTTGACACCTGTCAAGGTTTGACATTTTGAATTGGCGATTGGCGGTAATAACCTCAAACCAATTTTGAGATAATGCTCGATTATAAGGTAATTTGTGTAGGATAAAAATAATGTGTAAACCACGGCCGCAAAGTGCTAGGTTTACAATATACTATTGAATCACAAGGCCGGAAACAGGCATTTTGCAAAGCAAGTGATAAACTACAAGCCCTTGCAAAAGCGTTTTCGAAAGTGTGATTCACAAAATTTTTGTGCCGCTGCCGATTTGTTATTTTAAAAAATAAAAAGAATTTTTTATTAAAAAAAGTTTTTTCCATGTTATGGCAACGCTAAGTGAAAAATCCAGATGTCCTGTTGATTAAAAAAATATATTTGGTTTGACATTTCAAAAGTTACCTGTTTGCGTTCTTAAAAAGGGAATCTGCTGTTTGCTGAAAAAGTCGATACTCCAGCACACATTACGGCTTAGGAACTTTGGGGGGCTATACATTAATTGTAACATTATACAATACAAACCGTTATCGTTGATAAATGTCTGACAATTGACAATGACAGCAAATGTCATAGTAATCATTTTCTAGCCTAGGCTGGCAAAACGGCGTTGCGGACCGCTTAGGACACGTTGAAAGTTATGTTTTGCAGGCGCAAGGCACAAAAACATATTCTTATTATTACAGAAACTTAAATCTTTCACTTAATATGACGCTATAAAACAAAAACGCAATTAAATTTTTCTTGCTACTCCAGTCGAAAGTACGTGGTTCCGGCTGCGATTCCACGGCAGAAAGTGTATCTTTCATGCACTGGTAGAGCTATGCGCGCGCCTTTTTTTAGCGGGAGTAAATAGCCGAGGGCATCATGGCGCGCAGTGCAGGAATCTCAACTTTCTGCCCTTGTAGTGTAATATACTATTTTTATCAAGTTTTTAGATTTAAAATGTTAAAGAAAACACAATTTCAATATATTTTTTATGTCATGTTATCTTAAATCCATTTTATATATGATTTTACATTGGTATACACTGCTGGATGATTTTTTAATCCACATTTTGGTGACCCATACGATACTATACCACCTTGAACATATCTTGGACTACCATTTATGGTAGTAATGTATTGCAAAGGACCGCCACTATCCCCATTACATGTATCCATCCCCATTTCTCCACCAGCACAAATCTGTTTATTTGTAATAGGCATTTTTAACACTTTGAGACAAGTTTTCCATGATTTTATAGGAAGATAAACTTTATTCAAAATATAACTATTCTGGCCTAAAAATAAATGAAATATTTGAATCATTTATTGCTATAAGTGGTCTATATCTCAAATTACCTGCTTCGGTAAAACCAAATCCTGTTGCTATGAAAATTTCGCCAACCAGGTTTTTTGGCATCAAGGAGCCGGTAGGTAAGCATATTGGTTGAATGTTTGCTGAAATCGAAATCTGAGTGCTACATCTATAGAAAAATAACTACAATAGATATGTGTGTTTATATGTCTGTCTATCGCATTGCAGCTTTAAAACGGCTGAACTCATTCTAATTTAGAGATATAAATTTAAATACTGGAGTAATCAAAGTTGTTCTTAACTAGATTGGAATGAAAATTAAGATTTTTTTTTTGGTTAATAGGTGTAAACATCATTTGTAAGTCTGATTACGTCAAAATTTAGAAGTATTTTGTTTTAACTCATTAGACGGCGTTTTTTTTTTTAATTTTTAATGTATTTATCTAGTTTTGTGAAAATTATTTGCTTACAAATAATATAGTTTTCTATGTATACTTACATCTATCTAAGTTTGCAGGTGCTGCCAATCTAATAAGTGCAATATCATTTTCAAAAGTTTTTGAATTAAACATCGGATGAACGATTATTTTGGTCACACGCAAATCTTGAACAGTCTCACAGTTTCCAGCATCATCACAATCAAATTCAGTTTCTATGTTGTATTCACCGAGACGAACAAAGTCTATCCTAAAATATATTTAAAAAAAAATAATCTTAAAATATTTCCTTTTACTTATAATCCTGCACACAATGTCCTGCTGTTAAAACATACCACTTGCTAATCAGTGTTCCTCCACATTTAAACTTGTTTTCCCGAAAATGTTCTAAAACAAATTATTAAAATTTTTTAAAGAAGGTATATATTTATTAAAAACCTGTTTTATAAGCTATTAAAGCCATCCATGGAAACTCTCCTGGTTGAGTTTGATTAGGTCCATAAAGTGTCATTCTCGGTGTAGCAAATCCACATTTTTTTAATAATAAAGAATTTTGCTTTTCTTCTTTTCGCGGCTTCGGACAACACACTTTTTGTATTTTTTTGTAAACATTATCAAAACCGCAATGACTTAATGGATTTTGAATCATTATTCCATAATATGTGAGAGGCTGATTATTGTTGACTTGTACATAATATAAACAATTGTTTCTGTTCACACAAGTGCTTTGATCTCCACATAACCCTATATAAAATCATTAAAAATTATAACAACAATTTGATTACTTACTAAATTCTAATTCATCGGTCACATATAACAAACACATTAGCAAGACTGAGAAAAAAACTTTCGGAGTATACGTCATTTTTAAATTATTTTATTTATTGAAAAATATTTGTAGTGTATGGCACTTGCTACGAATCAACACAATATGGTTGACAAAAAAACAAAATCACCGAAATCTGTGTACACAAATTACAAAGTTAGCCACTACTGAGACTCCACTGAGCAAGCGTCACAAATCTGACATTTAAGATCTAGGATTGTCACAATTTTAACGTTAAATTGTGAAGAAAAGTGAAACAAATTGCTAAAAAAAAACAGTAGTTAAACATAATGATAATCTGTTTTACTTACAAAAACAACTTACTATTATAGTATAGTTTACATTATTTTTTTTATAATTTCTTAATAACTGTAATTATCTAAAGAGTAAAATATATAGTATATTCATATAAAACAAAAAATAAAACAATTTTATTAACTGAGGTTGAATCAGTCAATAAATTTGTTATTATATAAGCCTTAAGAAAAAGAAAAACTTACAAAAATAATTCTTGATTAGAGTTAAAATTACTGTTTTTTTGAAGTAGGTAACCATTCCAAAACAGCAAATCAAACAATAAATAAATTATATTTATTTATTTATTTATACAAAAGACTCTCTACAGTTTTCCATTTGAAAAGCATATTGTTACCCACTGATCAAGCGTTTTGCTCAAGCATTTAAAAAAGTTGAAAAAAAAATACAAATATTTTTACAAAACAATGATCTGTTTATTTTTAAGTATACATAGCCATTATGTATAGAATTAAAAAAAATCCTTATATTAAACTAATTTTTGGTACGCAGACATTTTTTTTTCTTAAATAAGGCATTGATTGAATAGATTAAATTAAAATTGTTTGATATTTCTAGAGAATACAGTTTTTCTGAATAAAACAATTATTAAAACTGGCTAACGCGTTTTAGAGTGCCACAAAGAAACAAAGGTGTTCACAAGCTACCCACGTGAGCAGTTACAAAGGTTTGTGCAATTTTTAATTATCGAAAATTGGCAGCATTGAAAGTTGAAATTAAAAATCAAAAATTGCCAGACATTGTCGGAAGCGTTTGAGATTTTGTTGTTTTATTTCATGCTGCCAATTGGTTGATTATTGAAAAATACACCATAACTATTTAAAAAAGTTGAAAAAAAAACAAATATTGTCAAGTTATTCTTTTTCGCAGTTTGCAAAAATTAAAAAAAAATCTAACAGTAGTCAAATATCTTAATCTTTTTTAATCAAATTAGCAAAAATGTACCCCGCTTACAAAATCTTTTAATAAAGATATCTTTGTTAGAAGAAGTTTAATGGTTTGTGCGCCATGATGCCACAGATACATTATTCCAAATTATTGCTTTTCTTTTTGTGTCAGAGATTAATAATTAATAAACTTTAAATTTAAAAAAAGCGTCAAATTATTATTTAGCATGTTTCATTTAACACAAAACACAGCTTAGTTCAGAAATAATTATTATACTAACATTTACAGGAAGTAATTAAAAGTCTATAGTCAAAGAGTTGTTAAAAAAAGATTTGCTTGCCAATGTAAAATAAATTAAATTTAAAAATAATACACTCCACTTTAGAAAAGCTATCACCTTTTTTTAATAATATATGCGACGAAATTTTTTTTTTGAAGGATTTAGGGTATAAAATGTAGTTTAAAGTTTGTCTATATTGTTTTTTAGGCCTAAAGAAGGTAAAATTTTGTACCGAAACGTAGCTCTCAGATGCAATAAAGAACTGTAAAAAACAACTACATTTTATACCCTAAATCCTCTATAAAAAATTCTTTAAATACACTTTACTTCAGTAAACTGATCATTTTTAAGTTGATTGACTTATTAATGCCACTTGACTGACTATTTTCTTTTTGGCATTGTTATGTATACTTTGCTTGCTATACCCAATTAATCTAAAAAATTATGCATTTTTACATGTCAGTCATAATTTTGATAACTTCTATGTCTCTACATAGTATTCAGTGAAGATACTTTTTTTGTACAAAGTAAATTATTGACAGATTAGCCTGACCTGACCTGACCTGAGCCTTTTTCGCAGGGAAAACACTTGCAGAGTGTCCAACCACACTTTTTTTTAAATATAAAAAAAAAAACAATTGATAATTGATTTAATTTTGTATATTTATAAATTATACGTCTGTAACATTGTCAAGCCTTGCAATTGCGAGTTATTTAAAAATAATATCCGCTGTAGTAAGGGCTGTATCCATAGCCGCCATAAAATGGACTCGAATAATACCCGAATTGCGGCTGTGGTTGTGGTAATGGAGCTGGTAGTGCCAATATGGCAGCAATTAGAAGAACAAATGTGAGCAAAACCTGCAACAAATAAAATAGAATCACAACAAAATACACAAAACCTACTTTTAACATTTTTATATCAGCTTATGAACATCTTAGATTGATTGCTTCCTTTATATAGGGAAAAATCGAATTAATGCAATTGAAAATACCATCTAAACTCTTGTGTCTTGAATATTGAATATCCAAATTTTAATAATCTGCATTTATCGACGCCACAGCTCCATATCTGCTTAATTTTTTTTTTATAAGTATTTTTTTTTTAAAGTTTGCTTATTTACACTAATTAAATTGAGTTTGATAGCAAAACTGTAACATTTGTTTGATTATAATCGTTATAAAGTAATTTCAAGGTTGGGATTTTTCAAGGTTTGTTAGTTTTTCTGGTGAATAAAGAGAACATTCTTTGTGAATGAACAATGTGCAGATGGAATATCAATTAGGTTTTTTTATGTTGTGACCAATATAGTAACTGAATCTTTTCATCTAATTAAAAAAAATATTAAAAAAAAATTTTTGAAACATTCGGATAAAAACTTTATTGCGTACATCTGTAAGCTACGACAAATAAAATAAATAAAAATAATATACCGTGAGTGTTAATTAACTATAAATAATTACTGTAAATACTAATAAGTACCATTTTTATGTTTTTTCCACTAACAATGTCCTTTTAGAACATAATACAAAATTTTTGCTCTAAAAATCACCGATTAAGCTGATATTAATCATGCGTCTTAAGTTGCATTATCAAAAATAAACAGCTTCACAATGTTGTAATTTAAACAATAGAAAAAGCTTTTGTTCTTAAAAAATGAAAAATTGTCAGAAATTAAAATGACCGAAATGCTGAAATAGAATAGTTTTCTATGAACAAAATAAAATTAATTTTGCTTATATGATCTATCTGAATGAGTTAAAAAGTTCTACCACTTTAAAAACTGAGAAAATCGTAAGAAATAAAGATGATTTTAACAAAAAGCACGGCATATTACAGAATAATGACCAAAATTAAAAAAAAAACATTTTTTTTTAACATTTTTTTTATTTTAACAAAAAAGAATAAAGTATTTGCTCATTCAAACTAAAATTCAACAAAAAATAACTTTTTTGGTATTTTTTCCTACTTTAAAAGATTAAGAATTATAGCAACTGCTAGAAAACCGAGAGAGAGCTTGAAGATTCATAGTTTTTTATAATTAAATAAATCATATTTTAAAAACCGTAAGAAAGATTAAGATAGAGTTTTTTCTGTTTTTTTTAATAGTTTTTTAGTTACAATTATAATAAAAATAAAAAAAGACTGTACTTTCAAAAATTAAAATTAAAATTGAATTCTTTTTAAATAAGTCAACTAAAACTAACTTTATTTTATACTAGCTGGCCCGGCGAACTTTGTTCCGCCTAAACATAGAGATTATTTTTAAAATAAGCAAACCAAAATCTTTGAAAATTATATATTGATAGATGTCATTTTTTGTCTCTATCCCTCCCCTTTTCATCCCTTTGTTAATAAAAAGTAGCTGTTTATAATTATTTAGTTTTATTAATTTTTTCTAATTAATAATTAAAAACTATTAAATATTATTAAATATTTAATAATTAAATATTAAAATAATTATTAATATTTAATTAAAAATTTTATTAATATCTTTAAATATTTATTAATATTAATAAACTCGCTGCTCGATTCAAATCAGCACTTGATAAATATCTTGTTCTGCGTCGCAAATTATCTATTTGTTGACCTCGGTTGTTCGCTCGACGATTCTGCATTGGCAACCGGGCTGTTTCACGGGCTGCTTCACTTTGCTCTCGTGATTGAGAAGCACGAAGTCGAGCCATACTATCGCGGCGCTGTTCACGTGCAATTTCTTGTTCTTCTTCAGTCCTTTCATTTGCAGTATTTCGTATTCTTCTTGCATCACGGCTTTGTCGGGAAAGATTCGATTATTGATTTCTTACAAACATCAAATTGTCATCCATACGTCATTACATATCTGTCATTATACGTCAATTACATAGCTGTCATTAGCGTTTTGTTATTCCACGTTTTATAGTGACTGACGTTTCATGTCAAGTCACACGGGAATGCTGTCGAACGGGATGAAAAGTATCCTATGTCCTTCTCCTGGCTCTAAACTATAATTGATATAAAAATCCAAGTTTGGGAAAATTGCTTGAGCCACGTCAAATAAATTTTAATGTAAACGCTTCTTTGTGGTTGCGTCAAATTTCTCGGTAATTTGTCGAGCCTCACCGAACCTTTTCGACATCGCATTTCACATTTGACTTTCACCCTTCTTTTAGAGGATGGTTTTTGGAATAAAAAGTATCCTATTTCCGTCTCCTGGCTCTAAGCTACCACCTCACCAATTTTCAACCATATCGGTAAAGCCGTTCTTGAGTTATAAGTGGAGTAACTAACAGACTTTCTTTTATATATATAGATAGTCTATCTAAAAGATCTAAAGAGTAACTTGGAGCAGTTTAAAAACTGATAAAACTGCAAAAATAGAGATAGTTTGAATAAAAAGCTAATGATATCCCAAAATAATAACTCTTTTGAACCGAAATTAAAAGAAAACATCGTTTTTTTGGTTTTTAAAGATTACGAATGAAAGCAACTGTCATAGAGCTGAAAGATAGCTTAAAGATTAATATTAAAATTAATAAATTACATACTAAAATCTATTCATTTCGTTCTAATTAGCACTTATTTTTAAAAATCTGTTATTATATAAAGAAAATTATTATTTTAAGAAGCAACTACTCTTACTTCTTGTATTTGGAAAACCGCAAATAAGTCTATTATATAAAATTGCTTTTGTAAGAATTGCACAATCTTTGATTTTTCCGGAAAAATAGAAATTGAAATTGTGTTCGAACACAAATATCTATTATATAGAAGTAAATTTGCTAAAAATAACTAATATTATATTTTTCTCTTTACACAAGAGTCTATAAATATCTGAAACTAAGCTTTAATTTTCTTGTTATTAAGACATACAGACGATTGTTTAAATTTCTAATTTACAATAAATAATTCAAGAGATCGTCCACTCTGACATAATTTGTCGACAGACAACCTTGCCTACAACAACATGCTTATGCATACAAACAACATTTTATCTTTAAATATTTAGAGATATAAATAAAAATTATTAAAAGCAAAACACATGAATTAGTCGTTTTTGAAACAATCCTTCACTGCAATGCTGTTGAATCGCCTACATTACATTACAGGCGTCATCACATCCTGATTAAATTTACAAAGGATGTAAATGCCCTAATCATAACCACGCCCGTACTTTTTACAGACTCCACGGCCGACTGCTTTTTTTGGATAATTCATGCTTCAGCGGAAAATACTTCACCAGAATTTAAAAAATATATAAAACAAAGCCGCTCAAACTTGCAAGAGATGATAGGGATAAAAAGCTAAAACTTAATAGATACGCAAAAAACATTTAAAATCTAGTTTTTAATGTTAAAGTTTTTTTTTATTATTAATTTGATTTGTATATACAGCTACAAGGTGATTTACCAAGAATGGTAAGTATGTCTAAATTCTCTTAATGTAATGAGAAATACATTTTAAAAGATAATACATATTAATATTTTTTTTTCAACTACAAAAACTTCCCTAGCAAACTGGTCTATTATTATTAAATATAATTTCATCACTGACACTGTTTTTTTGAACATTTACACTGTTGAACATAAATAATTTAAAATTATTGTAAAATCCTAGAATCTACAATACATTCTTAAAACTGGTCACAGTGTATTTTTTGTTATTAATTAAAACCAAACAAATTATTTATTTAAAAACATAAAAATTAAGATGTAATTAAAATATATTAGTTTTTCCAATTTCGTTACGAACATTGTGATGTGTCATCCTCGTTGTCAAACGTGCTTCGTTTTATAAGTATGTAGTAAAAATAACATTATTTTATAACTAGTGTTAAAAAGTGACATTAGTAAATGATTAATGTAGTTAATTTATTATATATGTTGATAGTACAGTTTTTTAATTTATTGTTGTAAGCTTCTGTCATCTTCTGTTCTTTAGATTACAAGAACCCCAAACTTGAAATATATCTGATCATTCTCTTCAAAAATCATCTTTTGGTAAAACTTTTTGACTTTTTTGAGCGGTAATTTTTTGCATTTATCTTCAAAAAGACAATCAGTTTTGTAAAATTGCTAGAGTCTACATTTCTCTTAATAAAAATAGTCATTAGCAACATTGAATTATGGCTCCAGATCGTTCAGAAGCAGTAGACGATAAACATTTTCACGTCTGACATTTTCAAAAATTTAGAAATTTCTTCGAATTTATTTATAGCGACAACTTGATTAGCACATTATTCTGCGGTATACTTAAAAAAAGCGTTGATTAGTTGTTAGCAGGACGTAGAGCAGAATATTTTTGGTAAAGTTGCACATAATCCTGACGAGCTATTAAAAATCAAAATTACAAAAATCAACAAAATTGTGTGTAGCGGTCTTTTGATTTAATTAATAACTAGCTGACCCGGCGAACTTCGTACCGCCTAACAGTCAATGAATGTCGTGTTACTTTTTAGCTGAACTAATTTAGGCTTTGATAAACGTAAAACAATGATACAAAATAATATATTTATATAGATAGAAATAAAAAAGTATTTTATTATGATGAATGATGATGAAAACATACATACAGAATGAGAATAAAAATAAAAAAAATAAAAAATAATAATTAAGTACTTCAAACTCATGTCAGAAAAAAATGATTGAAAACTATGTTGTGCAGATTGGGAAAAAAAAAATAAAACTCGGATTAATTCATTAATAGGATTTTCATTCAAGCACTTTGTGGTAAACAACATTCTTTGCTTTTTAGTCAGGCGCAAGAACAAATGAAGCGGATGGTTTGCCGACACGTGAGCATGCCACGTACAATTGACAATGAGAAAAACATGCATTTTCTAGATTGAGGTCACAAATAGTCAATGATTGGTCCTGTGATTTGTTGATCGTCATGGCGAAGACAAGACGAATCGGGAATTGAATTCGTTTAAACTCAAAAGGCATATCCGTTGGGATCATCGGAATCCTTGGAATAAGAACTTCCTCATCTTTAAATTTTCCTTTAAGTATCGACGCGTGCAATTTCTTGCAGATAATTAACTCGCGATATTCCGTTGCCTAATTGCATTACAGCTTCGCTGGGAAAGATTAGATCTTCTAGGACGCGGCATTGTTATTAAAATGTGCACTCGCATAAAACCACCAAATATAAAAACAGTGCCTGAACTTTCGAGACATAGACAATAGCTCAAAGAGTATATAACCACTACGTATGAATAGCTTATCAAGAAAAATCATAGACAACCAAACAACATTACAAACAACTACAGGTTAACAAAAGACATTTACACTTTTGTTAACCTGTAGATTTTTTTTCCTTAATCTTATAACTTTTACCAACTGATTTTTTATTCCCTAAATTTCGTTCCTTTCCGATGATTTTATGTTTTTACTGTAGAATAAATCTTAGGTATTATTTTCGAGAATTAAAAACAAATATAACAGTACCTGAACTTTGTAGACATTTTACAAAAAATTAATTTCTTAACGCACACATAATGTCTTCAGAAAAAAATAAAGTTGTGGCTTAAAGGTCTCAGCAACCAGGCCATAAGCTCAAAAAAAAAAAATAGTTGTTACACTATGTGACAGGATCGGACAACAAATGTTTGACATGTAATAAACAAATCAGCATCTATTGAAATGATTAAGTATTTATTACACATATCGAGTTTTCATTGTTTTTAAGATGTATTCTGCTATTCGGGACGGAAACAAATCCAACAAATCAAAAACCATGGCAATCGGTCCAGCCGTTCTCGAGTTAGTAACAAACACGACTTTCTTTTATATATAATATATATAGGTTGTCATCATGGCTTTTTTCAAAAACTGTTTAATCATCTGCCTTTTGGACAAGGTGCGTAACTTTTTGGTAGGTAACCTACTGATCAACTTATCGTCGATAGTTGACAATTTTTGTATTTATTGTCAAAATATGCTAAAAGCACACTTTTAGAAATGTTTCTAATCTTTTTTTTTGCCACACCATTCCTTGAATAGTCAATAGTGGTTTCCTAAATTTTTTTCAGGTAATACATTTTAAACTAGATTTTTTGCAGCAATTTGTAGCTCCGGTGGAGTATTAGAAAAGCAATCGTCTTTTCACTTTCACTCTTTATTGTCTTTAGAAACAACACAACTTTCAATAGATAAACAACTAAACAGGCCCTAGCTACCAAACCAAATTTAATTTTATGTGAAGATTTGAATTTGACCGAAATTTTGGTAATTTTTGACAGTTGCACACAAAATTTTGAATGCCACATGGTCGAGAATATCTATGTTTTATTTTGATTCTCATAATAAAAAGTCAAGTTTACATAAAATAACTATTGTCTTGTTCTTAATTCGTTTTCCACTTTTTGTAAAATTATAAGAGTTTTTTGTACTCTAATCTACTGTTATTATTTTTATTTTTATAATAATGGTAGGTTGTCTGGTCATTCACACACAATGCAATTCTGTAGTATGGTTTCTTATATTTTTTAAACGACACATAAATATACGTCATATATAAAACTGATAGAATATTATGTTCTATTGAATAAAAGACATCAAGTGAATCCTTCTAAGCCAGTCACTTATAAAAACAATTTTTTTATTGCTTTTTACTTCCTAAAAGTAGAAGAAATGACGATAAGATAAAATCAGAGGTTAAAAACCTTTTCGACGTTAACATTAGGGTTTTTTTATTATGTTTACATTATTAAAATGTTTTATATTAAATTTTTTTTGTTAATATCGACTTAATAAATAAACTTAGAATAAAATATTTTTAGAATCACAAAAGAAAGAAATTACGCATTACAATAAGGTTTCTACTTTTCTTGTTTATCCATAACCTGCGACAACCACTTTAGAGGTTACACGCAGAGACATAGACAAGTTCATTACTATTATTTGATGTTCCCTGGTTAAAAAATCAGTCGTATTCAATACTTTGAAATTGTTCTAGTTCGTTATACAATATTTGTTTCATTGACCACGGACAAGAATATTATAGCAATTATCAATAATTTTTTTCTTTTAAATGTAGCTAGCCTGATAATTATCTTTTTACAGACGTCTTCATTAGGGCTCTTTTCAATAAAATATCTATAATAAGAGTTAGTTACCAAAATATCCAGTTGTTGCTTAGAGTGAAAAAATTGAAGGATAAAACCTCTAATGACATAAAAAAGAAAAAAATTATAGCAAGTCGGCTTTTTTCTAAGAATATTTGACCAGTTTTTATCTTCTTATTGTGGACTTATTAAACAATTGGCTTATTTTGATTAGTAGCCAAATATTTTGTCCTGTATGTACACATTATTCTACATTGCTGTGATACATAATATATGCAGGGATTAAAACCTCCGCATTTTTTACTAAAGAGTTCTATATAAAACGAAACATGCCCAAGTTTTTGAATTTAGTTTGAATGAATGTGCTTTGCCTTTATTTTTTCTGTTTGTTAGTAGACACCAAAGAAAGAATGGTACTATTGTATGGTATGCGGTAGAATCAGTGCGGAAAATCTAAATGAAATAAATTCATTATGTCTCTTACATATCAAAAGATGCGTTGTAAATAATCGTTTTTGTTTTTTTTTGTTTGTTTCTGCAATAAACTGAAAACTAATAACACTTTTGCATAAAAAATACAGAAATCTTTGAAACAATCTATTACAAAAATTTGGATGTTTCACCTCTTATTCAAATAGAGATTACATTTTTACGTTGCAGAATGTCAATTTAAAAATTTAAACTTGACATGTTTTGAGTTTTCTCTTAAATATATACAGTAAGAGACATAAGAATTTATTCCATTTGGCTTTTTCACACTGTATGGTTTACATGTTAGAAAGATTAACATTATTTTATCAATAATGCACAGAACTAAAGATGTCAAATGTATACAATTTTAAAATTTGTCTGTCGAATCAGACGAGTGACAGCAAATGGGTTATAGCAAGATTATCAACATTATCCAAGTTTAGTAATTTATTATCTTTGCCATCAAAAGCTTCGGACAATGTTGATTACGTTGTGTACTTGTTTGTATATTTCTTCTAATTACTAGAATTTTTGCGCCAAAATAATTAACCACTTTTACGTCACACCAGAACAATATGATTGCATAATTGCATGTATTATTTGATTTGCACAACCTAATATAGATTTAAATCCTGTTTCTAAAAAAACTATCATAAATTAATTTTTTTCAATGTATTTATTATTAAGTAATCAATAACAAATCACTTCATCCTACTAGCATATGAATAAATTTATTCGGCAGCGTTTATTCAGTCAATAATCAACTTTTTTTTTATTTTTATTTGGGCGTGTTTGTCAATGAGCTTCTTTGTTTTGTTGCAAAAACTAAGCATGCCAATATTGTTTAGTCATATGACTATTTTTTTGGATTTATTTTAATATATAAAGCATGCAACTTATTTTAACAAATTAGATTGACACAGTTAGTGCAAACATCTAAAGCAAAATGTTCAAACTTGTAAGTTAGTAAAAATTTGTTGTATTGTATAACTGATCACTCTTTTGTTTAATCTTGAAAGCTTTTTTGACTGCAATATTGTCATTATTTATCAGAAAATAAATAATATTTTATATTTATATTCTCATGATGATTATAATGTAATCATCATCTGTAATAATTGTCAAAATTTTTGAGGTTACATAAACATTTTTCGACAAGTGGTATTACTATCTTTGATTATATACTTTCAGCTTTTAGATTTAAAAAATCAAGAGTGTAGAGAAGTCTATAAATAGCTTCAAATTCTAATTTATTATTAAAGAAAAATAATGTATAGTGTTGAAAAACAAAAATTAGTTGAAGAGCTACATAAACCTGCTCGAAAAAATTTCAAAAGACGTCGTACAATTATTAAAGGTTTGGATGATTTGTGGCAGGCTGATTTAGCACAATTGGATTACTATTCAAATTCAAATAATAAATTTAAATATATCCTAGTTGTGATTGATTGTTTTTCAAAATTTGTTTGGGCTAGACCATTAAAATCAAAGCATGGAGAAGAAGTTGTTAAACAATTTGAATCAATCCTTAAAGAAAAACGTCATCCTAAAAATCTGCAAACCGATCAAGGCAAAGAGTTCTTCAATAGTAAATTCAAACATTTGATGGATAAATACAAAATCAATCATTATAGTACTTATAGCTACAAAAAAGCTGCAATAGTTGAACGTGTTATTCGAACATTAAAAGAGAAACTTTTTAAATATTTCAGTTTGAATGGAAGCTATTGTTGGGTTGATATACTATCTACAATCGTTGATAATTACAATAAAACAAAGCATTCAAAAATCAAAATTGAACCGATTAATGTCGATAAGAAAAATGAAAAAACTATTTTAAAGAAATCATATAGTTTTGTGAAAATGTTTCCTCAAAGTAGAAAATTATCAATTGGAGATGTTGTACGGATCAGTAAAGCAAAACATGTTTTTGAAAAAGGCTATACAGCCAATTGGTCTACGGAGCTTTTTAAAATCATTAAAATACAGGTTACAAAACCTTTAACATATTTACTAGAAGATTTGGAAGGTGCACCAATCAAAGGTGGTTTCTACTCGGAAGAATTACAAAAAACTAAAGTTCCCAATGTCTATCTTGTTGAGAAAGTTTTAAAAAAACGTAAAAACAAAGTTTTAGTGAAATGGCTTGGCTTTAACAACCAATCAAATTCTTGGATTGATAAATCAAATAAATTGTAACAATCTTTAATTCAGTATTCTATAAGATGTCAATCGATTTGGGAGTAGATGTGGAATATGATTCCGATTTATATAGACAATTGGAAAGATATGAAGATGCTACTAACGAAGAAAAACAATTAATTTCCAATAGTTGTTTCTATTTAGAAAACATTGTTTTAGAAGTGGGGTTAAGTTCGGTAAGAAATTTTGAACCAGCAATTCGAATGATTAATCATTCCAATGAATGGGTTTTTTTTGATGTAATCGAATGGCATAACCTTATCAATGCAATATCTCTTTTGATTGAAAAATATGAAGATAAAGAAGATTTTTCAAATACACATCAAATTATCAACATTGAAGAAAACTTTACTACATATCAAGTTTATAATGGAATAAATATTTGTAAAAAAATAAAAATTTTTTCATATTTAAACATGATGCAATTGAGCTTTTACGCTTGGATATATTATTAAATAAAAAGTTTGAAATTTTATATAAACTTAATTTTATACATTTTTATAGAGATATTTTAGAAACAGCATTTCAAATATATTGTAATAATAATATACCTGTATTAGAAATTATTAAATATATATGTAATACTTATAACAATAATCAAAGCTATTGTATGAGAGAATATATGTATTATTTTCCTAATGAAATTATATGTGAATTTAATAAAAAACTATAAAAACGATAAAGTGTTTTAATTATCTGATAAATAACTTTTTTCACATTGTTTTATCTCTACTTGCTTCCTGAAACTATATTTTTTTTCCTAAAGATAAAAAATGATCTAACCAAGTCTTGTTACGTCATGTAGAAAATTGTGGTTTTTATAATTTAAATGAAACAAAAACTGTTATCTAAAACCGCAACATCCATTTTTTTTATTTAAACAGTAGTGTTATAAACTTGTAGAGTAGTATAAAAACTTAAGTTGTACCATGGCATCCGATAACAGTTTCGTTTCAAAAATAAATGAAATTGGTCAATGTGAGTTTCCACCTAAATTGAGTGTTTCCGATCTTACGATAGGAAAACAATATAAAATTAAATTAATAAAAAAGGTTAAAACATGTTTTGGGGAGTGTGCTTTATGTGAAGTGGAGGATGGAGTGATTTTTCTCCCCAAACGTTTAACTTCAACTTTAACACCAGAGTGTATAGAAGAGTTATTGTGTGGCAACGGATCCTATCTAACATATGAGGGGGTGAAACCGTGTGGGCAGTTGAATCCGGCACACAAATTTACATTTAAGAAACTTTAAATTATTAATAAGGTAAGATATTTATAGTGTATTAAAAACTTTATTAAAAAACATTTTATTTTAGATTAAATTTATACTTTACATTTAAGAAACTTTATATTATCAATAAGGTAAGATATTTATAGTACATTAAAAACATTATTAAAAAACATTTTATTTTAGATTTTATACAAAAAATATTTAATAATAAGGTTATAGTTAAGTAATAAAACAATGAATCCATCTTCTGTATCAAATGGATTGACCCCTTCAGGTACCAAAAAAATACGATTATCTTAAATTATTTATCTTTAATTTTTTAGTTATTTTTTGTGATTATTGTCACATTAATATACCACAAAATAGTTATGTTGGTCATGTAAGAAGTAAAGAACATAAATTACAATGTATGGTAGAGCCTACACATTTGGAAGGTGTAGTAAAAATGGGTAGTAGTTTCAAAACTCGTATATCTACTTATGAAATTTCTAATATGAAGAAGGATGAATTGAATTTGAAGATCACGCTGGAAGAGATGAAACCTAAATTTATTAACCTTATCAAAGATTATTTAGAGAAACATATATCACTTAAAATCAATTAGAACAATATGCTCTCTATTATTTGGAAAAACAAAACTTGGTAGATGTAAAGTCGTTCAATACAAAGAACATCATAGTTACACATGGTAGTAACTTAGAAACTCTTTTCGATCAGTTTAGCGATATGATTACTAATCAAGCTGATGAATTTGAAGAAAAGGACTCTGGTAATATAAATTTTTAATTAAATATGTTTTAATTTATAGAAAAATTTTTCAGGTTGGGCATTACTTGAAATTCTACAACTTACCATAAATATAAATAAATACAATCCTCTCAAAGCTTCATCTTACATCCCACTTCCAAAAGAAATTTCAAAAAAAAAGGAGTTCTCAACATCAAAAATCTGGATAAAAAATGTTTTATGTGGTCGATTCTAGCCCATCTTCATCCTGTCAACGTGAATGCTGAACGAGTAACAAATTATTTACCATATTTAGATCAACTTAATTTTAGCGGTATTGACTTTCCAATAAAATTATCAGACATTTCTAAATTTGAAAAATTAAATAATATATCGGTTAATGTTTTTGGTTTAGAACAATTCTAATAAATAAAAAATTAAACAGCAGTGACTGTAACGCTATTAAAAGAAACTACTTCAATAAAATAAGATTAAATCTAAAACTTGTTTTTAATTCTAAGAGTTTTGTTTTTAAAATTCACTAACAATAAAGTGAAGTAGAATGATGCATAATAGATAAACATGTTATTTAAAAAATATATATATATATCTTCAACTAAATAAAATTTTATCTTAAAAAAAATGTTTTTGAAAGAGTAATCTAATTATTTTATTTTTAAAATTGATCGACAATAAAAAAGTTTAAAGTATTTAGAAATTATGCTTAAATTAGTTATTGAAACGAACTTGCCTCCTCGCTTTACTGTAGAACCAAAAAGAGAATTGTGTTTTTTAAAGGAATTAGTAACGCTACAAAAGTCATGATTTATAACGTGTAATGAATCTTTTTGTTTTACAATCTTCATGCTTTGTACAAATTGAAAGTACTAACTAAATATTCTAGATAAAATCTAACATTATATACTATACTATAAAAATACTCATTTATTCACAATATTAGATATTTTTCAAAAGTTCAAACAACATGTCAAAATTTTTTTGACGTTCGATATCATAATGCCCCCATGCTAATGTTTTATTTGAACCTTGTATTATGTAGCGTTTATCATCGACTGCTGACAATGCAACTTTATGACGCAATTTGGTGTATATGTCGTGCAAATAAGATTTAAATATTGACATACTACAATAGACTGATACATTGTTAATTATAACATTTTGATAATCTGCAATTTGTAGTGTAGTTTGTACAACGTGTTTACTTACACCTTTAGCTTTTTTATCAGTGTGGTCGTTCAAGTCAATACAATATGCTTTGGCACCAGTACCGTAAAATGCTTTAAGTGGAGCACCTGCATATTCGTCCTTCATTTTACCAACAACTGAAACATTTGGCTGTATTCCATGACTATTAAATTTTGAATAATTGGAAAAATCAAATCTATCACTATGTTGTTTTATATCTTCATAAATATTTTCAGTAAAGACTTCTAATATTAGAGAATCAGTATCCATGTATAAAAGAGAAATATTATTCCGATATTTAGGTTTAAGAAAATCGTAAAAAAATTCATACATGACAGTTTTTGCTAACTCTAAAATGCAAAAACCTACATAAACCGGTTTGTCATACGTTACAAACACTTTATTCATTTCAATTGCTATCAAGTTTTCCGAAAAAATTGCAAAATTTTTAAAATTTGGTTTGGCAAGCCAGGTTTCTGCACCAAATTTACGAGTTTCTTTTGACCAATGAGTTGCAATTTTAATGCTAATATATTTATCAACATTCTCCATAGTTTTAACGAAAATCATTTGCCAAACTTTGAGTCTTTTTATTGTAAATTAAATAACAGAAACATTTCAGAAAATGATTATGAACGTGCTCATAAAGTTTGGAATTTATTCAATTGTCAAACTCTGGACTGCAATTTGGATGATGACCAGGAGGAAGAGTTGCTTCAGGATGATTTTGAAAAAGAAGCTAATAATTCCACAAATAGTAAAAAGGCCAATGGTGAATATTCCGATATTTATCTTAAATCTGATGTTTTACTTCTAGCAGACGTTTTTGAAACTTTTAGAAATTTTTGCTTAAACACATATAAATTAGATCCAGCTCAATATTTTACTAGCCCTGGTTTTAGTTGGGATGCTCTACTTAAATACACTCAAATAGAATTGGAAATTTTAACAGATATAGATATGTTACATTTTATCAAAAAAGGAATTCGTGGGGGAATCTCTCAATGTAGTAAAAGAAAAGTTTTAGCTAATAATCGATTCTTACCAAATTATAATAAATCATTGCCGGAAAACTATTTAATGTATTTAGATGCAACAAACTTGTATGGTGCAGCTATGTCTGAATATTTACCTTATGGAGGTTTTGAATGGGTAGAAAATATTGCTGAGTTTAATATTGAAGATGTTTCAAACATATCAAATGTAGGATTTATTTTAGAGGTAGATTTAAGATATCCACAAGAATTACATAATTATCATAATGATCTACCCTTTTGTGTAGAAAAACTTGTTCCACCAACATCTAAATTTAAAAACTCAAAACTAATTCCAAATCTGTTGGATAAAACGCGCTATATTATTCATTACCAAAATTTAAAACAAGCATTAAAACATGGGTTGCAATTGGAAAAAATTCATCGAATTCTAAAGTTTAAGCAAAGTCCATGGATGAAACCTTACATTGATTTAAACACTCAAATGAGAAATAATGCTAAAAATTCATTTGAAAAACAATTTTTTAAATTGATGAATAATTCAGTGTTTGGTAAAACCATGGAATCAGTAGATAAAAGGGTTGATGTCAAATTAGTTACTCATTGGAAAAATTGTGGTAGATTGTTAGGAGCTGAAACTTTAATTGCAAAGCCCCATTTTAAAAATATTAAAATTTTTTCAGAAGAGTTTTGTGCAATACAAATGAATAAAGTACTCGTCACTTATGATAAACCAATTTTTGTAGGTTTTTCAATATTAGAACTCTCTAAAGTTATAATGTATTCTTTTTTCTACGATTTCTTAAAACTAAAATACAATGACAATGTGACATTATGTTATATGGACACCGACAGTTTTATTCTTGATATCAAGACATCAAATTTTTATACAGATATGATTCAACATCTTGATAAATTTGATACTTCTAATTATTCTTCTGATAATGTTCATAAAATACCAATAACCTCCGCTTTATTGGGAAAAAAATGAAAGATGAATTTAAAGGAACAGTTTTACATACATTTTATGGTTCGGGTGCAAAAGCTTATTGTGTAGATGATGGTACAAAAGATAAAATAAAGAAAGCTAAAGGAATAAAATATAGTGTAGTAAAACATGATTTAAAATTGAAAGATTATGAGAATATTGTTTCACATTTAAATGATGTTGTCTTTTGCAAAATGAACTTGATTAGATCTCACTTACATCAATTGGAAACTAGAACAGTTAATAAAGTTGCTTTAAGTTATAGTGATGATAAACGTTATTTATGTGATAATTATGAAACATTGGCTTGGGGTCACTATGCTATACCTAATTCGATTCCTAGTTCTTAAGTTATATTGTTATTTACTAGACTATAAGTTGTAAAACATTGTTGTATAATACTTTATAAAATAAAAATCAATAAACGATTTGAATGTTTAATTTAAAAAAAACTTCCCAGGTTGTTTTGTTAGAAGAAGATGAAATTAGAGAGGTTGTATCAAGGGTTGTATAATCCGCTAGTGGTGACCTACTGAATTTTTTCAATGTGAGTAGGACCCTGGTGGGGGCTGCTGGCTCTGCTCCAGCTGGTGACAGATCTGAGGGATGCTGCTGGACCTGCTGCAAGCTGGTGGGGAGGGATGCTGGGGACCTGCTGGTGGGGGCTGTCCGCTAATACCTGCTGGTGGGGGGCCTAATGCTGGGGGCCTGCTAATTACAGATTCGCGACTTGCTAAAAATTTTTTTTAGATATTAAATAGTATTTTTCTATGAAAAAAACAGATCCGCTCAACCTGCTAAATTAAATAGTATTTTTCTCTGAAAATGTGTTTTGGGGGTTGCCTACCCTGGCTCCAACCGCCACACCCGCGATAGTGGCGCCACCTGGAAACTAAACTTAGCATGGATCAGAACCGATAGTGGCGCTCCCTACCTTACCGACACCGATATTAGCATGGATCAGAACCGACAAGTGGCGCTCTCGGTGGCAGACTTGCGAAGCATTGCTCCAGAACATACCTACTATATCTACTATCAGCATATGCAAAAAATGGAACTTTATTTTTTTTTTGATAATTTTCAAATTGTAAAAGATTTGATGATATTAAGTTACCGAATTTAGTTGTTCTCATCTCTGTGCTAGGAATTTTAACAGCTACTGTAGTACAACCGTTTTCATAATGTCTTTCCAATATATCTTTAGTAGTAAAATATTGCAAGCAACCATCACAAAAATGTTTTTTTTGTTTTATGATGTGAAACTGGACTTGCTACTGATCTCGATAAATCTTTAATAACACAATAATGCTGGTTGCCAGATTCATCATCAATTAATAATAAATTAATATGAACATTTTGTTTAAATTTTGAAAAATATAGCGGGCCAACTATTTCATATCTTTTTGTGTTATTATGAAAAACAAGTTCTAAACCTAAAACATTGACCGAGATATTATTATTTTTTTCAAAGATTGCAATACTTTCTAATTTAACGGAAAAAACTATATCAGAAAAATTACACACTTGCGTAAAACCAGGATATGACAGTGGACTGTTTTCGGGACCATTTGACTGAATTAGTGCTGCCACAATACTCCAACCAAAACACTTGTTGTCATTATTTTGGATATTTATAATGGCTTTTCTGTTACTGAAACACTCTGGTAGTTTTATGTATGACGATGCTTGAAGAGGATTATACTTATTTATATTTATTTCTAAATATAAAGTATGTTTTAAAACCCACCCTAAAAAATTTAAACTGTAATAAATGTCTGTAATAAACCTGAGTCTTTTTTAGCAAATATTTCCATTTTATGCTGAATATCTTCTTTAAATGTTAACAAAATCTCATATAGAGATGAACCAGGTGTGATTATTTGGTTTGGTGTTTGAAACGATTTGATGTCTGTTAAGTTGTTAGGTAAACCATGTAATTCCACATTAACTTTAAGTGTAATCATTCTGTCTAATTCTTTTTCAAGTAGGTCAAAGATTTTTTTTTCATTTTCAAGAAAGTCCGAAATATTCACACATTCTTCTTCTGGAATCAAACGATAGGTCGCAAATCGTTTTTGGAATGCTGTTGCAACAATAAAAATATTTGCAGCCAGCGGTGTAACACAGTTATTTTTATGCTGCCGACTTGATTGATGACTTTTTAACTGTTGGCGATTAATAAATCTATCACATAAATCGCACTTGACTAACTCTGCAAAACAATTATTAATATCGATGTATTTTCTGATAATTTAAATTTCACCATTTGATTCTGACATTTTTTGTCTTTTGTTTGGGGTACATGAGTTGGTCATGTGTTTATTTTTATTATACAATGTGGAGAACGGTTTACGACACCAATCGCAAGTAAACTTGTTCTGAAATAAAAATATTTCAAATACATAACTAATCCACTTTATTTACAACTTAGATCATTTATAAAAATTAACTTACGTTTGGCACTGGATGACTGGACATTATTACACTAAAAAAATGCAAAAAAATAAAACTGAACCGTTATCGACAAAACACAAGTGAATAACAATAATTGCTGTATCACTAACAAAATGGAAGTGATTGCCACGTATCAAATTTTCGTTTTTATCGGAAAACAACTGGAATAGGCTCTAAGGTCATGCGCAATGTACCTTATGCGCATGACCTTTTTATATTTTTCAAGGCTTCGTTATCACACAGCTGCAGCTGACACCTGTTGCAACAAATTCTTAACAGGTCAACACCTTTTATTTATTGTCAAGGTTTTCTTGCAGAATAAAAATTTATAAACTCTTCATTATCGTCAACAATCTACATCAATCAAACTTTATAACTTATTTTGCTATTTTGAAAATAAATAATTTAATTTTTAACTAGAGTTGTTAGGATCTATATAGGAAGACTCATATTATGTCAAAATGTAATTAACACTTTTCTTATATATTTTTTTAAGGCTGCTCTAACTATTCTCATTCAACAATATTTGGCTGTCATAATTGTTTTTAAAAACTTATTATCTACCTTTATATTCAAGCCTACGACTTGACACAATATTGTCATTTATATTTTATGAGTCAACTTTGATAGTGACGTCATTATCATATTTTTCTATTGAGAGCCCAGTTTAATATATTATACAAACATTTCTATTTTTTAACATTTGAGAATTTACAGTAGCCATTAAATTCCAAGAATTTTATTAAAGTAGTCATGTTGATTGATTATTGTTTGATTATTGGTATCGCACAATTTATATTTCTATCTGAAAAAGTCTAGCTTAGCTCTCGCTATTGTTTTATAGTCGCCATTGTATGTGACGCTTGCGCAATCAATTTCAAGAACACATCATATCTCGCAGAAAAAATTCATGGTTAATCATCTTCATCGACGGAGGAAAAATTCCAAGTGGAGCTGCGCGATTAACTAAGACTAGTGAAAAACGCATGCGCAAAAGATCATGGCAAATATTACAAGATCAAGACAACAGGTGTTAATGCTCATGGTCATGTGGCAGGTGTTCCAAACTCAGAATCGCCATTTTACCAATGTATTTCCAATTCAAAATTTTTTATTAAATTGAAGTTGATTACTTATTGATTGATTATCGTTTGATTATTGATTATTGATTGATTATTGATTGATTATTGGTCGATTATTGTTTGATTCTAGGTATTGCAGAATTTATATTTTTTTATTTAAGCACGTCCATCTTTGCTCTTGTTTAATGAGTGAATGCTCCAAAGTGGCTATCACAATTTTCAAAAAAAAGTGGTGGGAGAAAGCAAAGTAGTGAGAGAGCAAATGTACACAACAGGTGTTCCATGGCCGTTTTAAAATTCAAGGTCAAGGACATTTTAAAGTCCAAGGTCATGTGACGTAAAATGGTGGGGAGAGCAATTGTACCCCATTCCTTATCTACTGGTGCTAAATTATTTTTAAAAATTAGTAAATAAAAAATGAGGGTACCGTTGCCTCCTCCCTACTTTTACGTCACATGACCTTGTACTTTAAAATGTCCTTGACCTTAAACCTTAGAACGACCATAAATTACCTGTTGTGTACATTTGCTTTCCCACCACTTTGCTTTCTCCCACCACTTTTTTCCAAAATCATAATAGCCACTTTGAAGCATTCACTCATTAAGCAAGAGCAAAGCTGGACGTGTTTAAATAAAAAAATGTAAATGTTGCAATACCAAAAATCAAACAATAATCGACCAAGAATCAATACTCAATAATAGTGTATGTCATTTTTGAGCAACTCTTTTTTTTCAACTAAAAAACAGGCTAAAAATTTTCAAGAAGGTGAAAAAAGAAGCCTCTAAAAATTTGAGCTCTTAATATTAATATTAAGTGGTGCCTGTTCCTAACTTTCCATTTCCCATTTAAATAACATGGAAAAAAATTTTTTCTTTTTTCTTATTTTTGTAGCTTGACATTTAAGCATTGTAAAAATGATCTGAAAAATTATTCAAGTAGGAAATTGCACGCTCTACAAAAAAGTTCTGATTTATTTTTTTTACAGAGTGAACAAAATTTTCATTGATGTCACCAATCAAATAAATTGAATTATTCATGATTAGTTGGCCACTGATTACAATTATATTTAATATTCCAAAATTATTAATTATTAATCAACACTATTATTAAATCACAAATATCACTTCAATAATTCAATCAAAAAACAGAGCTTTCTTCAGAAGAAAGTAATGATACAACAATCCTTAACCTATATTACCACGAGAAAATTAATCTCAACGGTAATACACTGATGACTGAACCGATATTATCGTTTATCAGAGTTATCGACTTTAAAATAAAAAAATAATATTGTTCAGGTAAAATTATAAAAAATAAAGAAAGATTAAAAATTAAATACAATAACAAATTAATTGTTTTATTTAATCTATAATTGAACAAATTTATTCAACACAAATAACTTCTATTGATAGTAGATAAAATAGAATATGAAAAAAAAAAAAATAAAAATTGAGATGTAAGTATTATTTTTTTTCTATACGAAAATAATTATTTTTTCTTGAAAATAATTTTTAAGACGTCAAAAAAGTCCTCAGTATTAGTTTAATAAAATAAAAGTCATAATTTTATACATTTTCAACTTTAAGTTTGAATATCTTCAGAACGGCTCACTCTGTAAAAAAAATAAATCAGAACTTTTTTGTAGAGCGTTCAATTTCCTACTTGAATAATTTTTCAGATCATTTTTACAATGCTTAAATGTCAAGCTACAAAAATAAGAAAAAAGAAAAATTTTTTTTCCATGTTATTTAAATGGGAAATAGAAAGTTAGGAACAGGCACCACTTAACATTAATATTAAGAGCTCAAATTTTTAGAGGCTTCTTTTTTCACCTTCTTGAAAATTTTTAGCCTGTTTTTTAGTTGAAAAAAAAGAGTTGCTCAAAAATGACACACCCTACTCAATAACCAATAATAACTAATCGATAATCAATCAATAAGTAATTAACATAATTACTTTAATTTAATAAAATTCTTTAAATTGGAAATACATTAGTAAGATTTTGGAACACCTGCTACATGACCGTGAGCGTTAACACCTGTTGCTTTGGTCTTGATTTATTTGTCATAACCGTTTGCGCATGCGTTTCCAACTAGCCTTAGTTAATCGCGCTGCTCCACTTGGAATTGTCTGTCCGGCGATTAAGATGATTAACCATGAATTTGTAAACCTTGATATAATGAGTTCTTGAAATTTATTGCGCAAGCGTCACATGTAATGGCTACCATAAAACAATCATCAAGCGAGGGCTAGACTCTTTCAGTTAAAAAAATGTAAGTTGTGCGATACCAATAATCAAACACAAATTATCAATAATCAATCAATAATCAATTAATAATCAATCACCATAAGTACTATAATAAAATTCTTTAAAATACATTGATGACTACTGTAAATTTGGAAATTTGAAAAATAGAAATGTTTGTAAAATATATTAAGCTGGGCTCTCATAGAAAAATATGATAAATGTAAATGACGCCACTATCAAAGTTGACTCATAAAATAAAAATGATAATTGTATTGTATCAAGAAACAGCGATAGTTAAATTGCCAAAGCAAACCATCACAAAATCTTAAACCTTTAACCTATGCTATAATGACCTGTTGTTCTTATACCATGGTCGATATGCATGTATTGCGCCTATTCGAATAAAAAAAACTTATTATCAAAGCTGACTGAAAGAATCATAAGTGATTAGAGCTTAAATGCTCTTTAAGGCCAAAACTTACAGCTGTTTAGTGTGTTTCTGAAACGGTTGATAGCGTTTGAGACAACCCAAAAGTTTTTCCAAGATTAATAATAAGCTGTTCATTTTTATAAAGTTTCATATTTGTTGTTTCAGAGACGCGAGAGGATACTTTTCAAAATTTAATTTTGTGATAAAAAACTTTTTTTTTTTGATAAATAGCTTTTAAAAAGAAATATTTACAATCGAAGGTATACAAGTAATAGATAATTATCCCTTGAATAAAATTCATACTTTGTATTGTAAATTGAATAATATTTGCACTTCGGTCGGCTGCACCGGCAGAAATAGGATGACACGTGCTGATTTTACAGAAATGATTTTCTAGTCCCCTATAACAATATCGACTTACCATCGAATAGGTGTGTTTTTAGGTAGTCAGAGTAGCTCCTAGTACGTATTTCATTGACTTTGTGTGAATATGAGTTGTGATAAAAGATATTCCACTAAAGAAAAAAATCATCTGAGGCTTAGCAGCTATAGAGAAATAATCGTAAAATCAATGAAGGGTTATTAAATTGGCAGAAGTAAGTAAATGCATATAAATTTCAAAAAGGTACTTAGTAAATTTTATTTTTTAGTACGAATTTTACGAATTCAAATCTACATGAAGGTAACACAATAGATTCTAGTAGGAACCTATCTGTTAATGATTCTCCTGATCAATCAGCTTCTGAATCTCCACCTAGTAAATCTTTAGAAAAAAAAACCTTAAAAAAAAACGGCTTGTTAATTTAGAGCATATGTAATGGCGAATGAAAAAACAACCTAAAATAAGTGCTGCAGCTTGTGATATTGCAGAGCCATGCAGAAAAAAGTATACTTCCTCAGAAAAAAGTAATGTAAACGATAAGGTTTATGATTGTTGAAGAAATCGAATATAATGAATATATCATTTCTGGAGCAACAGCCTTTTCATTGCGTTCTAACTTACCTACAATAAAACGAGTACTATAACAAGTGCTTTCGGCAGCTACAAAAATTCAACATTAAAAGATTATAGTTCAGAATATAATTTGATCATCGAAAAAGAAATTCCCAATCCTGGTCTAGATCCATATCTAGAGTCAGTTACTGGTAGATTTATTGTAGACGGAAAACATTTTTTGAAAGAAATTAAAAGCTTAGAATATCACAGAGTAATGTGTCTAAAAAGCTCGAACGGTTACTACAGATTAATTAAAAGTTCATCAAAATCTTTCACATGAAAGCTCAAATTTGAGTGTCAATTTTTTCGAGACATTTGTATTGTTACAAATGATCCGACAAAGACACAGGAGAATAATAACCTAGAAGAAATTATGTCGACAATGAGTATAAAATTTTTAAAGAATAGTACATTTAGAAAAAAAATAAGAAAAGCTTGGAACTTGTTGGAAAGATGTATTGTACTGGTCGATGATTGAGGCAGGAAAAGAAGAAAAAAGATTAGCTATTGAGAGTGGTGATGTGACAGAAAGTAGTAAAACGCTATTTATAGCAGTAATTGTTGATGGAGGCCGATCTCACAGAAGCCATGGTCATCGATACGAGGCCAATTCTGGGGTTGCATGCCTGATTGGTCGGAAAACCAAAAAATTACTACACATTGATGTCAGAAATAAATATTGCTTTAAATGCCAATACCTTGAGAACAATAACCTTTCTTCAAATCACGAAGATTGCTTCAAAAATTAGCACGGGTCTTTTTCATCAATGGAATCCGATATGATCGGATTTAGGCCGTAGACCTAAATTAGACCGTAGAAGCATTTAGGTCAAGCTATGAGATTCATGGACTAGAATACAGAACTCTTATTGGAGACGGAGATTCAAGTGTCTATAAAAAAGTAGTAGAGCTTGTACCTTATAGAAGAAACGTGAAAAAAAAAGAGTGCGACAATCATGTTGTGAAATGTTACCCAAAAACGTTATTCAAATTGCAAAGTAAAACTCCTTTAATTAAAAAACAGTTAACCAACGGAACTATTTTAAAAATGCTGTTCCAAAGGCAATTGCTTACAACGCTGAGCAAAAAAACACAGCAGAAGATTTAAAATATGATGTTAGAAATTCTCCAAATCATGTCTTCGGAATTCACAAAGAGTGTAGACCGTATTTTTGTAATTTGCAAGACCAGTTTTTAGAAACAATGCCTGAAAATAAATTGTTTGTAAAAAATCGGTAGAGGAATGTCTGAAACTCCTTTTACAAAAATGCGATCAGTTAATTACTAATGATACAAGTAATTTAACTGAGAATTTTATGTCACTAGTAGCCAAATTTAGTGGTGGAAAACAAGTAAATAGAGGGAAACGCGAATCATATAATTTTAGAACATACGGTGCTAGATTAAATTTCCAATACAAACCACAGTGGCATCCGAAGACTATAAAGTTTGTAACTGGTTCAAGTCCTTCAATCTTTGTCAGAAAAACGGCAATTGCATGAAAAAAAAGATTAGAATGCACTTGAAAGTTTGCAGTAAAACGAAAATTATTCCATAAGAAAAAAAGCATAATTTAACAAAACGACAAGAAAAAAGATAACGGTTTAGAATGTCAACAGCCAGATATGAGCATAACTGAAAATAAAGAAGAAAGTTTAGAATTTTTAGAGAAAACTAATGTAGATACAAAAGAGCGAGACAAAATAGAATTTCTGACAAGAGGACAATCAGATAATGCACGATGGTTTACCGAACGAAAGAATAGAATGACTGCATCCAAGTTTGGTGAAATCTGTAGAAGAAGATCAACCACAAAAGGTCGACCAATAAAAAAAAAAAATTATTATACTAAGCGTCTGTCACGAATGAAGCAATGAATTATGGAAAAATCAATTAATATTCGGCAATAAAAACATACGAGCAAAAGTCAGAAGAAAAAGTTATTCCATGCGGTTTGTTTATCGATCTAGAATTAGGCTTTCTTGCAGCTTCTCACGATGGAATTTTTACCACAAAAATGGTATAGTAGAAATAAAGTGCCCGAAAACTGCTGAGAATTCTAGCATGCAAGAAGCAATAAAAAAGTTTGAACAATTTTATTTAAATAATTATTTTAAACTTAAAACCAATCATAATTATTATTACAAGATTCGGGGGCAATTGCATATAACCAAAAAAGATTTTTGTGACGGTTATGTGGACCAGAAAAGACATCTTAATTGAAAGAATCTATAGAGACGATGAGTTTTGGAATTCTAAAATAAAGCCAAAACTTATCAGTTTCTATAAAGATAAGTTGCTACCAGAAATAATTGATGCACGTTTATGTCGCAATATGCATATAAGGGAAAACTAATTTACATTTTGTTAGAAGCAACAAAATGTTTTTAGGAATTCTCTTCCTCTTAAACTGATAGTGGAAAACATCACTAGGCTCATTGGACTTTGACAACCACGCCATGGACTCGATTGACTCAATCTTTACCTCTTTTCTTTAGCATCGTGTTCTCAATGATGTCTTCACTGTTTTGCTCAGGAGCAACGTGGACGGTGTCGCAAGGCCTCAATCACATTACACGAAATAGACTGGCCAGGAATAATACGTTATAGGAAAAGGTATAAAATAAAGATTAATAAGTGAAGAACCTGAAGACATTACGCATTATTTACAGCAAGGGGAAAATCCACAACCTTTTTATACACTGATAGGAACATAACCATAACAGGCTCCAGCCCACCCCTCCACCTCTTCGCCTCTGTTCGAGGAAGTAGAGAGCCAGGATAGCAATGTGTAAATGTCTACAGACGTCATGGGAGTACCACCTCAGTCTGAAATGTATTACCACATAGACCGTACCCCAGGTATTAAACTATAGTTTCTGCCGTGGATATTCCATATTAACATATTAATGTTTATCAATAAAACTTTACTCATTATTCCTCCGAATTCAGGGAATCAGCAATTAATTCACAATTATACCACAAAACAACACATGATCAACAAGATTAACACCTTAACTAACTATCTTCCTCTTTTACTAAACAATTAAAAGTTTAGATATTCATAATACTGCCCGTCCGACCGCTCTTTTTCTCACGTTTTCACTCTCGTCCCGCTCAGTTAGACTCCAGCCTTCCAGAGATGCTAAGCCTATGTTCTCCCTCTCTAACTTAAGATGCCATATGGTTCTCATCGGCTGAATAAGTTTGAGCTAAATAAAAGCAGTCAATATAATAATGTCGTCCAAATGAAAAATAATCACGTGTTATGCTTTGATTATCACATATAACGTCATCAAAAATCATAATAGAAAAAGGTTTTGCTTGTTGTGGTGTTAGAACGTTGTTGCCATCATCAAACTCTATATAGGCAGTTTTTTATATAGGGCTTAATACTGTTTTTAAAAATTTATATTTTGGCTGATTTAACGTTTTGCAATATAAATAAATATTTGAAAAACGTAAACCGTTTTTATAAAGTAATAAACTTAATAAAGCATTCGTTTTTCCTGATCCCGAGCTTCCAATAATTATTCCCCGCTTTACAATAGAACCAAAAAGAGATTTATGTTTGGTAAAGGTACTGGTAACACTACAAAAATCATGATTGATAACGTCTAATAAATTTTTTTGTTTTACAATTTTCATGTTTTATACAAGTTGTGAGTACTAACTAAATGTTTTAATTAACTAAGTTTGATTGCTTCAAAAAATATTATAAACAAACTTTGCTCATAAGATATTTTATAAATTTCATAATTGTCAACAATATTAGTTTAAAGAAAATGTTTTTTCATTAAATAATTGTGTTACAACGCATGTTTTGTTAAGCAATTTGTTTTTTTTTTGTCAAAAATTAATATTAACTTTTTTTTCTAGAACAAGTTATTATTTTGTGTGTTATTATACAATAGTGTAAGGGGTATTTTTTTTGACGCAATTTGCATAAGAATAATGGTGAAGGCGCCGGGATAATTAGATGCATATAATTAAATTACCTAGTTTCATTAAAATACAATATTTGTCAGATTGTTTCACCACATTCTTTCCTGATTATGAATACAACTTAAATACTGCATAAATACAAAATTAACAGACTACATCATTATCAACGATCTACTACAACTCACCCCCTTTGTGGCCGCCGTTAAGAAACCGCCTCGAACGAATTGAACGGATTAGATTAACCATACATGAAACACATTCACACATAATGTACCTGTCAATAATACTTATCAAAGAACTCACCGGGGGCTTGTCCCCGCCGGACAATGTTCCTCCATTCCAGCCTTGTAGAAGGCATCCTCTGTTACGGTGGCTTCGCTGTTTCTATCATATAGACCGGATTTGATGGACGTTAGCGGCTTCCTTCTGTTTCTCCATTCTTCAATCTATTTATTATTTTCGGTACCAATGTGAGAAGTCAATAGAGGCTTTCTCACGGATGCCTGCACCTTGGGTAATTAAACCTAGATGGCCATTGGCTACAGTGTTTCCGGCGAGGAGAAATAAAACAAGATTAAAGAAATAATTGGAAGGTATTTGAACACTGCATCCTTCCATTGCCACAATAGAGAACCCACCTACAACTCTTTTCAGTGACAAGGCACCAGCCTTGACGGCAGCATCAAACCCGGCCTCAAAGATCTCTCCAATCTATTTGAGAAATCTGAGAAGCTAGATCTCAACCGAAAAACAGGAATTATGTTAATCGGCGTCGAGAGCCAAATAATAAATAATAATAGTAGTAGTAAAGACCGGCTCAAGAACAGAACAAGTTCTCTGCTGTAGGTTTTCATTCTTAATCATTTCACAAAGAGCAACAATAAACAATAACAACCGTGTCAATTCTGACACAAACAATCTGCATGCTCTTTAATACAAACAAATATGCCAATAATGACATAGATGTATCTGCATGCATCATAATAATCAATATAATGTAACAAGGTCTTACATGTGCTCTTTCCTAAGATTAGAGCAAGTCATTTCAGTACTCAACCTAGCTGCTATGGCCAAACCAGTCACATTGTTAGAAGAAGGTAGGATCTCTCACCTGGCTAGGTTACTAGAACAGAAATGTAAAGACACCACATTCGCACTTCATTTGCACACAATAACAAATTATATTCGTTCGAGTATAAAGATAACTATCACTCTCGTGTTCTCGACTTGACTTGACTATGCGCGAGTACCGCACTCGACACTCCTACGAGCACTACTCGCTGACTGTTGTCTACTGCCCTTGCGGCAATGGTATCATCCCTCAGCTAAGCGCTCTGCGCAATCTCCACTCAGCTATCCCTCCTTTTTGCAATATTATATTAAAGCCGTTTTGACTTAAATAATTTATAATAATAAATGTATAAAAAGTAAACTCTCACAATAGCTATCTCTAATTTTTAAATATAATAATAACTTATTAATTTTTAGGATTTTTTTTGCCAGAAAATCATAGCAGGATTTTAATTTTATTCTATTATATTATTATTTATAGTTTTCTATTTGTGATAGTATTTATTCAAAAGTTTTTTTTGTTCAATTTTTTGAAGAGTTAAATAATAAGTTAGGAAACAGAAAATACAGAAAACAAAAAAAAAAAAAAATGAAAAAAAAAGTTTAACAAGATGAAAAATTTACATTTACGTAGATAAAATTTTAGAAAAAAAAACAATAATCAAAAAAGAAATTAATAAAAACCTTAAATAACAATTTAAACAATAAAGAAAACATAGATAAAAGTACAACAAAAACCAAAATAATAACCCAAAAAAAGATCAATAATAAATCAATAATAAGAAATAAAACAGCAAAAAACAAAACTATTTTGAAATGGGGTGAGAATAAAATATTTTTTTTTATTATATATTTAAATTACAGTCTGTTATATGATAACAATAAATAATTTTTGTGATTCTATGTACATGACGGGTATTCAGGACAATGTCCACTATTATTGAAAACGATTTTTTAGATCATTTGTTTTGAACCGTTTTAGTCTTCTAGTTGTCTCTTTGTTTAGTAGTTCTGATGCCATGGGATTTGGATGGATTTCTAGTCTGCCTTCGTATTTCACGCTCAGTCTCACAATTTCTTCCTTGATAGTCGGTATGCTCAGGTCTCTACTTATTATTGCGTTGGATACGTACCAGGGGGCAATAACAATGTTTCTAATTGTTTTGTTTTAAAATCTTTGTAATATTTCTAGATTTGAGTTGCTGGCCGTTCCCCATAGTTGTATTCCGTACGTCCAGATGGGTTTTAGGATAATTTTATAGATGTTTAGACTATTATTCAGCGAGAGCTTGGATTTTTTACCGAGTAGCCAGTATAGTCGTCTTGTTTTTAGTTCCAATTCCTTCCTCTTGGTTTTTATGTGCTTAGCCCAGGTTAGACGTCTGTCTAGGTGTAAGCCAAGATATTTAACCTCGTTGGTAGTAGGAAGAGGTTCATCATATATTGTGACTGGTGGACAGTCACCTCTTCTGGTGGTAAAAGTGATTTGGACTGACTTAGTTGGACTTGCTTTTAGTCTCCAGTTCTCCATCAATGACTGTACCTGACTGAGCCCTTTTTGCAGTAGTTCTGAAGCCGTCGTAGAGTCAGTATCTGCTGCTATAATTGCTGTATTATCAGCAAAAGTGGCTGTAGTGGTTTGCTCGTTCACAGGTAGGTCAGCCGTGAATAGTGTATACAGGAATGGTCCAAGGACGCTGCCTTGTGGGACTCCAGCTTGAACCAGGTGGAATGTGGATTTGTCTTGTCCATGTCTCACATAGAACTTGAGATTGCTTAAGTATGATTTTAATAGCAAGTAGTGCTGAGGTAGATTCTTCTTAATTTTGTATAGGAGACCCGTATGCCAGACCTTGTCGAACGCTTGCTGTATGTCTAAGAATGCTGCAAAGCAGTATTTTTTTTTTCTTCTAGTGCGTTGGATATGTTGTTGAACACTCTGTTGACTTGCTCTATCGTAGAGTGTTTATTTCTGAAGCCGAATTGGTGGTTGGGAATGAGTTCTTCTTCGCTAGCAGTTACTTTTATTCGTTTAAGCAGCAGTTTTTCGAATAATTTGGAGATAGTCGTGAGTAGGCTAATGGGTCTTTAAGAGAACACATTATTGGGTAGTTTGCCTGGCTTTGGAATCATTTTAATTTCGGCGACTTTCCACTCTGGTGGGTAGTAATTGTTCAATTAAATTCAATGCTATCCCAGGATAGCATTGAATAGGAAGGCAATGAATACAAAAGCTTCTGCAGGCAGTTCTTTGAGTATTTTCCCAGTTATTTGGTCATGGCCAGGTGACTTTTTACACTTGATTTCTTTTAGGATTGTTAACCGTATTTCGGTGGGTGAGAAGCATTTGATTGGTAGTGACATGGGTAGTGGACAGTCTAGAAATTCCCTGATGTCTGTGTCTTCGGCGTTGGCGAGTAGGGGTGTAAAAACATCAGCTAGGTGTTTAGCAAATACTTCGGCTTTTTCAGCATCACTTCTAGCCCAACCGTTTGGTTGTTTAAGTGGTGGGTTTGGCTGCTGTGGCTGTTTTAGTCTTTTTGTTGCTTTCCATAGTGAGTAATCCGTGGCAGCAGTTGCTATCAGTTTTTAAAGACTATATTGGAGCGTATCGTTCTGGAAGTCATAGATAAGCTTTTTAAGCTCACGAGTGGATCTGTTGAACCTCGTTTTATCTATGGGGTTTCTCGTTGATTGTCATGTTCTTCGGAGTTTACGCTTTTGTTTTAATTTTTCTTTTATTTCCTTGGGATATTGGTTCCTGCCGTCTGTGGATGTGTTGTTGTTGGGTGGGGTAGCTTCTTCGACTGCCTCTCGTATAATTGAAGTGAGATGTTCCGTGGCTTTATCAATGTCTTCGTTACTGTTATGCGGAAGATTTAGGTTAATTTTATGATGGACTTTTTTGTGAAAAGTCTCCCAGTCAGTGTTTTTATTGTGTAGGTAGTTTGTTGTGGCTTCATGTGTAATTTTTGTGTTTATTGTTAGAAGTACAGGTGTGTGGTCAGATGACAGGTCAAAACTTGGTTCTATGCATGTGGAGGTTTTTGCAATGCCTTTGGTGATAAAGATATCAAGTACATCCGGTATTTTGTTAATATCGGTTGGCCAGTAGGTCGGTTCCCCTATAGACAGTGTATCGTAGTTGTTATTCGAAAGAGCTTTACGTAGTTCTCTGCCTCTGGTGGTGTCTAGTCTCGAGCCCCAGTAAATGTTTTTTGCGTTATAGTCTCCACCTGCAATGAATTTGCTGCCAAGTGTGTTTAAGAAGTCGCTGAATTGATTTTGCTTGATTTTGTGTTTGGGTGGGCAGTATACTGCCGCTATTACTATTGAACCGTGATTGAGGTCTTCAATTTCTATAGATGTGGCTTGTAGGTAATCTGTTTCAAACTTGTTGCGTTCATGGTGTCTGATGGTCTTTTTGATTATTATTGCTGTGCCTCCATGGGCAGTACCGTCAGGATGCTTGGTGTCGTAGACGATAAAGTTGGGTATTTGGAGATAATTGAGGCTAGTGAAGTGTGTTTCTGAGACGAGCATAATGTCTATTTTATTCGCATATAGGTGGGTGGTTAGTTCCTGCCTGTGATTCGCTAGCCCGTTGGCATTCCAGAGTGCTATGTGGTAGAAATTAAACATTACGAGGAGGTAGGCTTTGTACTACTGTCGTCAGTAGGATTAGCATATTATTTAAGAGCACATTTTGTTGGCGTATAACTTCTTTGAATTCATTAAAAGATTTTTCTAAAATGAGGATAATATCTGCATTCTGGATAAATTTATTATCAAGAAACTTGAAACAAAAGGTAGTAATTCTGCATTTAGTATTGGTGTTCCTTTTGATAGTTATGAAACCATCTTTAATGTGGATTGCTGGCCAGAATCTGTGTGTTTACGAGACTTTAATGTACGCGCGTCTTTTTTAGACAAGCGAAACCACGAGTCTTAAATGAATTAACCCCAGATTATTCGGAACCCACTTTACCCGGGTCGGACAGCTTATACCTAAGAAGGAAGGCACCAGTAGAGGTCAAGTATTCCAATCAGATGAAGCACAAGGGTCAGAGATATTCTATTGTGACATATGAAAATGAACTCGTACTGTTATTCCTAAACATTCAATGCCTAAGGAACAAAGTAGGTCTCATTGAATCTTTTTTACAAGATTCCGACTACAATCTGTCTGGTCTGTTCTTATGTGAACACTGGCTGTGCTCTACAGAAGTTGATTGTCTGTCAATGGCAAATTTTGAAGTCAGGTCATATTTCGCAAGGAAGGTGTATAAGTGTGGTGGAGTGATTCAACTAATAAGCCCTCGCATCAAATCAACATGTATCTCCCGAATGCAGCATCTATCCACTGAGAAGAACTGTGAGGCGGCTGGTTCGTTTTTTCCTAATTTAAATTTAATAGTAATTAATGTTTATCGCTCTCCCAATGGAGACGTAAATGTATTCATTGATACTATGATTAAGTTATTTAATAATGTCGATTTCAAACGCCACCATGTAATTGTAGGGGGTGATTTTAACTTTAATTTTAATGCCTGTCTTCCTCACACTATGTTGATTTATGACTTGTTTAAAAGTTATGGCATATACCCATTGGTGAAATTTCCTACAAGAGGAAATTCCTGTCTAGATAATGTATTCTCGAATATTGATAATAATTTTATTAATGTCAAAGCATGTGATTTACCTCTGTCGGATCATGTGGGAATAATAGTCAACTTTAAACATCCTTAAGTAGTTAATTCAGTTGAAAAAGTCATTTTAAGGCCAATATCAAACGAGGGTAAACTCATGTTTTTTCATTTGGTGGACAAAATTGACTGGTATTTTGTGAATTTAAACATTGATTGTAACTTAAAATTCAACATGTTTTTTAAGTTATTAATAAATAACTTTGAGGCTGCTTGTCCTCTGAAGCAACTTGGTAAAAAAAAATCTCCTCATTCTAACAGTAATTCATGGTTCACAAATGAGCTCAAACGGATGCGTGAATCTCTCATGTTATTTTACGATGCTTATAAATTGCATAGAACAGTGGAACTTAAAGAATTATTTACTAGTTACAGATCGGAATATCATAAAGCCATAAAAAGAGCCAAAATTAATTTCCATGAAATTTTCTTGAAGCGAAATGTAAAAAATCCCAAAGCCTTATGGTCACTTGTAAATAAACACAAACCGAAAGTGCCCGAGCAGACAACTGATATATCGTGTAATAATTTCAACAATTTCTTTGTCAATATTTCAACTAAAATTATCGACACATTACCACCGACTGATATTGACCCAATATCAATCATGGCAAAAAATGCTCATAGCTGTGGTGATTATTTTTCTTTTCAGGAAGTGTCGTTTACACAAGTTCGAGATGCCATTGAATCATTAAAAAATTCTAGAGCTAGAGATATATACGGTTTAAATGTGCCACTAATAAAATATGTAAGAAATATTTTAACATATCCTTTAACAAAGCTATTCAACAACTGCATACTAAACAGTGTATTTCCTGATGTGTTAAAATTAGCCGCTGTTATTCCTATTCACAAAAAGGGCGATCTGGATGATCCGAATAATTATAGGCCCATCTCTCTTCTACCCGTGGTTGCAAAAATATTTGAAAAATTACTTTCGGAACAAATTTTAAATTTCTTTCAGCTAAATAACTTGTTTTCTTCATGCCAGTTTGGCTTCAGGAAAGGACTTTCTACCACTGATGCTGCCCTTAATGTTATAAACAACATCATCAAATGCTATGAAAATCGTGGAGTATACATTGCGTCTTTCTTAGACTTAACTAAAGCTTTCGATTGCGTGCCGCATACAATCTTATTCAGAAAATTGCTGTTCTTCCCAACAGTGCAAAAATGGTGATGTCATATCTGTCAAATCGCACCCAAAAGGTTGTATTATCCAATAATGTATCGGACGAACTTTCCATTACCAATGGTGTGCCACAGGGCTCTATCTTAGGACCACTATTGTTCTTAATTTATATAAATGACCTACCAGGTACTTTATCGCTAACCTGCGATGTCACACTGTTTGCTGATGACTCCACCATAGGTGTCGAAGACTCTACTCTCCAAATGGTTCTTGAAAAATTTAATGTGTCGGATTCTATAGCTGAAGATTGGTTTACGTCAAATAAATTAAGCTTAAACAAGGACAAAACTACAACCATGTTATTTACTTTGCAGCACTCTAATGAAATAAACAATTACCCAGCATGTGTTAAGTACTTAGGAATTCACATTGATCAGAGCTTATCCTGGCACCAGCACGGCGAGGCTGTGGCTGATAAAATTTCTAAAAATATATTTTTACTTAGAAATTTAACTGAAAGTGTTTCGCCTGGGGTTGTTCGGATTGCTTATTTTGCCTGGATTCATTCCCGGCTAGAATATGCAATAATGACTTGGGGACATAGTCCGATATTACAACGGTTGTTCAGATTACAGCGTCGTGCAGTTCGTTTAATAGCTGGATTAAAATATCGTGAAGAATGTCGCTACTGCTTTAGTAAATACAACGTTCTTACTCTTCCTTCTTTGTATATATACAAATGCTTGATTCATATTAAGAAAAATATTCTCACTTATCCTAAATTGAACGAATTTCACAGTTACAATACTCGCTCTGATGACATAAGTTTTAAGACTTTAAGACTCTGTAAAACTAGAAATTCTACAAATTATTTTGGCATCAAATTCTACAATTGCCTGCCTTCCAACATAAAAACTTTAACATTAAACGTTTTTTCACGTTCCTTGAAACAATATTTGATTTCCAAATCATTTTACACTTTTGAAGAATTTTTTGTCAATGATTTCTCAGATTTCTAGCTAATTATTTTCTTATTGATATTTCTTTTCTCTGACATGTATAAAATACTCTGTATTTATAATGCAAATATATATTATTATTATTATTATTATTATTATTGTTATTATTGTTGGGATTTTCTGTTGCGTTGTTATTGTTTTGGTTGTAGTTGCTGTGTCTTGCGTTGGCAATTGCTCTTGGACTTAGTACACGTGCATAGTTGGTTGTTGGATCTCCTACGGCCTCAGTGTTTTGTATGCTTCTGCTGATGGGGGTTGTGGGGCGTTTGTGTTTGGTACGTTGTCCGACCTAGTTCTATGCCAGTGCGATCTTTGGGTGTTAGCTTCTTTCTTATCAATAATGTCCTTATAGACTGGACATCCTTTGTAGTTTGCTGTGTGGTTTCCCTCGTACAGCACACATATTGCTGGGGTATCTTTTGTTTTTGTACATTGTTTTGTATTGTGCTCTTGCCCACATTTGACACATCTGTGTTGTCGACGGCAGTATGTCTTTGTGTGTCCGTTTCTTTGGCATCTAGTGCATTGTACCACCTCGTTTTTCTTACGAGGTGGCTCGATTTGCACTTTTGCGTTGATGAGTAGATCCATATTATAAATATCTTTATTATTATAGCTAGGCTCTAGGTCCAGAAAGAATAGTGGTAGTGGTATTTTTGTTTTGCTGCTTCTTATATTGCTTACTCCTCAAACAATGTGTCCTTTTTTCTCGATTTCTTCCTTTATTAGGTCTGTGGGAGTAGATGAATGGAGTGATCTAATTACGACTCTATAAGATCTTTGTTGTTTGAGTTGATACGTGTGATAAGAGGCATTTGCATTATCCAAAGAGTGTACAATTTTTCTGTATGCGTCTGCATTGTTGGCCATGATCTTAAGTTGTCCATTACTATCAATAGCTTTATAGCGATAATCCTCAGTATTAACTACTTGGTTGAGTACTGTTACAAAATCCTCTAATGAATTTACATCAGGGATAAAGATAGGAGGAGGTTTTGGCTCTCTCTTGCTTATTTCTTTTTCTTTGTTTTGTGTTTTGCTGTTTTCTTCTTCTTGGTTTAAGACGTTGAACCTGTTGCTGTTTGCGAATTCTTGGGATTCGCTGCTCTCGCTAACGTGTTTTCGTTGACGTTTGGTGCCGCGAGCCACAACTTGCCACGTGGGTGTGTTACCTTGTCCCGCTGTTTGCTTCAGGGTTAGCATGATTTTTTTTACGTTTGAGTTTTGCGTTTCTGTGGTGTATTTACTTGTAACACCATCACTGATTACTGAGTTTGCAAGGTCATACTCGAGATCAATGTCCTCTGAGGATCCATCACTGTTTTCAGACATCGCTTAATCTGGAACTTAAGACCACTAGCACTGCACAGTCAAAACCTTAGTTTATTCAATTGCACTATGAACTATCACAACTTTAACAGTAAAGCTATGAATTATTCTAACACGTCCGTCTCTCACGACAGCTTGAAGCGGACTGAAGAATAAAATATGTCTTTTAAAAATAGATAAAACAAACAAACGGATGTCAGATAGACTTGACAGAAACATGGTTAGATAAACAGAAAAGAAATTAAAAAGACATAGAATCTAGAAGTGGCAGTGAAAGCCAGGAAGATGTAAAAGATAAATAAGATAAAGATGGTGGTGATCAAACTAGACAAGTGAAAAGAGGAAAATATGTAATTAAAAAAAATTAACGAGAAAATGAGAAAAAACATATTTATAAACGAAAAAAAAAATTAAGATAGTTAATAGCAGAAGGAAGAAGAAAAGGAAAGAATGCTAAAATAGAGTATAAGACAATTTGGGAGAAGAGAAAATGTATGAAGTAGAAAAGAGAATTCATAAAAACGTTTTAGAAAATAAGAAAGGTAAAAAAAGCATTGAATATAACAATAAGCACAAAAAAGAACACGAGAGGTAAGATAGGAGGTAGAAAAATTTAAAAAAATACGAGAAAAAACACGGGGAAAAGATGCAGAGGTTAAAAACACAAGAAAACAGAAAAAAATAGATAAAGCAGAAAAGAGAAAAAGATGTAGAAAAAAGAAGGTTCATAACAACAAAATAAGAAGACTCTCCAAACTAGAAAAGACAAAAAAGAACATAAAAAAGAAGAAAAAATAAAACAAGAGAGAACAATTGAACAAAAAAAAACCCAAAAAAACAGAAGACAAAAAGAGAGTAAGAAAAGAATGGAGACAAAAAGATGGACAAGAAAAGGAACAAGCAAAAAATAAAAAATTTAAAATAAATAAAAAAAGCGAATTAAGGAAAAAAAATTTTAAAAAACAGAAAAAATAATGTAAAAAGTAAAAAAGAAAAAAGAGTAAAAAAGCTAATACAACCAAAACTTAATAAAAACAAATTACACAGTTAAAAGAAAAAAGAAAGAAGACGATGTACTAAAAGCAGTATTTTGAAATGTAGCAAGAATAAGAAATCAAAAATTTGGGAATACATAGAGTTCGAGATAATAGGAATGGTACAAACATGGGTAAATAAAAAAGATGGAAAAAAAAATCTATGATATAAATACAGATAAAAAATGTAGTACAGACTGCAGAGAAAGAATGTTGATGCTTGATTGTTTACGAAAGAGTGTGCTAATGTATACAGCAAAACGTAGAGAGAAATTTTTAGAACAAATACACAGAAGTAATATAGTACCTAACAGATATAACAAATTAAACAATAAGAATAATTTTAAAAAGAAATGGACATGGTAGGGTAAATTGTAAGAAAAAATAAAACGATTAATAATTTAAAAAGAGTTGAAGACATAAATAGACAAAAAACGAAGGCATGCAGTTCCAAACAAAGGATATAAGAATAATATATTTTGTTTAAATAAACGTTTAATTAAATATGAATTATGTTATTATAAATCAATAATTCAAAAGAAAGCGACGTATTTGATATGACAATTTTTAAAACAATTACACTATAAAAAATTAACACCAGACTATGGGCGTTGAAAGTAAATTTCAACAAGTTAGCTACTATGAAACAACTTAGTGACAATTTGTTGATTTTTTTTAATCAAAATTTTTTTCGATGCATTATTTTTGATTTTTTTTTTATAAAAATTAATTATAACAAACAAAATTTAAATCATCACGTGATCTTGTTAAATATGTAAATAAAAAGTGCTTTAACAAACAAAAAAATTATAGATCCATTATTTAAACTTTTATGTCGATCTTATTTGAACAAACATTAGATGAAAATTAGTTATGTAATTAACAATCGTATAACTTTTCAAAAAGATTGACAAAAATGTTTATCTAACAAAGCTTTATTCTCTGCTTTAAGTATTCTGACGGCACCATAATTTTTTCAAACATCTAAATTTATATTATTAATACATGCACTTTTTTTTGCATTTTATCACAAACTTTATTCATTTTGTTATATGATTAAAAAATTTGCAATAGCAATCTATTTCTAAAGAAACAAAAGTGTTACTACATATTTACAAAATTTTAAAATCTTGCAAGAGTTTTGGGTGTAGCCGATTCAATCTGAAAACTCATAGCGGCAACGCTGCCAGACGCTGAATGGGTTCAATCTGTACAAAAATATACCTTTGGACGCTGAATAACTGCATTATAGAATTATATTATGGACGCGAAAAAGATAGCAAGACGGATAGACGCTGAAAAGCTGCCAAGTATAAATTTTCAATTCAAACTAAAAATAATGCTCCTAATTTAATATACATTGAATTTCTTAAGACCTCAGAAAAAGCCCCATCTATGAGTAATAAGAGCTCCACTAGCGCAGTGGAAGCATGCTGGGCTTATAACCCAGAGGTCCGTGGTTTGAAACCACGCTCTGCTACCAGCAAATTATCACACACTCGCCAACACGCAGGGCAAGCGCGGCGTTTTAATGCCAAAAACTTCCGTAACTAACAAAACCATGCAATGTCAAAAACCTAAAAACACTATTAAGATCAACATGAATGGAAAAGACACGGAGAGGCCTATGTTCAGAAGTGGACGGAAGAAGGCTGACAAAGAAGAAGAAGATGAGTAATAAGAGATTTTAATATACAGAGGTGGACGCTGGAAGACTGCATCATAGAAGGACGCTAAAAAAGTAGCGAGATGTTAATGATATGTGTAATGAATACTTAATCATTTCAATAGATGCTGATTTGTTTATTACATGTCAAACATTTGTTGTCCAATCCTGTCAAATAGTGTAACAACCATTTTTTTTAGAGCTTATGGCCTGGTTACTGAGACCTTTAAGCCACAACTTAATTTTTTTCTGAAGACATCATGTGTGCGTTCAGAAATTTATTTTTTGTAAAATGTCTACAAAGTTCAGGTACTGTTATATTTGTTTTTAATTTCCGAAAATAATACCTAAGATTTATTCTACAGTATAAACATAAAATCATCGGAAAGGAACAAAATTTAGGAAATAAAAAATCAGTTGGTAAAGGTTATAAGATTAAGGAAAAAAAATCTACAGGTTAACAAAAGTGTAAATGTCTTTCTATAGGTTGTCTATGATTTTTCTTGATAAGCTATTCATACGTAGTGGTTATATACTCTTTGAGCTATTGTCTATGTCTCGAAAGTTCAGGCACTGTTATTATATTTGGTAGTTTTATGCGAGTGCACATCTTAATAACAATGCCGCGTCCTAGAAGATCTAGTCTTTCCCAGCGAAGCCGTAATGCAATTTCGATGATCCCAACGGATATGTCCTTTGAGTTTAAACGAATTCAATTCCTGATTCGTCTTGCCTTCGCCATGACGATCAACAAATCACAGGGCCAATCCTTGACTATTTGTGGCCTCAATCTAGAAAATGCATGTTTTTCTCATGGTCAATTGTACGTGGCATGCTCATGTGTCGGCAAACCATCCGCTTTATTTGTTCTTGCGCCTGACCAAAAAACAAAGAATGTCGTTTACCACAAAGTGCTTGAATGAATATTCTATTAATGAATTAATCCGAGTTTTATTTTTTTTCCCAATCTGCACAACGTTGTTTTCAATCATTTTTTTCTGACATGAGTTTGAAGTACTTAATTATTATTTTTTATTTTTTTTTATTTATATTCTCATTCTGTATGTATGTTTTCATCATCATTCATCATAATAAAATACTTTTTTGTTTCTATCTATATAAATATATTATTTTGTATCATTGTTTTACGTTCATCAAAGCCTAAATTAGTTCAGCTAAAAAGTAACACGACATTCATTGTCTGTTAGGCGGTACAAAGTTCGCCGGGTCAGCTAGTAAATATATAAAAAAAAACCCAAATTAATCAAGGACTTCCTTTGATGACAGTGATCCTTTTCGAAGAGGCGACAGCTGTCATAAGTTTTCTAGCAATGTCAATTCATCGTCATCAAAAGCAGATTTCTGGATTATCATCTCATCTCATCTCCTACAGAGTAACAGTTATGTACATTTCTATTCAATTTATCGAAAATACTTCTAACGCAACCTTTGACGTTCGGTGGTAGAGTGATATTTTTATAATTTGTTTTTAGATATTTGTCCCAAAGTTCACCTCTTTTTTTTTGGGTCACAATCCGGTATTTTCTGTTTCTCAAACGTAGTTAATGCAGCTCTCATTCTTACCATTTGATTGTTTATCATTTGTGTGTCAATGCTTTTCTTTAGTTTTTCTTCGTGATCTTTCTGCTCTGCTTGGATGATGCGAATTTGATCAGCTTTTTCATAAAGTTGTTTTTGAAGATTATTAATTTCTTTATGTGTACTAATAATTTCTCCTTGTGCTTTAATTAGTTCGTCTTGTAGCATATTTACTTTTTTTTGTAAACTGACCTCAGTCTCAGTCTTGGTCCTAACTTCTGTTTCATATTTAATATTAATTTTTTGCAGTTTCTTCTGCGTTTCTTTAATTTTGTCAGCCGCAGCGGTACACGAGACAGCGTGCTTTTCTTGAAGACGATTATAATTTTTCTCTGCTTCATTTCGTTGCTTCTGCAGTTCTTGTAAATGTATTTTTCACCCCAGTTTTCTTTTTCCTCACTTTTCTGTGGTCAAAAATACCAGAGTAAACATCGTCTACTTCTGCCATAATATACCTTTGTTCTGTTCAAAACAACTTGACAGCAGCTGTAACGCAAACCAAAAAAAAAAAAAAATGTAGTGTAATGTAAGAGTGTAGGTGAAGTACTTGTAATCTATGTTTTTAGGGAGTTTATCAGTTCCGTGTAGTCCTTATTGGTGGGGGTTTAGATTTCTTGCTGTCCTCTTGAGGTTGGCTGTGTTGGTTTGTATTAGTCTCTTGGGTTCATTTCGATATCACCACTACACTGTTACATGCGGCGGCCAAAAACTTGATTAGAAAAATTGATGAGCTTGTGTCTTGTCTTTAACGCCAATTATAAAGGATTAGTTTTCCAAAATATTAGTTTTTATCAATGGTATTTAGTACAAGTGGTATTTTAATATAGTAAACAATTTCAGACACTGTCTAAGTTTGAGAAAAATTCTTTACTGTTACAGCTAATAATTTTTTGACGTAATAACATCTTTTTTATTGATAACTAATATTGATAACTAATAATTTGGGCTTCAAAAAACAAGAGTTTTTAAAAATAACTTCACACTCTGTTTGAGTTTTCGATGACCTGCATATCTTTAGTTTAACTTTTGTTTGTAAATTTGATTCATTCAATTTGGATGAAAATCTTGTCACGCTTGATTGGAGTGCTTGAATGCAGTTTATCAATTTTGAGTCAACCTATAGTTGAGAATCAGCTATTTTTTGGTGTTTTCCATAATTGCTGACAAATTACAAATATGGGATTGCAACTGCCTAACGGAACGCAAAGAATTTGATTCTATAAAGTTATTTGCTGATTTTTTAAATTTTTCAACTAAAGTAGACCAATTGTTTTCCTGTTTCAATAACATGTCATAAGATTCCAAAACAGATAGAACAATATCAACTCAATTCTTCATCTGCGCTCCTAAGGCTGCAAAGTTTTTCATTGAAATTTGTTTCTTTGAGATGTTGGTAACTTTCTCGTGCAGATATTTTAGGGTAGGTGAATCACATAAAACACAAAAATATATAAGCCCGAAATGCTTCTGGTAAATTATAGCTTTGGTGGTGGTTTCATGTAACTCTAAGCAAACCATACAGAAAAAGCGGCTGCAGCTTCCTGAGCATCTTAGTCTTGTCTTTTTCAGAAATTTTTTTAAAACATTGGTCGCATTTTTATCAAGCCAAGCATGAGAAAAAAATATATATAAATAAAATCAAATTTAGTTATATAGTTTATAAAAGACAGAACAAAGCAAAAGTAACACTCCCAGCACAAAATAACACAACAAAACACACAGTAAAAATAACACAACTTGCCCACACCAAACACAAAACTATTCTAAAACTTTTTTCATTAAATGTTTTTAATTTTTCTAGATTACTGGTATTACGTTTGATGTTTTAAGCTTGTCAGAAAACACGCCTTCCACAAAAGAAAGGTTTACTAGAAAAGGCAGCGGACATTTTGTGGTTGACTCATCGGATTAATTTTTATAGTATTTCTTGACGCATTTTTAAAAAACTTATGTTTTTTTAGTAGTTTACAATCATTTTTATTACATTAATTTTATTTACAAAAGTTGCCGGGTTTTTTGTAACCACACCGTCAACACACAATTCTAAATTCTTAGATTTGCTTATCTTATCTTTTACGCATGATACTTCCAAGGCAACTTTCTAAGTAGCGTTTATCAGATTACTTAAACTGAAGATTTCGTTGTGGTACTATTGGTTTTTAGTATAATTTATCAGTTGTGAGTTCCTTATTTTAGCATCTTGTTAGATATCCGAAAAATCTGGAGAGGTTTCTTTCATCTTAAAAAGATCTTTTAAATTGCACCTAGATATTCTTTTTTTTGCGGACGTGAGGAAATCCATTATGAACACCCGCCGGGCTTTTGACGAGTAGTGCCAGACTCCTACTGGCTAAAACCTCACCCCTTTCTCACGCATGCAGTACCGGAACCCGCTTTCGCATTACTTCAGCACCGCCACTGGACTTTCTTTCCTTCTAATCTCGGCGACTTTCTCTTTCCTTAGCTTCCATTATGATTCTTATTGCCTTGTAGGCGTTTTTCAAGGATTGTTCTTCTTTGATTAGGTCTTCCATCATGTGCTGTATGCTGAACAGCTTTTTGGTTTCTTGTAAGTATGCAATTCTCACTTTTTCTCACCTATCGCAGTTGAAAAAAGTATGTTCAGCATTGTCTTCACAATAAAGACAGTCACTAGTGTCTGATTGACAACGTTTGTAAAGATATTTTTGAAAGCACCCGTGGCCCGATAGCGCCTAGGTCAAGTAGTAGTCCACTTCCCTAAATGGTTTGTTTAACCAAATGGATATCAGGAATTAACCGTTGTGTCCAACGACCGCTTACTCCATTTTTTCCGCCATCTAGTCATAAGATTGGCCCTAGCTGTTTCTTCTTCTATTCCCTTCCATTTACCACTCTTTCCTCTCGATAATCTGTAGTGCTATTGGAGAAATCCCCGCAATAACTCTTACTCCTTCGGTCGGAACCGTTCTGTATGCACTGCATACTCTTAAAGTCATCGTTCTCTGAAGGATGGCTAGTTTTTTTTATCAGTTTAGTGTTGTTTGTCACTTTGTACCAAGTCGGTGCACCGTACAAAGTCTGTCAGTAGACAACATTTGCAATTATTTTGTGTTTTAACGCTTTTGCTTTTGTTATAACTTTGTTGACATGCTCGGCAAAGGTTGGCTTTGTGTCCAGCCAAAAACCCAGGTACTTAATCGCTTTGCTAATCTAAACCGTTGGGCTACTTATTTTAAGCAATATTGGTTGTATCTTCCGTCTTGACGTCTTTCTGGTGCTAGTTTAATTTCTTTTTCAAACAGTTTGCCACACGTTGTAGGCTAGGAAAAATTTTGTTGTCCTAATCTTCCTGTGTTGTGCGCTGGGAAGTATCAAAGGTTTTTTTCTTAAAAATTTTTTCTCTTTTGAGTGAGTAAGTTTTTGCATGTTTTGCACTGAGTGCTTCGTGCGCTTGTCGCTGTTTCTTTATATTTTTGTTCCATTTGCGTTAGTTTCTTTCTAAGTTCCTAATTCTCAGCTTGTAGGGTTTCTTGTACGTTATCGCCTTGCGACTTGCGTGGTCCTTCTTCAAGCCAGTTTTTAATAGTCTGTCTGCAGCTGCTCCTGGATATTCTTATTTTGTCATTTATTTACTTTTATTGTCATTATTTATCTGTAATTTTTGTAGTTTTATCGAAAACAGAATTTGAAAGTAATAAACAATTTTACCATAAAAATACTCGAAAGCTGCTTTTAAATTGAAAATCAAGTATAGCTCAATCCTTACTTCGTCATGCAATCTTTTGTAAAACTCTGAAATGGTTATATCTTTGTATACTCTTCGCTAGATAAACGGATTATTTTTTAACACAGGAGTCACAAGATTTGTATCAAAATACACCGACTCGTAGGCAGAAATACCATTATCTAAAACAAAGCAATTTTTATCCTAGATATAAGTTAATGAATGGTCGATAGCAGAGACCGATGTAGCAACAATGTGTGTGAAAAATCGAATGACGTAATGGAGACCGTAGAAACTTGAAAGATTACGTAACCATACATAATTAAAACAATAATCAAATGAGTTAAGATTTAAAATTTTCGCACAAGACAAATTGGGCTAAAAGTTGATCTAAAACAGCAGTTGGAAAATTTAATAACACTTTTACATCTTCACATAGAAATCTTTAGCCGCACAAGACAATCAATCTATGAGGACTTCCACATTCCCACACTTCCTCCATTACATAAAGTTCTACAGTATTTGCAAACAACAAAAAATGTCTGTATTTTCCTTGTTTGAAAAAAATTTTTTGTTGATCATGCTTTAGATAGACACAAAAAATTTTAAACAACAAAAAGTAAAACTTTAATTTCTAAAAAAAGAAGTTTATAAGCTTTGTACGTTTAATGAGAGAAATTGGGGAGTTAAGCGTTTGTTTTAAATTCTTTTCGTGGGGAAAAAACCGGGTGATCGCAGCTCCGTCAGGCCACATTCCCGAATTAACAGTTTCTTTCAGATTACTTAAGTTCACAGAAACCTTAAGTCTTACATAAGACGATTGATATTTATTGACCAACAGATCACACTTCATTTCCAGAAAATCTTTATTTAAGTACGATCTAAGGTGGTTGGAGATAGTACCAACTGAAATTCATTTTACATACTTTCAAACTAGTGTAATTAGTTTTTCTACCAATAATAACAGTGTGTTTGCTTAAATATTTTTTAGGTCACACAATTGAGTGGTTTTTAGGTTCGACTTCCAAAAAATCTGTAGCTTTTAAATGTTTAGCCTCGTTGTTAACAGTAAAATTTTGATTTTGCTTTGTAAATGCTGTGGTCTAGAATTTTATCTTTTTTTAAGGTTAGTTAGTTGCAACGACGCTGTGCGGCTGCTGCAATATTCTTGAAGTTTGAATTTCTTGAAGTTAGAATAAGATCGGCTAGGGATTGTTTACATTGATAAGCTGTGAAATATTATCTATCTACTTTGGTTTCTACCAACAAATAAAAAAATTAGATCAAAGCAAATTAATTCAAACTAGATCCGTAAACTTAGATATGTATTGTCTTTATTGAAACACTTCAGCAAGTCGCAATTGATTCTTATTTGAATAAATTTAAGGTAAACAATTTTTCGCATTATTTATATTTATGTTTATTATTTATACCTTATTTTTCAATTTGTTGGTAGAAATTAAAGTAGATAGATAATGTGGCATATTATGGGTATACGTTGAAGATGAAAGGCGCTAGCGTGATAGTTTGATTGTATAATCAGAGATTTTAACGTGTTTTTATCAGAATAGATATCTGATTTAAAGTATCCTGTGCGTTAATATTTAGAAACCCTGTTTCTCAAGTTTGATGTAAGGTCAATATGAGACACCGTTTGTGTCAAAATATTTTTTTTTACTATAAATCAAAAATAATATAATAAATAGTTTACGCTCAGTATCTGTATATGTATAAGTGTGATATATTTAATAATATCAAGCTTCTGTGTCGTTCCGTTATAGACTGGACGCTTGTGTTAATACATAAAATATATGTATATACTTACTTTTTTAGCGTTGAGGCAGCAATATGCTGATATGTAGTTGTGACACCAGGTATATAATCAATCTCTATGTCGCACCATGCAATTGACCTTTTCAATGACACTGTATATAATATTTTAAATGATGCTAAAGCCCCATGCATCGTTGCCATCTATACAATTTTGCTTATCTTTGGATTTGTGCAGTACATCCCATATTTAGAAAAACAAAGATGTTGCACCTGAAATTTCACTTTATCGTGCTGGTTTTTTCGATCTAAATAAATTATTTTAAGCATATTTTTAGCAAAAATTCTTACTTTTATATTAGAAATATTGATATTCTAAATTTATGTGATTGCAAACGGGTTATTGTTAAAAACAAATATGCTTTTCAAAATGTGATAAATTCAAGAAAATTTGAATTTGCCAAGTCTGACGGAATAGAAAGAAATAATAATTCGAACATTGTTGGAAGTGAAATTAGAGTAAATAACTTACAGAATTTGTAGAAAGCTGTCGAGGGTGCTTCTTCTGTGTTGAAAGATAGAATTATCAGTCTTATTCCAAATGCCGACATACTTAAAATAATTGACGAAATTATTTTCATATCATCTGAATCTGAAAATTTGGCTGGAAAATGCACTCAAGCAAAAAAATACCAAAAAATTGAATGTCTTAATTTTCATGTTAAACATAATAGTCTAAGATCCCACTATAGAACCACCTTCACCGAGCTGGTTAATGGATGAAAAGTATTTTATATTTAATTAAATATGTTAATAAATGTATTGCAATTAGGTTGTCAAAAAAATTTCAGGCCAGAATATAATTAATTAACAAATGAATATATTTTTTTTTTCCTTATTTGCATCAGTTTTTTTATCAGACAAACTCCATACCAATCGAAAGTATAAACCCATAGAATATGCAAACGTTAGGTTGACTATTTTTTTCCCGTCATAACTCTTGGGTAGGCAGGCATAAACAGGTAACTCGAAACAGTAATTTGCATCGGTCTAGTTAATGGATGAGAGTTTTATAAAAATAAAAGATATTTTAATCTAAACACGGTAGTATAAGGTTGACTGCAAAAAATCAGTCCAAAATTCCGGTTGTCGAATTAAAAAAAATTAAATAATGCTGCGGGAGATACCCATGCAATAGTATATTATCGCTGTAGTAATAGCTATACTAAAAAACTAATATTTAATACTTAATATTAAAATAAAAAACTTAGTATTGACATGAAGGAATGCTTTTTGAATCTTTTTAAATAAATAAATTATATACCGGGTGGAATATGAAAAACTTTTGGTGCTTTAACTTATTTCTTTTCCATTCAATTTTAACAAATTATACGTTAAATAAAATCGTTGGCAAAATAATTTAGCCTGAGCTAATGTAAAATGTTTTTATGTTGGTTCTCAAATCTTGCCTCTCCAACATGGTTTCTTGACAGGTCGATCAACTATCACAAACCTCACTTAAGTCTGTCAACATCTTAGCCACATTTGGCGTACTACCGAAATCAGTATTAGGTCCTCTACTATTTTTAGTTTTTATAAATGATATTTGTTAAGACCTACAAACTAACATATTACTGTATGCGGATTATTGTAAAATTTTTAATCAAGTGTCGTGCACTGTAGACTGCAGTCAACTACAGGAAAATCTTAACCGTATTCATAACTGGTGTTTATAAAATACTTTAGATTTAAACGTGAGTAAGTGTATTTTTATGTCGTTCTCTAGAAGTAAATGCCCAGTTAAATTTAACTACATTATAAAAAATAAATTATTAAACAATTCTTCTACTTTTAAAGATTTAGGAGTCATGTTTGATGTAAAGCTTTTATTTCATGATCATATCAATAATATTGTAAGCAGTGCATATAAATCACTTAGCTTTCTTTCCCGGAATACTCATCTATTCAATAATATAAATTGTTTTACACTTCTTTTTAATGCGTTTGTAAGGCCTAAACTGGAATATGCCGCAGTGGTTTGGAATCCTTATTATGACGTCCAAAAGTCTAATATGGAGCGCATTCAACGAAAATTCGTAAAAGACTTGTGGTATCGGACGGACAATATCTACCCTAAACAAGGAATAGATCAAAAAATTCTTTTAGATAGATTTAGCATCAATCTACGTAGCCTACGTAGGACATACTTGAGTTTAGTATTTTTATTCAAATTAATACATAGTCAAGTGATCTGCGCAAATCTGCTAAGTAAAATAATTTTTTACGTTCCAAGATGACTTTCTACTATGTGTGAGATGCATAATGCATATGCTGATAAGTTTGACATTTACTATTGTAAAACGCAAAATATTATAGAAGCAGTTCTATACTAAATATATATTAGTGTTAATAACTATGCTTATAGTTTTCTATTCTACTTTGTATATATTCTGTATATTATTACACTTTTTGTTTATTTTTAGTTTTAGTTTATGTGTCTAGTGCATAAAATATATTGTACTTAATTTTACTTATCTTGTATATATATCATAGCCTCCACCCTGTAATTGGCTTCGGCTGCAGGATGCAGTAACCACAATAAATAAAAAAATATAAATGACTACTTGATTTCTAAAAATTAAATATTATAAGTTCTTAATTTCTCGGCAATTCTTTCTTGTTAAAGTATGAAAGCTTACATGGTTTTTCTAATTCCACCCGGTATATAGAAATAAATTACCCACGTGTATATATTTTATGTTATATTAAAGTGCATAATAATATATACATCTTGGTTGTGGTTCACGTCCATGTTATTTAATTAAATAGATTTATACAGGGATTTGGACAATTTATTATAAAAGTTATTTATGACATTCTTGCTAACGTTTCGAGGGCACTTTTGTCCCTCTTTATCAAAGCTACAATAAAATGGATACATTATTACATGGTTATATATTATTTGTACTTTACCTAACAAATATAGCACAACAGAAAATTTTAATAAAACTAACAAACCAATAGCCTATTATAGATTACCATATGCTAACAAACTCTCGCACAAAATAGACAAAGTATTCAAAACATTCCACTGTAAAGCAGCTTTTTATAACAAAACTACAACAAAACAATTTTACACAAATTTTAAAGATAAAACACCAATAGATCTGTGCTCACAAGTTGTTTATAAAAATAAACTGTAAAAAAGTATACATAGGTCAGACCTGACAACTCCTCAAAGAGAGACTCAAACAACACATGAACGACACAAAAACAAAATTACCTTTACTTACAGACAAAACAGCACTCACAGCACACACATTTAATTAAGGACATAATTTTGATTTTAAAAATGTACAGGTTGTAGATAAAGAAACCAACAATTACAAACGCAATGTAAGTGAAATGATTTACATAAAAATGAACGACTCAGTTAACTTCAGAGAAGACGTGCGAAATTTACACTCCACATATAACAACCTAATTAATATACAAAAAAATAGGTGTCTAGATAAACAGAATACTACCACTAACAAATGTATTGACTATAAACATGACAAAGACAATAATATTTAATCTCTGATAACATAAACCCTCAAATTTGATAAGTGAATATCGCCATTTCCTTTTGCTAGTAAATTTATTTCAGACAATGACTATACAAGAAATTACTTTAATTTTATTCTGCTTTGTAACAAAAATTGCAACTCATAAAAATCATCTAATTTAGATATTTAGGTAAAGTACAAATAATATATAACCATGTAATAATGTATCCATTTTATTGTAGCTTTGATAAAGAGGGACAAAAGTGCCCTCGAAACGTTAGCAAGAATATCATAAATAACTTTTATAATAAATTGTCCAAATCCCTGTATAAATCTATTTAATATATACATCTTTAGTAAATAAAGAGATAATAGTAATACATATATATAATACAAATCTTGCAAACTTTATTTCTATTATTAACAGACAAAATAAAAACAACAATAAAAAAAAATTAATTGTGGTAAAATATGTTGACAGAAGATTTTTAATTTTTCGGAAAGCTATTTTCAATTAACAAATTTTAAAAGTTTCAAAGTTAGCTATGACATGTCAAAAGCTAGATGTCAAAAAGCATTTCACATTACATCAGGTTAAAGTAATTTGCCAACGATTTTATTTAACGCATAATTTGTTAAATTGCATTCTTTCATGTCAATACTAAGTTTTTTATTTTAATATTAAGTATTAAATTTTAGTTTTTTAGTATAGCTATTACTAAAGCGACACATGGGTATCACCCGCAACATTATTTATTTTTCTAAAATTTGACAACCGGAGTTTTGGACCTTTTGGAATTTTGGTTTTGCGTTACCTGTTTAGACCAGCCTACCCAAGAGTTGTGAGGGAAAAAAAATTCAACCTAACGTTTGCATATTCTATGAGCTTTATACTTTCGATTGCTATGGAGTTTGTCTGATAACCAAATCAATGCAAAAAAAAAATTCTTAATTGTTAATTAATTAAATTCGGAATTGGAATTTTTTGACAACCCAATTGAAATACATTTATTAACATATTTAATTGAATATGCCTTCACCAGCTCTGTCAAGGTGGTTCTATAGTGGGATCCTATACTATAAACATTATTCCAAAACATTTAAGCTCAAATCTTTCTTTTAATAAATCACATAAAGTTTTAAATTGTAGCGGCATCCCTACAATTAGAACCAATGGTTTGAAAGAATTTCTTTCTAAATCTCTATCTGACAACATAAATCCAAAGTGGCAAATTAGGTTAAATACAGAAATGTATTCAATCAGAAGGGATTTAGAAAGGCCATTACTTAATATTTAAGAAAAACATGTTTAAATTATTGCAAAAAAATGCATTAATAATATTGATAATATTTAATAAATATTTTATTTATCAACGTACATATCAGGAATACAATTTTTTCCTTCAAGCTGTAGAAGATATGGTGCAGCAAAAACTTTATTTATCTTAAAATCGACAATTTCATCAAACATTTCGACACGGTCTTTTTCGAAAGATGTCAATATTTCAGTTATATAAACTGTTTACATCATGCATCACAAATCTTATTTATAACCATTGCATAAATAATAATAATAATATTATTAGTATTGAACAGAAAGGTTGCATAAGTGGTTCTTTACTAATAATTATCTTAAATTTTTTTATTTCAGTTTTTTTATTCTTTGTTTGTTTGTTTAAATGATTGTAACCGACTTGATTTCAAGCACTTCAAACGGTCAGATTTCATTTAAAATGCTTTTTACGATATTATCAAAATGATTATTATTTTACTCATATTGTAAGGGTTATTTTTTTTGACGCAATTTGCATAAGAATAATGGTAAAGGCGCCGGGATAATTAAATTCATATAATTAAATTACCGAGTTTCATTAAAATTCAATAATTTTCAGACTGTTTCACCACATTCTTTTTCTGATTATGAATACAACTTAAATACTGCATAAATACAAGATTAACAAAATACATCATTATCAACGATCTACTACAACTCACTCCCTTTGTGGCCGCCGTTAAGAAACCGCCTCAAACGAATTGAACGGATTAGATTAACCACACATTCACACATAATGTAACCTGTTAATAATACCTAGATGGCCATTGTCTACAGTGTTTCCGGCGAAGAGAATAAAAACAAGATTAAAAGAATAATTAAAAGGTATTTGAACACTGCACCCTTCCATTGCCACAATAGAGAACCCACCTACAACTCTTTTCAGCGACAAGGTACCAGCCTTGACATCAGCATCAAACCCGGCTTCAAAGATGTGTCCAATCTTTTTAATAAATGTGAGAAGCTAGATCTCAACCTAAAAACAGGAATTTTGTTAATCGGCGTCGAGAGCCAAATAATAAATAATAATAGTAGTAGTAAAGACAGGCTCAAGAACAGAACTAGTTCTCTGCTGTAGGTTTTCATTCTTAATCATTTCACATAAAGAGCAATCATAAACAATAACAACCGTGTCAATTCTGACACAAATAATCTGCATGGTCTTTAATACAAACAAATATGCCAATAATGACATAGATGTATCTGCATGCATCATAGTATTCAATATAATGTAATAAGGTCTTACATGTGCTTTTTCCTAAGATTAGAACAAGTCGTTTCAGTACTCAACCTAGCTGTCATAGCCAAGCCAGCCACATTATTAGAAGAAGGTAGGATCTGTCACCTGGCTAGGCTACTGAAACTGAAATGTTAAGACACCACATTTGCACTTCATTTGCACACAATAACAAGTTATATTCGTTGGAGTGTAAAGATAACTATCACTCTCGTTCTCTCAACTTGACTTGACTATGCACGACACTCCTACTAGTACTACCCGCTGACGACTGTCTACTGCCCTCTCGGCAATATTATCTCCACTCAGCTATTCCTTCTTTTTGCAGTTTTATATTAAATCCGTTTTGACTTAAATAATTTATATTAATCAATGTATAAAAAGTAAACTCTCACAATATCTTTGATAAATTGTTTATAACTATTGAAACTATGCACCCTACGCATTTTTTCAATAATTTACGCTTTAGCTTCTTTTCTCTTACTCTCATGCAAAGAAGGCGGAAAAAAATTTATTATTTCTGGCCAATCTAATCAGGATAATCGGATATTTTACTCGAGTTATTGCACTGTCTTTGGTTTTTGAGAGATGTGCAAAGTTTAAATTAAATCTGATCGTTCAAAGTAGGGCAAAATTGAGCCCAAAAGGGTCATTCACATACGTATAAACATAAAGGTAAAACTAATAAAAGCGTTATAAAAAAAACATGTGTGAGACTTTCTGATTCTAATCTTGCGTTTTGCTAAATTTTAACAATTAAATTGAATTAAATAACAGTTAACTCTTTCTTCATAATAAATTTGTCAGGATGCCTATGTTCTACGATTATTAGTCTCAATTATTCACTCAAAAACAATGCACAGAATAGCAACCGCCAGCTACATTATCATCAACAATCTACTTCAACTCACCCCTCTATATTCATTGCTAGAGAAACGCTTGCTTGAGCAGTCAGACGAATCAATTGGGCGACACATGAAACATATTGACAGAAAATGTACCTGTCAATAATAACTGTAAAGTAACTCACCGGGGGCTTTTCTCCCCCTCGCAAGATTCCCTTCCTCTTGGACTGATTCTGGAAGACATCACCAGGCTCATTGGACTTTGACACACACTCCATGGACTCGATTGACTCATTCTTCACCCTTTTTCTTTAGCATCGTGTTCTCAATGATGTCTTCACTGTTTCGGTACCTTGTTTGGGAGCAACGTAGACGGTGTCGCAAGGCCTCAATTACATTAACCGAAATAGACTGGCAAGGAATAATACGTAAGAAGAAAAGGTATAAAATAAAGATTAATAAGTGAAGAACCTAAGGACATTACGCATTATTCTGTCATACCAGCAAAAGGAATATCCACAACCTCTTTATACACTGATAGGAACATAACCATAGCTGTTAACAGGCTCCAGCCCACCCCTCTACCTCTTCGCCTCTGTTCGAGGAAGTAGAGAACCAGGATAGCAATCTGTAAATGTCTACAGACGTCATGGGAGTACCTCCTCAGTCTGAAATGTATTACCACCTCAGTCTGAAATGTATTACCACATAGACTGTACTTCAGGTATTGAACTATAGTTTCTGCCGTGGATATTTCATATTAACATATTGATGTTTATCAATACAACTTTAGTCATTATTCCTCCGAATTCAGGAAGTCAGCACTGAATTCACAATTACACCACAAAACAACACATGATCGACAAGATTAACACCTTAACTAACTATCTTTCTCTTTCACTAAACAATAAACAGTTTAGATATTCATAATACTGCCCGTCCGACCGCTCTTCTGAAACCTTTTGGCCCACGTTCTCACTCTCGCCCCGCTTAGTTTGCTGACTGACTGGACTCCACTTTTCCAGGGATGCTAAGCTCATGTTCTCTCTCTCTAACTTAAGATGTCATGTGGTCCTCATCGAGATCATTCAATTATACAAGCTATTTAATAATAATAATAATAATAATAATAATAATAATAGCGTTTATTCCTCGTGATCAATATACAGATATGGAAAACGTCAATAGTAAATAGTACATTGTACAACACATAATTTGATATGTAAAAACAGACTTAATAATAACAATCTAACTCACAAAGAATTGTATAAAACACACATAATAATTCACATTATGACTGTTCTAAGATAAAGAGTTGTCAGACAAATAATCATTAATTGTATAATACGCTTTAGTTAGTAAGAGATTTTTCAATTTTTTCTTATAATAGTTTAAATTCAAATTTCTAATGGAGCTGGGTAGCTTATTATAAAATAGAACTCCTAGGTACAACGGACTTTTTTCTAACATTGATGTCTTGTGCCTAGGTATTTCTAAAATATTATCATTTCTAGTAGCATAAGAATGATTCGTCCCTAAAAATTTGAATTTACCCAAATTTGATTTTACAAACAATAGGGTTTGATAAATAAATACAGACGGTAAAGTCATGATTCCCAATTCAACAAAAAAAGGTCTGCAACTCGTCCGGTATTTGCAACCCACAATAGATCTTACCGCTCTTTTCTGCAATATAAATACTCGAGTACAGTCCGAAGATGCACCCCATGCAACTATACCATAAGCCAATACAGAGTGGCAATAGGCAAAATAATACATTCTCAAAACATCTGTCTCGACACATTTCCTCATGCGATTTAAAATGAAACAAGACGATGCTAATTTTCCACAAATTACTTGAATATGTCTGGACCATTTCAAATTACTATCTATCTCAACACCTAAAAAGAGAACTGAATCTACCTGCTCAACAGAATATTTCCCTGAACGCACTAGGTTGCTAATCTCTCGTATTTTACAAATTTTTTCAAAATTTATAAATTTATTTTTCTTACCATTCAGATGCAATTGAATATTATGGAAATACGTGCTCAATGCTTGCAATTTTTCGTTAGTATCTAAAAAGACATCCTTGCCTTTTTTGGAAGCAATTATGGAAGACGTGTCATCCGCAAACATTATAGAGTCAGAAAACTCAAAATCAGCAATATAAATTAGGTATAGCAACGGTCCTAACACTGAGCCTTGTGGAACTCTTCGATTAACTTTTAGTAGGTGCGAAGCTACCTTATTAATTTCCACATAATGGTTACGATTTTGTAAATAACTTTTTAACCAATCATGTACATTCCCTCTTATGCCCGAGTTCCACAGTTTAATTAAAAGAATATTATGGTTAACTAGATCAAAAGCTTTGCTGAGATCTAAAAACAGGCCGACAGTATCATTTCCACTATCCAAATATTTGTATAGTTTGTTTACGAACTCAACAATTGCTGATGACCTTGACTGTCCCCTGGTATACCCATGTTGGTGTACATTACATTACATAATTTGTATTTTTCTAGAAAGCTTATCAGTTTGTTTACAACTATTTTCTCTATGATTTTAGAAAATCCGTTCATATTTGAAATAGGTCGAAAATTTGACAGACAGGTTTTGTCCCCTTTTTTGTACAGGGGTGATATTTTTGCTGTTTTTAAGCAATCTGGAAATAGCCCTTGCTCTAGAGCATTATTAACTAAAAATGCCAAAGGGGTGCTCAGTTCAATTACACCAATTTTCAGAATAAGCGAATTAATTTGATCAGGACCACATGAATAACTCTCCTTAAGACCACGAATAACACTACTTACATCAGCTTCACTTATAGGGTCCCATACAAATGAATTGCAACTAGTAGTATTGCAAGTTACATAAAATTTATCATTTGATGATATGAATTTATCAGTAATTGTGTTAAAATATGTATTAAAGTGAGTAACGCAAACTAACTTATCATTAATTAAATTCCCTTGTATATTTAATTTAATTTCCTTAATTTGATTGCTTTTTTTACTTGTCCGAGAATTTGCCAAGCTGTCTTAGATTTATTGGTGCTAGATTTAAGCAATTTTGAGTTGTGCAATTTCTTTGCCGCTCTGACAACCTTACCATATACATTTTTATACATACTGTAATAGGTCTGCAATTGTGGATTATTTTTTAATAATCTAAACAAATCTTTAAGTTTCTGTGATGAGACTTTAATACCCGTTGTGATCCATGAATTGTTACTTGATTTCATCTTTTTACTACATTTAACAAGTGGAAAAGCTTTATCAAAGTAAAATCTAAAGATGTCATAAAAAACTCTCCACTGCTCGTCAATATTACTACAATCGTAAATTGCACTCCAACTTTCATTTGCCAGTAGAGCTCTAAAATATTTGATATTTTGTGAATCATCAGTTCGCCTACGCCACAGAGTACCTGGCACCTGGTTATCAATAGGTTTCTCACACTCTAAGTGCAACACAGTAGCCGCATGATCAGACCACCCTACATTTACAATTTTACTCTGAAATACTTCACAATCTTTATAGATAAAAATATTGTCTAGACAATTTTTACCCCGTGTCGGTTCGAAGATTGTGGGTTTCAAATAGTAAGACGCTAACACATCTAAAAGACTTTCCTTTTCTCGAGAATCCACTAAAAAATTAATATTAAAATCACCAATTACAATAATATTATAAACATCTGAAAGCTTTGTCAAAAAACATAACATTTGCTCTATTTTGTCAACAAATATATTCCAGTCTCCTGTGCTACTACTGCGATATATACAAGCTACAATAATCTTACACGATCCACTCTTTATTTTGACCGCAACACATTCAAAATGAAGTTCGACTGACATATTTCTTACCTCTTCTATTGCCTCAACATACCAAGAGTGGTCTTTGATATAAATTGCAACTCCACTGTGTCCATAACTTTCTCTACAGAAGTAGTCTACTAGTTGAAGGTCAGCTAATTGAATTGTTAATATTTCGCTGTTTTTAAACCAATGTTCAGATATACATAATACATCCGTCTCGTTTGATTCCAGAAAAACTTCTAAGAGTTCACATTTATTGGTTAAGCATTGTGTGTTCAAGTGCGTTACTGTAAATTTTTTAGCAGCTAGGTGAGGCGGCTTCGTTCCCTTGATGGGTGAAAAAACCTGGTCATTAGAGCACCACTCGGCCAGATATCAGCATCACGTATCTTTTCCAGATTTTCAAGGTCAACACACACTTTAAACCTGGGATTGGATGTATCAAAGTCATTGTTAAGTAACTCAGAATTTACTTCAGGAAAGTCCTTCATAAGATACTTCCTCAGGGCATCTACCGTAGTATTTTTGCTCAATCTCTTAACAAGAAGATACGCTTTTTTTGGAGCCGCCTTCAAATCGCAATCATTCCGTCTGCCCACAATTAGTGTCTCTCTTCTTGAGGATTGTGTAATTGTTCCTTTTGCTCCTTTTTGTTTGCCGACTACAGTACTTACTTCCGGTTCATTGACTATCTTATTACCACTTTGTAAGCCAGTAGCTTTAACTTTTTCTTCTGGATTAGGTATATTTGCCGTTTGTTTTGATTGTCTCAGCCGATCCTTGTTTTCTTTCTTTTTTGTTTGATTGGTGGCCGTGACCTCAACGGGTGCTTCACTTTTAGTGATAACAGGCTTTTTAGTGTAAGCAGCAGGTTTTTCACGATTGGATTTATCTTTTTTGCTGAATTCAAGCAAATTGATATGTTTATGCAGTAATGCAATCTCACTTTTTAGTTGTAAAATCATGTCATCTTTTTGCTTGAGAATATATATGAAAATCTTCTTGACCACCCGAACATCTTCTATCGGGAAGAAAACATCATGACTGAGTATATTATCACTGTCGTCACCCTTCATTGATTTTGCTTACGATTGTTTCATACACAAGGGTGTTTTACACTGCCACTGATTTTTTTTCATGTGAAATCCACGTAGATCTATATTCACACATTTTGAATGATACGCGTTTTTACAAATTGTGCACGAAACCTCTGTTTTAGCGTCGTCAATCTCGCTTTTGCAGAGCGCGCATAAAGCACATCCGTCCAGTGTCATAGCTAATATTCATATTTAGCGCCTTATTGGCTTATTTTTACTTAATAAAATAGCTATAAATTATTATAAATTCAAAAACTCTTACACATGATGTAATTGTAAAAATAGAAGATAGAAATTTAGCTTTTAACTTTAATTTAAAGAAAAACGTTGAACCGTATTATAACTATGATCCACAAGTTTTTTTAGAATATGATACCTACAAATTATATTAGGATCACAAGAGTCTGGTTTCGCACCCTCCGGGTGCTTACCCTACTCTCTTGAGTAGAGGGTTGCCTACGGCAACGTGTATGAACCTAGAGGGGTTGCCTTTGGCAACCGTAAAATAAACGCATTTTTTTTTTATTAGATTATTGTTTATTTATTTTTTTATTGTAATATATTTTTATTTATTTCTTTTTGTACTTATTCTACTTTCTCATATCAACGTTTGCCTTCGACAACATTTATATAAACCTAGCCCATTATTATTTATGTTGAAATTTATAATTATTTATTTAAAAAATTTTAATTAGATTTTATTAATTATACTTATTTCTTTTTCTTATATCTTTCTCATTTTTTTTTTAAATAAAGCAAGCATATTACCATTTACTAAAATTTTTTTTATTTATTTTTTTTTGTACTTGTTCTACTCACTCGTATTGAACGTTGCCTGCGGCAACATATATAAATCTATTATCATTTATTTTTGAAAATACTTTTACTATTCATTATTATTATAAATTTTTAATTTTTTTCTCATTATTTAGGTGGCGGACAGTCATTTGCTGTTATAAAAATTCTCGTTATAACATTTGAGATCAGATTTTGACATAACGTTTTCATATTAATATTACTCTAATATTTAAAAATAGTATTACTATCTATCATTATTTTATATTATTTTTTTCAATAATTATATATATATATATATATATATATATATATATATTTTTTTTTTATTTTATTAAAGAGAGGAGGAAATGCATTATGCACACCAAGTAGGTAGTGTCGGACCCTCCCCGACTAAAACCTCCTCTCATGACATCTCATTTCCTGGAACCGCGTGAGCATTACTTCGGGAAAAGAGAACTGGCATTCCATTCATCTCATATCCGTGTCTTCCTTTTTCCTTTCTCGTACGATACTTTGCACAAGAGTATCCACGATGTTCCACGAGTCCTGGCTAGTAAGCATAACCTCCACGCAGTTTTGGCTAGTTAGAGTGACGCCCGCTGTATTGTGTGCTGCGTCAATTAGCAGTCTCCACTTTTCGCAGTGAAAGAACACGTGATTAGCATCTTCAACCACCATACATTTTTTGCATAAGTCACTATCATAGAGGTGAAATCGATTCCGATAACTATTGAACCACCCGTGTCCACTCAACAATTGGCAGAGGTAAAACTTCATCTTTCCGTGCTTGCGTCCTACCCATTTTGTAAGGTCCGGTATCAATATCCGTGTCCATGCCCCTTTTCCAGTTTCCGTTGCCCATTTTCGCTGCCATTCATTGAGTAAATCCCAGTCATTGCTACTTTCTATCCCTTTGGCAATTTGATATTGCAGGCATCTCTTTTTAATTTGGAGGTCGATGGGTGGAGTTCCTGCCAGTACTAATGCAGCTTCCGTAGATATAGTTCGGAAGCCGCAGCATACTCTGAGCGCCATCCTGCGTTGTACCCCTACCACTAATCTTCTGTATTTCTCCCATTTGATAGTTTCGCTCCATATGGGCGCTGCATACAGTATAATCGACTGTGCCACATTTGCTAGAGTCTTCCTGTTTGAGGATTTTGGTCCTCCTAGGTTTGGCATGATTCTGCTCAGTGCTACTGCAGACTTTTCTGCTTTGATACAACATGCCTTCACGTGTTCCTTCATTTTGCAGTTGTGATCGAATACTACTCCGAGATATTTCAACCGTGGTTTGGTTTCTATCGTCTCATTTTCCAGCTGCAAGGTGGCATTTTTGAATTTCCTGCCTCCATACAGTAATAGAGCTTCTGTCTTCTCCGCTGCCAGTTTTAGCCCTTTCTTGCGGATCTCCTCCGACAGCTTAGTCAGTACCCAGTTAGTGTTGTTGACTAGCTCCAGTTGTGTTTTTGCTTTGCAGATAACGGCCGTGTCATCAGCGAAACCAATGATAGTTGTCCCGGTAGGTACTTCTATTGTAAGCACTGAGTTATAGAAAATGTTCCAGAGGATAGGTCCAAGGATGGAGCCCTGTGGAACTCCACATTCCATTTGCATGTTCGTGCTCCGTCCAATAAGTACAGATCTTTCCGAGAGATAGTCAGATATTATTCGGCGGAGGTATGTCGATACTCCCATGTCTTTAAGCGCTAGCATGATTTCTTCCCACGGTGCTGAGTTAAAGGCATTGCGGATGTCTAGCGTAGCCATTACGCAGAATTCTTGGTTATTTGGTGCCTTTGATTTGATGCTATTCACGATCTTCAGCACCTCGTGCATTGCATCTGTGGTAGATCGACCTTTCCTGAATCCGTATTGGTGTTTATATAGTTTGCCATCGACTTCGTAATAGAGCCTATTCGCAATAACTCTCTCGAACAGTTTCCCAAATACGTCTAGTAGGCAGATTGGTCTGAATTTAGTGGGATCATGCTTCTGGATAAGAACCAGTTGCGCTGTCTTCCATTGACATGGAAAACTTTCCTTTTGTAGAAGTGTGTTATAAACTTGTAGAAGAGTGTCAGATTCAGATAGAGCTGCAACCTTTACTATCTCTGGCGGTATCCTGTCTGGACCGACAGCTTTTTTGCTCTTTATTTGAGATATTGCTGTTGTGAGCTCATCAGCATCGATTGAAGGCAGTAAGCAAACTGGTGGTATAGTTTCCCTTATTGGTGTCGCTTCGGTACGTGGAAAAAGTTCCTTCGCAATTTCCAGTTGTCTTGCATCATCTAACTTGACTCTAGGGTACAGATGAGCTTTCTTCATGACAATTTTATAGCCGATTCCCCATATATCTTCGTCCATTTCGTCGCAGATTTTGCTCCATGCACGTTGTTTTGACTTGTGGATCGCGGTCTTTAGTGCTTTTCTGTGCGATTTATATTCAACTTTAAAACTCTCTTTGTGTGGTAATGAAAGGTTTTTGTTGCGACTACTTCTTACAAGTATTCTCTTGTAGCGCAAGCAGGTTTTACGTAGGTTTGCTATTTCCTCGTTCCACCAATAAGCTGGTTGTCTTCTGGAGGTCTCTCTTTTTGATAGAAATGAGTTGTTACAGGCTGTTGTACATTCTTGAACTAGATTTTCTGCCGTTACTTGTACGTTCTTGTTTTTCCTTACTTTCATTCCTTCCTTGAAATGTTGTACGAAGATTTCCATATACTTGCTATCTATTTTCCAGCCAGCAGTTATTTCCTCCCTGTTTTTCTTTCTTTTTTTGTTATCGTCATTCACTTCATAGTAGATATACATGTGGTCACTCATACTTTCTTCTTCCAGTACCTGCCAGTTGCTGATCTTTGTGGCTATATTATCAGATGTTAGTGTGAGGTCAATTATTGAATGGCTGGTGCCTCTTCTAAAAGTCGGCTCATTTCCTTGATTGTGCAGTATAAGATTATTACCTGCAATCCAGTCCAGAAGAATAATTCCTCTTCTATCGTCAGTTTCATTACCCCATATAGTAGATTTAGCATTAAAGTCTCCACCAATTATACATTCAACACCCCCTTGCTTTATACTATCTTGGAGTCTATCCAGAAATCCTTCGAACTCCCCTATTTCGCAGTTAGGTGAGATGTAACATGAATAGTAAGCTACTCCACGCACTTTGACCCAGGCAAATCCTTCATTATTCAGTCCAAAGCCGCCTATGTCAACTAGCCGGTTTATTATTTTGATAGCGACATCTTTAGATTTGTCTGTCACCCATCCTGGTTTGCATACTGTTTTAATATTCGGTTCTGAGATAGTAAGTATATCGACATCGTGTGTCGCTGCGTAGTTGCACGCCAAAGTACTTCTTGCTGTGTTGAGCTGTAGAGTTTTTATGCTCATTGCAGGTCTGCTCTTCGATCCTTGCTGTCGCGTCCTTTCCTTTTACCCCTTATCTCATTTACATGTTTCGCATACACTGGGCATAGCATACTATCCGCTGTATGTTTCTCTGTGTTACACTCGAAGCATCTAGACAAGTTTTTGCAGTCTTTCGCTGTATGGTCGTTTTGTCCACATTTGAAGCATGATTTCGCTCTTTCTTCTTTGTTAAGACATTAACTGCCACGTGGCCAAACCTGAGGCACTTAAAGCATCTCCTTAGTGAGAATTTTTCTTCTATTCGGCACCTACTCCAGCCAACATGGATTCGGGTTTGTTTAAGCATCTTCCCCATAGCAGTTTCTGGTATAGTAATAAAAGCGTGCTTAAGGCCCCTCTTGTTCATGCTATCCATTATTCTTGTCTCTGTAGTAGTGTTTTCACCAGTTATTTTTTTAACAGCTTCTTCGAGTTCGTCTTGTTCGACATCTGGATCTAGATCTCTGACTACTATAGTTACTGTCTTTTCTGTTATCTGAGCTTTACCAGATTCTCCTATCTTACTCGCCACTTGTTGTTCGAAGGATTTTGCATTGTCCTCTTCCTTACAGGTAAATTGTATTTGTATCTTACTATTATCAGAAGATTTCTGTACCCTGTGCACTTGAACGCCGATCTTTTCGACATCAATGTCCTTTCTTAAGTTTTTGAGCATTCCAGCATAGCTTATATTAGACTTTTTTGGTGTAATTATTATGGTCTTCACCTTTGTGTTCCTCTTCCGTTGGACTTCCCATTTTTGCGGTTTATTATTTTTCATCTCTTCAGCATTTTCGGTCGCTGGGTCGTGAAGACTCATCTTTCTTGCATTGTTTTCATTTTTCCGATCCCGCTCTCGGGAAACTTTTAGAATAAACTTAGTTTCCGTTTTATGTCCGAAGTATTCCAGGACTTTCCGGATTGGGGTTTCCAGCTTTTGGTGTGGTGTTCCGAATGAGTAGGAACATTCTTTCTCTTTTAGGAAGTTTTCTCCGGTGGTGTCAAAGAGCTTAGCGATAACTCTTAGGGTTTTGTCTGTGACATCTTCTTTTCCCTTCGATCCATCAATTCCCATTATGTAGGTGTGGACGTAATGCTCTCTTTCTAGGTTTCCTTCTGTGATTAGGGCTGTACTTGACTTCACACGTATGATGTCTCCAGGTTTAATCTGTTTGTCCTGTATAAGAGGCTGGATCTGTTTAGGAAGTTGTATTCCTTTCTCGGCTTCAGGTGGCACATCTACTATCACCACTGTATTTTTCTGTTGTATTTGTACCAGAATATCTTCTTTCTTGGTTTCAGTTTCAACATACGCTTCTCCAGGCCAGTTCTTGATTAACATCTGTATAAGGTTTTCTCTATTATTTTCTTTTTTGATTGTTTCGTGTATATCTGCGATCTTTTTCTCTTGCGACTTTCCAACATTGTCTGTCTGTGTGCTAGCATCCTGTAGTTGTATTGTACTGTTTTTTTGTGCGTCTTTCTCATTTGCCCCCACATTTTTATCTAATTGTGCCTTCTGGCTCGTTTCCTGCAGGGAGACATCTGTTTGAGTCTCAGTGCTTCGTGTTTCCAACAGGGGAGAGACATCTAAGGCATTTGTTTTGTCTATTTTCTTGCAAGACGAAATTTGTTCTCTTTCCAGCATCATTCGTGACATAAGGTTTCTTAGGGCGGCGCTCAAGTCCCTTATCTCCTTTTTGGTGCTCGAGCTTTCACCGACACTTTTGCACAGTTTAGTCACCATTCGTTCTGCTTTAAGGAGTGTATCTTCTACGCACGTACTCTTGGCCGGTGGTTTTCCAGTATTGTCTTCTCCTTGCCGTTTCCTTTTATTCTGGGGGGTATCTAGGCTGTAAGAGATGTCTCCTACCGATGCCGATCTTCTAGGTGATCTCATTATGATATTGCTTCTTTTAAAAGGATCAGGCGTTATATCTATTAATGCTGATGGACTAGTCTTTTCCCTAGACGAGCACGGATCATCTAGCCTTCTTTCCACATTCCTACCAGTAACATTTGAGCACACCTGGGCCTGGTTACTCTCCTCAGGTGTAGGAGCGTTGCATGATGACGACCCAAGTAAGCCCGCTCCCGAGCTACAAGTGCCGGTTCTGGGGATACCGAATTTCCCCTGTCCAGTAGTATTTATCTCATTTCCTTCGTTCATTTCGGCTTTCTGTTTAATAGGTGAGAGGATCGCTCTCTCCGCCTCCTATTCTGCGGGTTTCTGTAGGGGTTTCTCCCTTAGCCTTTGGATACCCAAATCCTCTCTGCAAGGCAGCAGCTGCTAATTTGGTCCGCCCGGAGTATTATTCCTCCGTACCCGCCATATCTGGCGAGCATTCCCCTATCTGCCACCTGGGGAGGCGTTCGATGGGATATTAGCAACTCCACACGATCTAAGACAGCCGCCCCTAACATGGAGAACAGACGCTGACCAGCAAGCCGCTCGCTCCGAGACAGACACTTGCTGGATTTTCCCTTTGCTAGTTTTGTCCGCCCCGGGTATTTGATTTCCCCGGTACCATCCATATCTGGAAGGCGTTCTCCTATCCGCAACCTGGGGAGGCGCCCGATAGGAGTCTAGCATCACCCACGGGATATATATATATATATGTTGATCTTCAGGTTTACGCGGGTGCTTGATGAAAATTCTTTGGGTTTCCGGGTATTCATCCGCGTGGAATTCTTGGTTAGAATTTCTTGACGACGTTTCGGCAAAATCTCATTTGCCATTTTCAGGCCGGAGGGTTCCTGCTTGACTGCGAAACACGCGTGAACTGACTGTGGCTGCTTCAGGCGGCGTTTTATATTCAGTAGCGCGGGTACGACTGCGCGTCGCGCGCGTGAAAGTTGTGGAAGGGGTAGCGCTTGGTGTTGGTGCAACGGTCTTCGGCGCTTTCACTTTCACTATTTTCTTCATTGCTAGGCTCGGTTTTCAGGCTGCAGGCAGACGCTGTGTGCCATCTCTATTGTTCAGGTTTTCTGATCGTTTTTCTATTTCTGTAGCTTCTCTGATAATTTGAGCTCCTGTGTGTTCAATATTGGCTATAAGTTTGGTGTGTTGAAAGTCTATAGTGTGTGATGTTTCCTGAACGTGCTGTGCCAGCGACGATGTTTTCATGTTGTTTTTTACGGCGGCTTTGTGTTCATCTCTTCTTATGTTGATTCTTCTATTTGTTTGGCCAATGTAAGTCTTGTTGCAGTCTGCACATGGAATTTTGTAAACCCCTTGTTCCAGAGGAATTTTTGTTTTTGAGTTTCCAAGAATTCTGTCCATCTTCTTGTATGGCTTGAATATCGTCTTGATGTTCTGTTTTCTTAAAATTCTTGCAATCTTGTCTGTAGTTCCTTTTATGTATGGTATGTAGGTTTTGTCTTGTTCTTGATTTCCTTCTTCTTGTTCTTGTTTTCTTGGTTTGTTTTGGAAAGCTCTTCTTATATCCAGGCGCTCCAATGGGCTCGTCACTTTCTCCAGTGATTGCAAATCTGTTTATGAAGAATTTTGAAGAAAACGCAAGGATACCTGTCAAAATTGATAGTATATGTATTGGATTAGATCTCAGGGTTAACTTTAAAACATCTTAAATGTTTAAAATCTCGATTTGCTAACTTTAGATCTTACTATTTTTTTTTTTTTTACTAATTCACAATATAGAAAATAAAAGCTGTATTCAAAAAGTAAATTTTATTATGCATTATTTCTTTGGCTATCAAGTCAAAGTCAGGAAACCCATACAGCTTCTTATAAGCATACACTATTAACAGTGAGTACAAAACCCAAAACTTTGATTTTTGAAATTTGACTCTCTCTACTGCTTGTTTTTTACGGATTTTAAAAAAAAATTCATATGTACCTATTTGTTAATTCAAAAAAAGGGTTTTAAGTCCAACTAGAGTTTTGTACAAAAATAAATCTTTTTTGTTATTTGTAAGTGATTATAAATTGGTTTATACCATATTTACAAAATTTTGTATCGATTTCAATTATCTGATGGTGAACTTTATAAGCAGATATGCTCCAACATGCTAATAAAAAAGTAGAGTACACAGACATTGATCCAAAACATATACGGCTGGCGCATTTTACGTCTTTACAGCAGCCCAGTTCGTTTATATTACAGCGACCACATTACTTATAACCATATGTTTACTGCTCAACACGTTTACGTATCGGTTTTAGATACGCTTTTTAGATCAGTCGAACAGGGCAAAACTGCGTAGTTGAATACTGTTTACGTATATCTAACAGTCTATTGCTTGTTTGGACAGCTCTTCAAGCGGAAAAAACAATAGCCTTAAGGTGGTCTTGTACCGATTGAATAGCATACCGATGTATAAAGATTTTTTCTAAAAAGCAACCCAAATAATAGTCGCAGCAACAAAAAGTAAATCAAGAGAGGCAGAACAACAAAGATAAGCGTCATAAGTTTTGAAAATAAACTAGATTTGTTATGTTTTATGCTTAATTCATTTGTAATATTGTAATCAATGTTTGAACAGTTTCGTTGATGTTGAACACTTGTTGATCCCCGTAATACTTAGTGGTATCAGATACCTATGACATATATTTATTTTATATATTTTAATTTTTATTGCTTAAAAAAAATTGAGTTTAATGAAAAAACTCCATTAGCAATATTATTAAAATAGATTTTTCTATAAGCAGTGTTTATATACTCATTACAAGATAAGTATCAACTAATATTATAAAAAAAAAATTTACTTTATATTAATATTATTAGTTTTTTTTGTAAAAAACTAGTAAACAAAGCAATAGAAAAACGATATTTACTCTTGTGCAACTTGAAGTAAATAACATGTAAAAGCTATGTTAAAAGTGTTGCTTCTAATAATATGTAAACTGAACAAAGTTACGTCGTGTGCTTCTAAATTTATATTCAATAGCCTTATTAACTTATAATCAGAAGCCCCTTAAAAAAAGTGCAAACGGCTGCGTCAGTCTTAACTCTTTTACGTAAATTCAACTGAGTTTAAACATGATACGAGCGGTTTTATACTTTGCGTTATACCAATAATTCTAACTGCTTCTTTGATTACATTTTTTATAAAACTGTATTTATTGTTTGTTTTAAAATTATTAAGTGTTTTACTACTGATATGACTGTGATTATAACTATTTTTTAACCGCGTTAAACTTCGACACCACAGAAGTGGACTGAGCTCTTGTTGGTCGTTTTCGAAAATTCTTCGCTATATTGACTTAGAAGTTAATGGTAAAACTAAAAATAAGATTATAATACCTAAAAAAATTTATTAATTTTTACAAATAAACCATAATTTGTAAGACTCTTTTATTCTAATCTTACGTTTTGCCAAATTTTAATAATTAAATTGAATTAAATAACAGTTAACTCTTTCTCCATAATAAATTTGTCAGGATGTCTATGTTCTACGATTATTAGCCTTAATTATTCAGTCGAAAACAGTGTACAGAATAGCAACAACCAGCTACATTATCATCAACAATCTACTTCAACTTACCCCTCTATATTCATTGTTAGAGAAACGCTGGAGCAGTCAGACGGATTGATTGGGCGACACATGAAACATATTTACACATAATGTACCTGTCAATAATACCTGTAAAGTAACTCACCGGGGGCTTTTCTCCCCCTCGCAAGATTCTCTTCCTCTCGAACTGATTGTGGAAGACATCACAAGGCTCATTGGACATTGACAACAACTCCATGGACTCGATTGACTCATTCTTCACCCCTATTCTTTAGCATCGCGTTCTCAATGATGTCTTCACTGTTTCGGTACCTGGTTCGGGAGCAACGTGAAAGGTGTTGCTAGGCCTCAATCACATTACGCGAAATAGACTGGCCAAGAATAATACGTAATAGGAAAAGGTATAAAATAAAGATTAATAAGTGAAGAACCTAAGGACATTACGCATTACCCCGTCATACTAGCAAAAGGGAAATCCACAACCTTTTTATACACTGATAGGAACATAACCATAGCGGTTAACAGGCTCCAGCCCACCCCTCTACCTCTTCGCCTCTGTTCGAGAAAGTAGAGAACCAGAATAGCAATCTGTAAATGTCTACAGACGTCATGGGAGTACCACCTCAGTCTGAAATGAATTAACACATAGACCGTACCCCAGGTATTAAACTATAGTTTCTGCCGTGGATATTTCATATTACCATATTACCATAACTTTACACATTATTCCTCCGAATTCGGGGAGTGAGCACTGAATTCACAATTATACCACAAAACAACATATGATCAACAAGATCAACACGTTAACCATCTTTCTCTTTCAATAAACAATTAACAGTTTAAATATTCATAATACTGCCCGTCCGACCGCTCTGACTTTTTAATCAACGTTCTCACTCTTGCCCCGCTCAGTTTACTGATACCGACGGGCCTCCACTTTTCCAGGGATGCTAAGCCCATGTTCTCCCTCTTTAACTTAAGATGCCATATGGCCCTCATCGAGATCATTTACTTATACTTTCTTATATATATAAGGTTGCCTTCGGCAACCAAAGAACAGCCATATTTTATTTTTATTAAAAAAAAAGTTCATATTACATTTTACTAATTATATACTGTAAGACTCTTTTATTCTAATCTTACGTTTTGCCAAATCTTAACAATTAACTTGAATTAAATAACAGTTAACTCTTTCTCCATAATAAATTTGTCAGGGTGTCTATGTTCTACAATTATTAGCTTTAATTATTCACTCAAAAACAGTGTACAGAATGGCAACAGCCAGCTACATTATCATTAACAATCTACTTCAACTCACCCCTTTATATTCATAGTTAGAGAAACGCTTGAGCAGTCAGACGGATCGATTGGGCGACACATGAAACATATTTACACATAATGTACCTGTCAATAATACCTGTAAAGTAACTCACCGGGGGCTTTTCTCCCCCTCGCAGGATTCTCTTCCTCTCGAACTGATTGTGGAAGACATCACAAGACTCATTGGAATTGGACAACCACTCTATGGACTCGATTGACTCATTCTTCACCCCTTTTCTTTAACATCGTGTTCTCAATGATGTCTTCATTGTTCCGGTACCTCATTATTCCTCCGAATTCAGGGAGACAGCACTGAATTTACATTATTCCTCCGAATTCAGGGAGACAGCACTGAATTCACATTATTCCTCCAAATTCAGGGAGACAGCACTGAATTTACATTAATCCACCGAATTCAGGGAGACAGCACTGAATTCACATTATTCCTCCAAATTCAGGGAGACAGCACTGAATTTACATTAATCCACCGAATTCAGGGAGACAGCACTGAATTCACATTATTCCTCCAAATTCAGGGAGACAACACTGAATTTACATTAATCCACCGAATTCAGGGAGACAGCACTGAATTCACATTACTCCTCCAAATTCAGGGAGACAGCACTGAATTTACATTAATCCACCGAATTCAGGGAGACAGCACTGAATTCACATTACTCCTCCAAATTCAGGGAGACAGCACTGAATTTACATTAATCCACCGAATTCAGGGAGACAGCACTGAATTCACATTATTCCAACGAATTCAGGGAGACAGCACTGAATTCGCATTATTCCTCGGAATTCAGGGAGACAGCACTGAATTCACGTTTATAGCACAAAACAACATATGATCAAAAGATCAACACGTTAACCATCTTTCTCTTTCAATAAACAATTAACAGTTTAAATACTCATAATACCGCCCGTCCGACCGCTCTAACCGTTCTTTAATCAACATCCTAACTCTCGCCCGCTCAGCTTACTGACTGGACTCCACTCCACCCTTCCAGGGATGCTAAGCTCATGTTCTCCGTCTTTTACTTAAGATGCCATATGGCCCTCATCGAGATGATTTAATTATACAAGCGATTTAGCGCCTTATTGGCTTATTTTTACTTAAAAAAATAACTATAAATTGTTATAAAATCAAAAACTCTCACAATACTTTATTCTTTCTTTCTTTTTTTTCTATTTGTTCCATTTTTTTAATTTTCTTAATTTTTTTTATTTTCACTTTCATTTTTTCCTATTTTCTATATAATTTTTCCATAATATGTAATCATTCAATTACAATTATACATAATCTAAAAAAAAATCAATAAAAGTTATTATATATTATATATCAAATTCAAAAAAACAACCACTCTATAGAAATGTGTACATTAAAATTGACAAAAAAACGTTTCATATTTCATGTTATTTATAAAATATAAATTAATGATATTAAGTGATCACTTTGTATTTTTTAATTGATTATGTCAACAATAATAATTGACAATTGACATCGTATTTTTTTTAAGATTTTTAATTGTTTATTTAGAAATATATAAATAAGTACGTACGATTGAGAGAAAAATATATAGTCTGTATAGATATTTTTCGAATATAATTTTCCATTTTATTTTAATTCATTTATATCAATCTTCTTTCATCAATGGGTCTCAAACACAACTTAACCTCACTTTTCATATAAACAATTATAAATTTTTCTACAACTACAGTTCTATATCTTATATAATATAATCAAAAAGGCTCTTCTACCCATTCGTATTATATTCCCATATTATAATAAAGGAAAAAAAATTAGGCTAAAAAAATGAGGTGTCTCCTCAAAAATTTTCATCAAACCTTACCTAAAAAAAAAAATTATAGACAAGGAGATTAAATAATTATTAAACCTACTTTATTTTAAGCTTTTCACTTATATTTTGCAAAAAAAACAACACTTAATTTTGTAAAATATGTAAATACTTTACAAAAGTTCTAAAGATAATTAATTTATTATTAATTTTTCATGTTGTTACTAACAGCAACAATGTCAAAAATATTAAAGCGGTAAATTTAAAATTTTTCATATCAATGAAAAATTATTACTAAATAAAGTTTTTTACCATTTTAAAATGAAATATATAGATTACCAACTAACTTCAACATTCCGCTTTGATTATATTTATTTTATTACTTTTAGAGCATACAGATTTATAGCATTCTCTCAAAATATTTACATTGTATAATCGATCAAAAATAAACGTATAAACAGTCTAGATAACAATTTACTGTAAATGTACAGCATCTGAGACAGCATATAATAATAATAATTTCATTCAATTGCAAATTAATTATTAAAAGATGTACATTATTCTCATTCAAGCCACTTTCAAAAACAAAACGTCAAACGAATGGTACTGAGCATTCATTCAAAATCTAATCTTTCTAATAATAATTTGTATATCTATTTATCTTTTTTAAAAAAGGTTTCTTATGGTCTTTTTTGCTTCATCGTATTTCAAACATTTAAGACTTAACGTCCAATCAATAAATTCTCATCTCCAAACGAATCGATTCAATTAATCCATAGGACAATTTCTATTTTTGGATTATAGCTGTAAGTGAGTGTCAAGCAATGAAAATGCTTAATTTGCATATAATCAAAAGAGGTCTAGAGTTTAGATAAGCAGTTACTGTAAATATTAGAAAATATATAACTTACCTCTTATTCCATAAACTATCAATTTTCATATTCCAAATCTCTGACCTACTTAATATTTTCGTTATAAGATTTGACAAAAATATCAAAAATTTGACCTATATCTCTAATTTTTATTAAAATTTATAGATTCTTGTCTTCATTTTATTATACACCATCTGGGATAACATATTATTAACAGAATTTTAATAGAAAAACACCTAAAAAAAAATTACATTGCTCGCATTCTTTCGTTTCCTTTTTTTTGATTTTTTTCAATAAAAATGGGCTTAAAAAACATCTTACCACTTGAGATGCTCTAATAAGTAAATCCATATCATCAATAAGTTTCATTTATAACATTTAAGTAAAGATTATTAAAGATGATGATTGATAGTCCCAAAAAAGCTACAGTGACTACCTTAATATACGCCACTTTTATTAAAAAAGCAAACCAACAAACCACCACATCCAATCAACATTTTTGCACTCATCATTGAAGCCCTACAATTTTTCACAATATTCTTTTCTATAACCTAGAAAAAAATCTTCTTTTAAATAAAACAATAATACTACGCTCTACTTACCTGATTCGCTTTAGAATGTTTAAATAATCAATTTTCTATTTAATTATTATTGTGTAATCATCAAAATAAATATAAATATCAATCGATCGTCGCTTGACACAAATGAGGTTAAGTAAAATGAGGTTTTTTAAATCTACCTTTTTTAAGCAATTCCATAAAATGTAAGCCTTTCGGACGTTCTATTAAGTAAACCTTTATTATTTATTACATTTAAGTCCTCCTCGTTTTGATAAATTTTAAAAAACTTCTAAATCAATGACATTTATGACACATGTCAAATTTACTTTTTGACATTGTTGATTTTTTAATGTCAAAAATCTAAGTGATATAGAATTTTGACAAAATTTAAAGAATTAGGTCAAAAGGTCATTGACCTTAATACTTTAAATTTATATTACATTAATGTTAATTCGTTATTTCATTTCAAAACTCTAAAAAAAAATATTATTTATATTATATCTCATTGTTATTTTGATAAAATATTGTCTAATGCACGCAAATTTAAATGTACACTAATCACATTCAAGCCATTTAAACTTGGAAAAATTAAGCGTTTAGTTTTACAAATCATTTATATTTAAAGTAAAAAATAATATAATTATATACCTACATATCTTTTCCACGAAAGCCTCTACTTTAGATTCTTAATCGCTATTTAAATTTCTAACCTCACTTTTATTTTTTATTAAAATTGAAGAGCTTTACTTCGTTGACATTTTGGGGCACTAATTTTTCTCTACAAATGACTTTTTGCTGAATGTAGGAGTTAAAAGCCTTCTCGAATGAGTACCCCTCGTTTATTTAACCAATATTTCAATGTTTTGAGTTGTTTTTACCATTATATTCACTTCACTCTGACAGTTTGGGGCACTAATTTTTTGAAATATTTTTCTTTTTTAAGCAATTCCATTAAATGTATGCCTTTCGGACGTTTCAAATTTACTTTTTATTTAAACATTATTGATTTTTTAATGTCAAAAATGCCAAGTGATATAGAATTTGGACAGAATTTAGAGAATTAGGTCAAAAGGTCATTGACCTTAATACTTTAAATTTATATTACATTATAATTTCTTCTGAAAAAACCTGTAATTATGTCTTCTTCACATTTTCTTTACAATAAGAAAAACCTTGATTTTTCAGTTAATAAAAGAGAGCATCTTGTTTGCTTATACTCAAAAAGGTGGATTAAATAGCAAAGCAGGATCAAACATTGTCTTTAAATTTTTTTCTTTTATGTTAATCCGTAATTCCATTTCACAAAGCCTAAAACAAAATATTTATTATATTATATCTCATTGTTATTTTGATAAAAAACATTGTCTAATGCACGCATTTTACAAAATAAACATAAAAAATATGTACACTAATCACATTCAAGCCATTTAAAATTAAAAAAATTATGCGTTTAGTTTTACAAATCATTTATCTTTAAAGTAACAAATAATATAACTATATGAATACGGGATATACCTACATATCTTTTCGATAAAAGCCTCTACTTTAGATTCTTAATCGCTGTCAAAAAATTTTAACCTCACTTTTGTTTTTTATTAAAATTGAAAGAGCTTTCGTCTTTATTTTATTATACAATATCTCGGATAGCATTTCATCACCATTTTTATTGAAAAACCACTTGAAAAAATGTACATATTTGCAGTCAATCCTTTCCAATCTTGTAAAGATTTGTAAAATTCTGGAAGGTCAATTTTTCTAGAAAAACTTTTTAAATAAAACATCAAAACTCTTTTCCATTTACCTGAGTAACGTTGGGATGTTCAAAAAATCGATTTCCATCTCATAAGTCTCATTTATTATATTCCAGCTCTATTTAGTTATGATTCGTTAGATAGCCCCCTCAAAAAAACTTTGTCGACAATTCTTGCACTTTTTCATCAAGAAAACAAAACAAACCACTACCCCATCATATCCCATCAACATTTTAGCCCCATTAAAAGCTTTATTTTTATTATTTTTCACAATTATAAATATAAATATTTTTTGGACATAACCCAACAATTTAGAACTGTCACCGTAAGACACTAAATTGACGAACTGTCATCAAAATGACATCCAATAATCCTTACTGATGTAGATTCTATCTATAGTACGTTTGTCGGTCATTCTACATGAATTTTGTACATCCTATCTCACTCTTCGAATTTATTGGTTGTACCTTTAGCGCTTAAGGGGGCTATTATATACGAAAAAAAACTTAATCAAATCAATAAAGAATACATTTTTATGTGCCCTCTCGAATGTATAAATATACATTCGAGAGAAAATTTGAAAAATTTGCAATTTGTCCGACAAAGCCGCGACTAACGCGTTTTATTATAGTTAAAAAAAATTCTACGGCAAATGTCAAATTTAATAAGAATAGAGAAAGATAGAAATAATTTAAAAAAAAGACAGATATGTCGAGATAACTAAACGACACCTCCAGAGGTGTCGACTGAAAATGACCCAATATCTCGACATCACGTGACCACAAACCGATTTCGACATGAAACAGAATCGCTCAACTCAACCAAAATGGCCGATCCGATCGTTTTACTCAATCCGACATAAAACAGAATCCCTCTGCAGCAGAGTAATGTGATTGCTTGAGTAATCACATTAGTAATGTGATTGCTTTTTCAGTTTTTCCAGAATTTGAGGTTTATGGGCATAAAGTTTTGTTTAAAAGCCAAACGCGCACATAACCCCCTTAATACACCTTCAGATTAGTGTGAGATTTAGACTAAAAGCTCTTACCTTCAATCAGTATTGTAATTGCATAATAACAAACCTGTAAAAGGTAGGTAAATCTTTCATCTCTTGGGCAAAAAAACCTAGCCTACTTAAATTCACTGTACCGTTACGAAGCGCCACCCATATAATCGCAAAGAACAATCTATGGTTTTATAATAACCTTTAATTGTTTTAATATTTTAAAATGTCAAATGTCAAAATAATTATATTGAATTAAAAATGAAATATTTAAATTAAATCAACAAGGAATATTATTACTGACGAGAGTATGGTTTCGCACCCTCCGGGTGCTTACCTACTCTCTTGAGTAGAGGGTTGCCTACGGCAACGTGTATGAACCTAGAGGGGTTGCCTTCGGCAACCAAAGAACAAACGCACTTTTTTTTTATTGGAGTATTGTTTAATAATTTTTTTTATTTTAATAAATTTCTATTTATTTCTTTTTATGCTTATTCTACTCTCTCATTTAGATTATTACCTGCGGCAACAATTTGGTATTATTTACCTTTAAAATGAATATTATTTATTATTATATTATATGATTTTTTATTATTTTGTGTTTTATATTACTATATTTTTATTCAACCTTTCTTATGCTTACCCTACTCTCTTACATGTAAAGCAAACATAAAACAACCATATTTTGTATGTATTAAAAATCTTTTATTATATTTTATAAATTATACTTATTCCTTTTTTATTATTTTTCTATCTTTCCCATCTTTTTTTTGTTGTAATAAAGCAAACATATTAATAATTACGATTAAAGCTTTTTTTTAATTTTTATTGTAATAGTTTCCTACGGCAACATATATAAATCTATTATCATTTATATTTAACAAAAATTTTACTATTCATTATTATTTTATATATTTTTTTCTCATTATATTTTTTTATTTTTTTTTTTTGTATTTACCCTACTATCTTATACGTAAACGGTTGCCTTCGGCAACCTTATTTGGATTTTGTTGAAAAAATTTATATCACATTTTCTTCATTATATTTTTTTTTTCTTCCTTTTTATTCTTTTAATTTTCATATTAAATATACTACTATAATTTTTAAAAATAATATTACTATTTATTATTATTTTATATAATTTTTTCACTTATTATGTATATATTTTTTATTTATTCCTTCTTTTGCTTACCATACTCTCCAATATTTTTGTTTACCATACTTTCTTATATGTAAGATGTTGCCTTCGGCAACAATAAAACAACAATATTTCTTTTTTATTAAAAAAAATTGCATTATATTCTATTTAATATACTTAATTTTTATTCTTCTTTTTTTTTCCAATTTTTTTCTTTCTTTCTCTTCTCTTTAATCTCTTCTAAAGCAAGTCTATTTTAATTTTTTTTTCGAAATAAAAATTGTCATTTCATATATTTTTTGTTGTTTCTATTATTAAATTTTTTCATTTATTCCCCCTTTTGCTAGCTTACTTTGCTCTCTTATATAAGGTTGCCTCAGGCAACAATAAAACAACCATATTTTATTATTATTAAAAAAGTTTGTATTACATTTTATTAATTATATACTTTATTCTTTCTTTCTTTTTTTTTTCTATTTGTTTTCTTTTTCTAATTTTCTTAATTTTTTTCTATTTTCTATTTAATTTTTCTAAAATCATTCAATTACAATCATACATAATCTAAAGAAAAGATCAAAAAAAATTATTTATATTTTAGTTATATATTATATATCAAATTTAAAAAAACGACCACTCTATAGAAATTTGTACATTAAAATTGACAGAAAAACGTTTCATATTTCATGTTAGTTATAAAATATAAATCATTAATATTAAGTGATCACTTTGTATTTTTTAATTGATTATGTTGTAATAATAATTGACAATTGACACCGTATTTTTTTTTTAAATATTTAATTGCTTCTTTAAAAATATAAAAATAAGTACGTACGATTGAGAAAACATTATATATTCTGTATAGATACTATTTGAATATAATTCTCCACTTCCATCTGATTTTAATTCATTTATATAAATCTTCTTTCATCGATTGGTCTCAAACACAACTTATTCTCACTTTTCGTATACATAATTATAAATTTTCCTACAACCACAGTTCTATATCTTATATAATATAATCAAAAAAGCTCTTCTAGCCATTCGTATTATATACCCATATTGTAATAAAGGAAAAAATGTAAAACAGACCAAAAAATTAGATGCCTCCTCAAAAATTTTCATCAAATCTTATCTAAAAAAAAGAATTATAGACAATGAGATTAAATAATTATTAAACCTACTTAATTTTAAGCTTTTCACTTATATTTTGCAAAAAAACAACACTTTTACACTTAATTTTGTAAAATATGTAAATACTTTTTGAAAATTCTAAAGATAATTAATTTATTATTATATTTTTTTTGTTGCTAACAACAACGATGTCAAAAATATTAGAGTGGTAAATTTAAAATTGTCTTTCATTATTTCTTTTTCAAAGACCACTTTCAGGCATGCTCTATCAATATAAAGATTTTAGTATTTAATAAAAAAAAGTCAAAAAACCTACCCAGAGCTTTTCCTTCTATTATTTCTTCTATCTTTTCCAATATAAAAAAACATTTCAATTAATTTGGGGCTCAATTTTAGAAGAACTATTAACACAAAATCTTTTCTTTCAACCATAACAAAATTATAATAACCTAAATTTATCAATTTGACAATTTTTTTTGTGAGTTTTTGATATTTTGACCGAAACCAAAAAAAAAACCCTTTTCGACTTTTCGATCTTTGCTTCTAACTTTTTGGTGAGTGCCTATTGTTTATTTAACCAATATTTTAATTGTTTTGAGCTGTATTTACGTAGATTTTCCATTAGATTCGCTTCACTTATTTGACAGTTTGGGGCACTAATTTTTCTCTAAAAATGCCTTGAAATCTTTTAAAAAACAAACAAACCTTTATGAATCGTTCCAAAAAAGCCTTTAAACGTTGTTTTCATTTGAAAATTCATTGTAATTTCTATTATATTCGCTTCACTTATTTGACAGTTTGGGGCACTAATTTTTCTCTAAAAATGTCATGAAATCTATTAAAAAGTAAACCAAACCTATGCAAATTTTTATCGGTCGCTTCAAAATAGTTTTTAAACAATGTTTTTTTCATTTAAATATTCATTGAATTGTTCTCCCATTAAATTCACACTCCACTCTATTGACCGTTTGGGGGGCTACAATTTATAAAATTTTCTTTCTTGACGAAATAACATTAAATCTCTTGATGGGAAATCTTTATAAATAAAACCCCCATGTTTATTTAATAGATATTTTATAGATTTAAGCTGTATTTTGGTAGATTTTCGTAAAATTACGATACGACTGACAGGTTAGACACTGACAAATGACTTTTGTTGAAAAAATCCTTAGTGATATAGAATCTACCCATAGTACGTTCAGACGTTATTATCGCGATTTTGACACATTCCATCCTTTTCTCAAACTCTGTTTGTGGTACCTCCTACGTTCAAGGGGGTTATCAAATTTGAAAAAAATTTTTAGAAATTATTAGAAAAACATTGTAATTTTAAGGATAGCTACTTTTTCATACAAAATCTCATTTAAAACAAAAAAAATTTTTAAAAAATCTAAAATTTGTTAGACAGAGCAACTATATCGGGTTTTATTATTATACGAGAGTATGGTTTCGCACCCTCCGGGTGCTTACCTACTCTCTTGAGTAGAGGGTTGCCTACGGCAACGTGTATGAACCTAGAGGGGTTGCCTTCGGCAACCGTAAAATAAACGCACTTTTTTTTTTTTTATTAGATTATTGATTATTAATTGTTTTTATTGTAATATGTGTGAGAGTTTTTAATTTTATAATAATTTAAAGTTATTTTTTAAAGTAAAAATAAGCCAATAAGGCGCTAAATCGCTTGTATAATTAAATCATCTCGATGAGGGCCATATGGCATCTTAAGTAAAAGAGGGAGAACATGGGCTTAGCATCCCTGGAAGGGTGGAGTCCAGTCAGTCAGCTAAGCGGGCGAGAGTAAGAATGTTGATTAAAACGGCAGAGAGCGGTCGGACGGGCAGTATTATGAATATTTACAATTAACAATTGTTAATTGTTTATTGAAAGAGAAAGATAGTTAACGTGTTGATCTTGTTGATCATATGTGTTTTGTGGTATAATGTGAATTCAGTTGTGACTCCCTGCATTCGGTGGAATAATTTGGATTCAGTTGTGACTCCCTGAATTCGGTGGAATAATGTGGATTCAGTTGTGACTCCCTGAATTCGGTGGAATAATGTGGATTCAGTTGTGACTCCCTGAATTCGGTGGAATAATTTGGATTCAGTTGTGACTCCCTGAATTCGGTGGAATAATTTGGATTCAGTTGTGACTCCCTGAATTCGGTGGAATAATTTGGATTCAGTTGTGACTCCCTGAACTCGGTGGAATAATGTGAATTCAGTTGTGACTCCCTGAATTCGGTGAAATATTGTGAAATCAGTGCTGTGCATTCGGAGAAATCATGTGAATTCAGTGCTGTGCATTCGGAGGAATAATGAGGTACCGAAACAATGAAGACATCATTGAGAACACGATGCTAAAGAAAAGGGGTGAAGATTGAGTCAATCGAGTTCATGGAGTGGTTGTCAAAGTCCAATGAGCCTGGTGATGTCTTCCACTATCAGTTCGAGAGGAAGAGAATCCTGCTAGGGGGAGAAAAGCCCCCGGTGAGTTACTTTTCACGTATTATTGACAGGTACGTTATGTGTAAATATGTTTCATGTGTCGCCCAATCGATCCGTCTGACTGCTCAAGCGTTTCTCTAACTATGAATATAGAGGGGTGAGTTGAAGTAGATTGTTGATGATAATGTAGCTGGTTGTTGCTATTCTGTACACTGTTTTTGAGTTAATAATTAAGGCTAATATTCGTAGAACATAGACATCCTGACAAATTTATTATGGAGAAAGAGTTAACTGTTATTTAATTCAATTTAATTGTTAAAATTTGGCAAAACGTAAGATTAGAATAAAAAGAGTCTTACATATGATTTTATTTATTCTTTTTTGTACTTTTTCTACTTTCTCATATCAACGTTTGCCTTTGACAACATTTATATAAACCTAGCCCATTATTATTTATCTTGAAATTTATTATTATTTAATTAAACAATTTTAATTATATTTTATTAATTATACTTATTTCTTTTATCTTTCTCATCTTTTTTTTATACTAAAGCAAGCATATTACCATTTACTAAAATTTTTTTTTATTTTTTTTTTTTTTGTATTTGTTCTACTCACTCGTATTGAATGTTGCCTGCGGCAACATATATAAATCTATCATTATTTATTTTTGAAAATACTTTTACTATTTATTATTATTATAAATTTTTTATTTTTTTCTCATTATTTAGGTGGCGGACAGTCATTTTCGGTTATAAAAATTTTCGTTATAACATTTGAGATCAGATTTTGACATAACGTTTTCATATTAATATTACTTTAATATTTAAAAATAATATTACTGTCTATCATTATTTTATATTATTTTTTTCAATCATTATATATATATACATTTTTTTATTCCTTCTTGTTCTTACCATACTCTCTTATATGTGAAAGGTTGCCTTCGGCAACAATAAAACAACAATTTTTTATTTATTAAAAAATTTCGCATTACATTTTATTTAATATACTTAATTTTTATTTTTTTTTATTTTCCAATGTTTTTCTTTCTTTCATTTGTACTTTTTTTCTTCGTTTTAATTTTTTTTATTTTCATATTAATTTTATTACTTTAATAATAATTGTTATTACTGCTATAATAAAATGCGTTAGTCGCAGCTTTGTCGGACAAATTGTAAATTTTTGTAATTTTTTTAGTAAATTATTTTTTTTTAAACGAAAATTATTACAGTTCCACATAAACGTGTTTTCTTTCGTAAATTTGATAAAGGTTTTTTTGTCGCAAATAGCCCCCTTAAGCGCTAGAGGTACAACCAATAAATTTGAGATAGAATGATCAAAATGCTGCTATGAAGGACGGACAAACGGACTCTAGATAGAAAACTTTGAAGGCTGTCATTTTACTCTGACATAGCGTCAGTCTTATGTCTAACTGTGACAGTTCCAAGTTGCTGGGTTATGTCATTTTAAATATTTATATTTATAATTGTGAAAAATAATGAAAATAAAGCTTTTAATGTGGCTAAAATGTCGATGGGATATGCTGGTGGTAGTAGTTTGTTTTGTTTTCTTGATGAAAAAGTGCATCGTATTGTCGACAAAGTTTTTTCGATGGGGCTATTTCACGAGTCATAACTAAATAAAGCTGGAATATAATAAATGAGACCTATGAGATGGAAATCGATTTTTTGAACATCCCAATGCTACTCAGATAAATGGAAAAGTGTTTTGATGGTTTATTTAAAAAGTTTTTCTAGAAAAATTGACCTTCCAGAATAGGTTAGGTTATGTCCAGAAAATATTTATATTTATAATTGTGAAAAATAATGAAAATAAAGCTTTAAATGAGGCTAAAATGTCGATGGGATATGAAGGGGTAGTGATTTGTTTTGTTTTCTTGATGAAAAAGTGCATCGTATTGTCGACAAAGTTTTTTCGATGGGGCTATTTCACGAGCCATAACTAAATAAAGCTGTAATATAATAAATGAGACTTATGAGATGGAAATTGATTTTTCAAACATCCCAACGTTACTCAGATAAATGGAAAAGAGTTTTGATGTATTATTTAAAAAGTTTTTCTAGAAAAATTGACCTTTCAGAATTTTACAAATCTTTACAAGATTGGAAAGGATTGATTGCAAATATGTACATATTTTTAAATGGTTTTTCAATGAAAATGGTTATGAAATGCTATCCGAGATATTGTATAATAAAATAAAGACGAAAGCTCTTTCAATTTTAATAAAAAACAAATGTGAGGTTAAAATTTTATTAACAGGGATTTAGAATCTAAAGTAGAGGTTTTTTTGGAAAAGATATGTAGGTATATACCGTATTAATATAATTATATTATCTTTTACTTTAAATATAAATGATTTGTAAAACTAAACGCTTAATTTTTTTAAGTTTAAATGGCTTGAATGTGTTTAGTGTACATTCAAATTTGCGTGTATTAGACAATATTTTTTATCAAAATAACAATGAGATATAATATAAATAATATTTTGTATAATTAATTATCTTTAGAATTTTTTTAAAGTATTTACATATTATACAAAATTAAGTGTTGTTTTTTTTGCAAAATTTAAGTGAAAAGCTTAAAATAAAGTAGGTTTAATAATTATTCAATCTCATTGTCTATAATTTTTTTTTTAGATAAGGTTTGATGAAAATTTTTGAGGAGATCCCTAATTTTTTTGGCCTGTTTTACATTACGAATGGCTAGAAGAACCTTTTTGATTATATTATATAAGATATAGAACTGTGGTTGTAGGAAAATTTATAATTGTTTATATGAAAAGTGAGGTTAAGTTGTGTTTGAGACCCATTGATGAAAGAAGATTGATATAAATGAATTAAAATAAAATGGAAATGGAAAACTATATTGGAAAAATATCTATACAGACTATATATTTTTCTCTCAATCGTACGTACTTATTTTTATATTTTTAAATAAACAATTAAAAATCTTAAAAAAAATACGATGTCAATTGTCAATTATTATTGTTGACATAATCAATTAAAAAATACAAAGTTATCACTTAATATTAATGCTTTATATTTTATAACTAACATGAAATATGAAACGTTTTTTTGTCAATTTTAATGTACAAATTTCTATAGAGTGGTTGTTTTTTTGAATTTGATATATAATATATAACTAAAATATAAATAACTTTTATTTTTTTTTTTTAGATTTTTATAATATGGGAATATAATACGAATGGCTAAAAGAGCCTTTTTGATTATATTATATAAAATATAGAACTGTGGTTGTAGGAAAATTTATAATTGTGTATACGAAAAGTGAGGTTAAGTTGTGTTTGCGACCCATTGATGAAAGAAGATTTATATAAATGAATTAAAATAAAATGGAAATGAAAATTTATATTGAAAAAATATCTATACAGACTATATATTTTTCTCTCAATCGTACGTAGTTATTTTTTAATTTTTAAATAAACAATTAAAAATCTTAAAAAAAATACGATGTCAATTGTCAATTATTATTGTTGACATAATCAATTAAAAAATACAAAGTGATCACATAATATCATTAATTTATATTTTATAAATAACATGAAATATTTTTAATAAACATTAAACAATTTTAATGTACAAATTTCTATAGAGTGGTTGTTTTTTTGAAGTTGATATATAATAGATAAGTAAAATATAAATAATTTTTATAGATTTTTTTTTAGATTATGTATGATTGTAATTGAATGATTACATATTTTGGGAAAATTAAATAGAAAATAGAAAAAAATGAATGTGAAAATAAAAAAAATTAAGAAAATTAGAAAAATGAAACAAACTGAATAAAAAAGAAAGGAAGAATAAAGTATTATAATTAATAATATGTAATATAAACTTTTTTTTTAATAAAAATAAAATATGGTTGTTTTATGGTTGCCGAAGGCAACCTTAATGTAAGAGAGTAAGGTAAGAAAAAGGGAGAACAAATAAAAAAATATAATAAGAGAAACAAAAAAAATATATAAAATAACAATTTTAATTTTGAAAAAAAATAATAAAAAACTTGCTTTAGAAGAAAATAAGAAAAAAGTCATATAAATTATTATGATATATTATAGTTTTTATTCTAATTTTAATAACAATTATTATTAAAGTAATAAAATTAATATGAAAATAAAAAAAATTAAAACGAAGAAAAAAAGTACAAATGAAAGAAAGAAAAAAATTGGAAAGTAAAAAAAAATAAAAATTAAGTATATTAAATAAAATGTAATGCAAAATTTTTTAATAAAAAAAAAAATTGTTGTTTTATTGTTGCCGAAGGCAACCTTTCACATATAAGAGAGTATGGTAAGAACAAGAAGGAATAAAAAAATGTATATATATATAATGATTGAAAAAAATAATATAAAATAATGATAGACAGTAATATTATTTTTAAATATTAAAGTAATATTAATATGAAAACGTTATGTCAAAATCTGATCTCAAATGTTATAACGAGAATTTTTATAACCGAAAACGACTGTCCGCCACCTAAATAATGAGAAAAAAATAAAAAATTTATAATAATAATGAATAGTAAAAGTATTTTCAAAAATAAATTATAATAGATTTATATATGTTGCCGCAGGCAACATTCAATACGAGTGAGTAGAACAAATACAAAAAAAAAAAAATAAAAAAAAATTTTGGTAAATGGTAATATGCTTGCTTTAGTATAAAAAAAAGATGAGAAAGATAAAAGAAATAAGTATAATTAATAAAATATAATTAAATTTTTTTAAATAAATAATAATTAATTTCAAGATAAATAATAATAGGCTAGGTTTATATAAATGTTGTCAAAGGCAAACGTTGATATGAGAAAGTAGAAAAAGTACAAAAAAGAATAAATAAAAAAATATTACTATAAAAAAATAAATAATCAATAATCTAATAAAAAAAAAAAATGCGTTTATTTTACGGTTGCCGAAGGCAACCCCTCTAGGTTTATACACGTTGCCGTAGGCAACCCTCTACTCAAGAGAGTAGGGTAAGCACCCGGAGGGTGCGCGACCCAACTCTCGTTAAAATTACAATAAAAACTATAATATATCATAATAATTTATATGACTTTTTTTTTATTTTCTTCTAAAGCAAGTTTTTTATTATTTTTTTTCAAAATTAAAATTGTTATTTTATATATTTTTTTTGTTTCTCTTATTATATTTTTTTATTTGTTCTCCCTTTTTCTTACCTTACTCCCTTACATTAAGGTTGCCTTCAGCAACCATAAAACAACCATATTTTATTTTTATTAAAAAAAAGTTTATATTACATATTATTAATTATAATACTTTATTCTTCCTTTGTTTTTTATTCAATTTGTTTCATTTTTCTAATTTTCTTAATTTTTTTTATTTTCACATTCATTTTTTTCTATTTTCTATTTAATTTTCCCAAAATATGTAATCATTCAATTACAATCATACATAATCTAAAAAAAAATCTATAAAAATTATTTATATTTCACTTATCTATTATATATCAAATTCAAAAAAACAACCACTCTATAGAAATTTGTACATTAAAATTGTTTAATTTTTATTAAAAATATTTCATGTTATTTATAAAATATAAATTAATGATATTATGTGATCACTTTGTATTTTTTAATTGATTATGTCAACAATAATAATTGACAATTGACATCGTATTTTTTTTAAGATTTTTAATTGTTTATTTAAAAATTAAAAAATAACTACGTACGATTGAGAGAAAAATATATAGTCTGTATAGATATTTTTTCAATATAAATTTTCATTTCCATTTTATTTTAATTCATTTATATAAATCTTCTTTCATCAATGGGTCGCAAACACAACTTAACCTCACTTTTCGTATACACAATTATAAATTTTCCTACAACCACAGTTCTATATTTTATATAATATAATCAAAAAGGCTCTTTTAGCCATTCGTATTATATTCCCATATTATAATAATCTAAAAAAAAAAAAATAAAAGTTATTTATATTTTAGTTATATATTATATATCAAATTCAAAAAAACAACCACTCTATAGAAATTTGTACATTAAAATTGACAAAAAAACGTTTCATAATTCATGTTAGTTATAAAATATAAAGCATTAATATTAAGTGATAACTTTGTATTTTTTAATTGATTATGTCAACAATAATAATTGACAATTGACATCGTATTTTTTTTAAGATTTTTAATTGTTTATTTAAAAATATAAAAATAAGTACGTACGATTGAGAGAAAAATATATAGTCTGTACAGATATTTTTCCAATATAGTTTTCCATTTCCATTTTATTTTAATTCATTTATATCAATCTTCTTTCATCAATGGGTCTCAAACACAACTTAACCTCACTTTTCATATAAACAATTATAAATTTTCCTACAACCACAGTTCTATATCTTATATAATATAATCAAAAAGGTTCTTCTAGCCATTCGTAATGTAAAACAGGCCAAAAAAATTAGGGATCTCCTCAAAAATTTTCATCAAACCTTATCTAAAAAAAAAATTATAGACAATGAGATTGAATAATTATTAAACCTACTTTATTTTAAGCTTTTCACTTAAATTTTGCAAAAAAAACAACACTTAATTTTGTATAATATGTAAATACTTTAAAAAAATTCTAAAAGTAATTAATTAAACAAAATATTATTTATATTATATCTCATTGTTATCTTGATAAAAAATATTGTCTAATACACGCAAATTTGAATGTACACTAAGCACATTCAAGCCATTTAAACTTGGAAAAATTAAGCGTTTAGTTTTACAAATCATTTATATTTAAAGTAAAAGATAATATAATTATATTAATACGGTATATACCTACATATCTTTTCCAAAAAAACCTCTACTTTAGATTCTAAATCCCTGTTAATAAAATTTTAACCTCACTTTTGTTTTTTATTAAAATTGAAAGAGCTTTCGTCTTTATTTTATTATACAATATCTCGGATAGCATTTCATAACCATTTTCATTGAAAAACCATTTAAAAATATGTACATATTTGCAATCAATCCTTTCCAATCTTGTAAAGATTTGTAAAATTCTGGAAGGTCAATTTTTCTAGAAAAACTTTTTAAATAAAACATCAAAACTCTTTTCCATTTACCTGAGTAACGTTGGGATGTTCAAAAAATCGATTTCCATCTCTTAAGTCTCATTTATTATATTCCAGCTCTATTTAGTTATGACTCGTGAAATAGCCCCATCGAAAAAACTTTGTCGACAATACGATGCACTTTTTCATCAAGAAAACAAAACAAATCACTACCCCATCATATCCCATCGACATTTTAGCCTCATTAAAAGCTTTATTTTCATTATTTTTCACAATTATAAATATAAATATTTTCTGGACATAACCTAACCTATTCTGGAAGGTCAATTTTTCTAGAAAAACTTCTTAAATAATACATCAAAACACTTTTCCATTTATCTGAGTAACGTTGGAATGTTCAAAAAATCGATTTCCGTCTCATAAGTCTCATTTATTATATTGCAGCTTTATTTAGTTATGGCTCGTGAAATAGCCCCATCGAAAAAACTTTGTCGACAATACGATGCACTTTTTCATCAAGAAAACAAAACAAACCACTACCCCATCATATCCCATCGACATTTTAGCCTCATTAAAAGCTTTATTTTCATTATTTTTCACAATTATAAATATAAATATTTTTTGGACATAACCTAACCTATTCTGGAAGGTCAATTTTTCTAGAAAAACTTTTTAAATAAACCATCAAAACACTTTTCCATTTATCTGAGTAACGTTGGGATGTTCAAAAAATCGATTTCCATCTCATAGGTCTCATTTATTATATTCCAGCTTTATTTTTAGTTATGACTCGTGAAATAGCCCCATCGAAAAAACTTTGTCGACAATACGATGCACTTTTTCATCAAGAAATCAAACAACTCGACATCTAATCATATCCCATCGACATTTTAGCCACATTAAAAGCTTTATTTTCATTATTTTTCACAATTATAAATATAAATATTTAAAATGACATAACTCAACAACTTAGAACTGTCACCGTTAGACATAAGATTGACGCTGTGTCAGTAAAATGACATCCTCCAAAGTTTTATATCTAGAGTACGTTTGTCCGTCATTTATAGCAGCATTTTGATCATTCTATCTCTTTCTTAAAGTTTACTCGCGGTACAACATACAGCCAAGGGGGCTTACAAATGAAAAAAAAAACTTTACCACGCAAAACGAAACACAAATAATTGTCATAATAGATAAAATTTATTTAATTTAAACAATACCTTCAATACAAAAATTTAAAAAATTTACAATTTGTCCGACAAAGCAACTAAATCAGATTTTATTATAGCAGTAATAATTGTGGGTAAAAAAATATACATACTTTGACGGAATGTTGCAATCCTGTCAAGAATTTAAGAAGTTGACCGAGACGCGTAGCGAGAGGAAATGCAATGCTTTTCCATCACGGTATGTAATGTTCTATTTATTTTTTGACTTTTAGTTCTGTTTCTATTTAGAAGTTTAGGTCTTTGTTAAAATGTTGTGATTTTCTGTTTTTAGTTACCTGTTGTTGTTTTTTGTTAGAATGACTTTATTTCTCATTTTCCTGTAACTGAAATCGGCAGATTTTTGTTATGTCATAGTGTTTTTAGAATCACAAATTGCTTATTATGTGGGTCAATTTTATCGTATCGGCTCACAGCTAGGAGTTTTGTAGATAAATTAATAATCAACTTTTAAAAGCAATACTTTATGATAATAATTTTAAAAAAATTTTTATCCGGTAAAAAAAAGGTTTGTTAAAACCGTACTTTTGTGTAACAATTTATGCGTGGCAATACCGGTTTCAGCTGGAAATTTTAGGGAATAAAATCAATTATTCTTATTTAGAAGCAGAATTTTTTAGACAAAAATGGCTCATTACAGATAAGTTCCAGCGTTGAGTAAAAAGTTTAATTGAAACTGTTCACTAATCGGGTCAAGCACGTTACATTGAACTAAAACAAATTTGATTTTATATTTTTGTAGAATTCAGTAAACTTTTGTAAACTTAATGACTATTTAAGAATAAAACTAACTAATTTCAAATATAAACTTATAATGAAATTCTCTGGTACATTCCACACATGGGTAACCATGTAAGATCTCAACCAAACTGCCAGCCCCCTTCTTCGTTCCAATCGTGATGACGTCAGGCGCTTCTATTCAACCGCTTTATGTTAACACTTTGAATATTTTATGGTTTGAGAGATATAAAACTAAGTGTTGCATTTTGAATTTTTTAGCATGGGTTTCTATCTAATGTATTTTTTCATTTGACTAATAAGTTATTAAATCTTCAAAAAAAATAGTTAAACAAAAATTGGAAAAGTTATTTTAAACACCATGAGTCACATTAACATTGATTGACAACCTGCGGTTATATATCGTATTTTACTGAAAAAAAAGCTTGGCAAAAAATGATAAATTATATAAAAACCTTTTTACTTCAATTTTTATTTAATAAAAGGATTATTTTAAGTATTATATTTACAATAAAAGTGAATTATAAGAAAAAAATTAATAAATCTATTAAGGAAAATAACAAAATGTTAAAATTTTTCTTAACATTTATGGACATATAAGTTTATAGAAGAAGAAAGGCTTTTACGGCCCGAAGTCATTGACATATTGACATCTTTCGGAAAAGACCGTGTCGAAAAGTTAAATGAAATTGTTGACTTTTTGCACTCCATCGGTAGAGGCGTTATCAGGACAGGAAAATAAAGATAAGAACAAGCACGTTAACTCGACCTGTGAACTACGCTAGAAGCAAAACTTATTCTGGCTAGACCTTGTTGCTGCTTGGGTTTATATGATTAGCTAGGAAGAGAAACCGATGGGAGGGGTAAAAGAGAAACTGACGGAGGGCTCGGAAGAGAGAGTTGCGAAGAAAGCGGAAGCTCTTTGTGATGATGCCGAAGGAGTGTTTACGAACAAGGAGTTCCAAACGTTTGAGAGATAATAACCTGCATCTCTATTAAAGTTGTTTGGGTGTTTTACAAGTTTCGCTTCTAGCGTGGTTCACACGTCGAGTAAACGTGCTTGTCCTCATCTTTATTATTCTGTCCTAATGACGCCTCTACCGATAGAGTGCGAAACGTCGACAATTTCATTTAGCTTTTCGACACGGCCTTTTCCGAAAGATGTCAATATTTCATATAAGTTTATATGTTACTTTCAAATTAAAATATTAGATATAGAGTGTTATGTACTAAAAATGACAAGAAAAGCCAACAATTTAAACATTTACAAGACAACCTACTTTACCATATAGAAAAAGCAGCACAAGTTCTGAGATTTCCCTGTAAAATTATCAATAAACTTTCTCAATATTTCTTTAAATTATGCGGCATTGTCGGCCACAGTCTAATATTCTCTGTTTAGCTATTTTAAGTTTAGTTTTTTTTTAATCTACCAAATACTTTAAAATTTAACGAAAAAATTGACGATTTTTAATCAAATTGTTAACAAATAAAATTTGTAGTTCCTCAAGGCTCCGTTCTTGGTCCTGTTTTATTTTTAATTTATGTTAATGACATCGCATTTATCATTAATGACATTGTGATTTGTGGTCAAGTGTGTGTGGTGAAGCTCCAGATTTTGTTGGTTTTTTAGTGGTATTACTTACAAACATATTATTGAGTTGTATATCTGCATAGATATCTATTAAAATTGAACAGATTGAGTAAGATTATTCCAAAGTGTTTCATCAATTTGATGAGTTATTTGCTTTTTTATTTAAAACTTCTCAAATAAATCTAATCATTCGGTGTTTTTTTTTTTTTAGTTGGCTTTATCAATATCTTTTTTTTAGCAAAGTCATTGAACTGTACCATATTTTTATTGATAAATTTAAACCTGCGGCTTTTTTTTTGTTGCCTTGTACATTTTCTTTTGTACATAATTTTGCTTATGCTTAGGGTTGTTGTCGTCAGGGTAGTAAGATTAGAAAATATATATTTTTCTCTTGTTGTTGCTTTTTATAATAATTATTAAATAACTTTCTCGTCACAGGTATTCAAAAACTTATTTCTTTGGGTTCTGTAGTAACTAAGAAATCCTATAAGGAGACGCGTAGAATTAGCGTGTCTGTTTCTAAGTGTCCAGCTTGTCGGTCGTTTGATTCCAGCTATGACGAATAATTGTTTATGTTGTGAAAGAGCTGTAACACCTTCAACACCATCACTAAAGTGCTCTGGACCGTGCAAAAGACATGCTCACATCAAATGAGTAAAAGATCTGTTTGAACTTGAGCTCACTGACTTGATTGAAAATCAAAAACCCTGGTTATGTTCAAAATGTCGATTGTCTTCGTTTGGTAGTAGTCATCTTTCTGTTATTGAATCAATTATTAAGCAACAATTTGCCGTGTTTAAAGTAGACATTATAAATGAACTGAAAGAAATAATTCAAAATGAGCTCAAACCGTTAACCAATAGAGTTGTCGTGTTGGAAAAAACTGTTGATGAACTGCAAACTATTGTAGCACAATTAGATAAATCAGCTTCAACATCGAGTTCTTTAATAGAAAAAGAACAAATTATGCAGGAAACAACTGAGCGCATAAAATGTAAATCTAATGTTATGCTGTTTGGATTGAAAGAGTCAGACGTTGCATCAAATCGAGACCAATTAAACCTGGATGTCGTTAAAATTCCTGTAATATTGAAAAAATTGGGTGTGGATGAAAATGCGTTTACTTCACTTCGCGTGAGTGAATTTGATAACACAAAAAAAATCGTTGTCGGCCTATCAAAACTAGCGTCTCTTCTGCTGATCATGTGCCGCTGGTCTTACGCAATGCTTCAAGGATTAAAAACCATCCAGAATTCACTTTCGCCCGATCGTACCCCCATGCAGCTTGAAATGTACAAAAAAGTCAAAACTGATTTACAGCATCGCTTAGATAGCGGAGAAGGCAATTTACGAATAAAATATAAGAATGGAATTCCTGTTGTTGTCTCTATTATGAATCCTGATTTAAACTAAAGCCGCCCAACCAAGTTTCCAAGCCGAAATTTCTAAAAATCTATTACCAGAACACTCGTGGATTATTTACGAAGACTCAAGAATTTTACATAAATGCGTGGGAACATGATTTCGATATTATTGTAATTACCGAATCGTGGTTAAATGATTCATTTTAAAATGCTGAATTATTTCCTTTAGACTACAGCATATTTGGATGTGACAGAAAATTTCTTATTTTAAATAAGTCTAGAGGTGGTGGTGTTATTGTTGGTGTTGCTAGCAAATTAACTTGTGAGTTTGTTGATGCTTCTAGCTTCTTTGAGTCTATACCTCTTGTTGATTACGTTATCTGTAAATGTAAGTACGCATCTATTTCCTTTTTTCTGGCATGTTTCTATGTACCGCCAAATATCTCAGTCAGTGACTATGGAAATTTTATCGATGCTCTGGAAGTTTTTTCAGCTGGCAAAGCAGTAATTATAATTGGTGATTTCAACTTATCACAATTTGCTGTAGAAAATTCTAACTGCTCTAGGGTTCGTCTTCTAGATAGCATGTGCAACGCATTAGAACTAATACAACACAACAACATACGGAACTCTGACAACAAACTGCTTAATTTAGTTTTGTCAAACACCGCACATAATTTTTTAGTAGACCATGATGATCAACCATTTGTACCGGATGACTCTTACCATCCTGCGTTGGCCATTTTTGTTAAATTGTTACCCGCACCTGAGATCTTAGCGTTTCCTGCATCTGAGAACAAACAATATAATTTCCGCAAAGCCAATTTTGAAAAACTCTATAATGATCTTATCAATGCGGATTGGTCTTGCATTGAGAGTTGCTCAGATGTCAACCATGTCATTAAGTTGTTTTACAACATGTTATATAATGTCTTACCTAAGTGTGTTTTTCGTAGATCCACTTTTCCCCCATGGTTCTCAACATCAATTCTAACTAATTTAAAACAAAAAAGCTACTACAGGCAGAAGTGGTTAACCACTAAAAATGAATATTTACTTACTTGAATTTAGACGTCTTCGCCTCATTTGTAAAACTGACATACAGGCTTCTTACAAAACATATATACATAGAACTGAGCAGTCTGTTCTCAATAATCCAAAAAGATTTTTCAGTACGTACATATGAGACAAGGCACTAGTTGCATTCCTTCTAAACTCTACTGGAATAACAGTATGTTTAATACACCTCAAGATATAGTCAATGGTTTTGCCAAAGTTTTTTCAAATATTTATCTACCAAGTACTGGTGCAGTCAGTATGGTAGACATTTACTCTAACCATCCTTCTTTTTATATGCCGCCAGTATCTGAAGATGAGTTGCTGATTATTATGCAAAAACTATCTGCTAACTCTACTGCTGGGCAAGATGCGATTCCAAGTTTTTTGGTTCATGATGCTAGATTCATTCTGGTTGAACTACTTATGTATATCATTAATCTTGCCATAGCCTCATCTTCGTTTCCAGATGCTTGGAAAGAATCCAGAATTACACCCGTTTATAAAAAAGGCAACAAGTCGCATTTGGAAAACTATCGACCTATAGCTATATTGAACAACTTCGCCAAAATGTGTGAACAAGTAATCTACAAACTGATCTACACTCAAACTAAGTCATTAGTTTCTCTCAATCAGCATGGCCTTGTACCTGATAGGTCGACTATCACAAACCTAGTTACTATTACGCAGTTTATCGCTGAACAATTAGATAAACAGCTCCAAGTTGATGTTATCTACACGGATCTGTCTAGTGCCTTTGACTCTGTTCATCATAGTACTCTGTTAAAAAAAACTAAGTGCGCTTGGATTTGCTCCGTCTTTACTTAAATTGTTAAAATCCTACTTAACAGGCAGAAGCAATCATGTGTTCTATAGTGGCTACGAATCATTTCAATATATGACTACATCGGGTGTTCCACAAGGTTCAAATTTAGGGCCTCTACTATTTGTTTTATTTATTAATGATCTCCTAGAGTCGCTTCAATGTCGAGTATTAGCGTATGCTGATGATCTAAATCTACTGCAGCAATCTCTTGATCATATTGTTAGGTGGTGTGCCGACAATTACTTAAAATTAAATGTTGGCAAATGTTGTGTCGTGACTTATACTAGAAAGCACCAACACATTATGTCAGACCACAACATAAATAGACAAACTCTTTTAAGAAAATCTCTTACTACAGATCTTGATGTTGTTTTCGATTCTTCAATGTCTTTCACATCGCACATCAGCAATATTGTTTCATCTGCTTCTAAAACACTTGGCTTTGTCCTGCGAACTGCTAAGTACTTTAACAACGTAGATATATTAAAATGTCTTTTTAAATCTTTAGTTGTCAGCAGGCTAGAATATGCTTCGCAGGTTTGGTCACCTTATTACACTTGCTACCAGGTAGATATTGAGCATGTGCAGCGTAGGTTTCTTAAGTTTGTTTCATTTAGAATCAGTGGGCACTATCCTCTAAGGGGAGCTGATTATGAATTGCTTATCATGCAATACAACTTCCAGTCTCTTAGTCAACGTCGTGATCAACATGCCGCACGTTTTATATAGAAGATTGTCCACAACAAGATTGACAGCGTAGACATTCTAGCATCATTAAATTTTTTGATTCCTTGCTTGAATTCTAGGTGGACTACAACTTCTAAACTTCCTACTGCTAGAACAAACATCTTACTTAAATCACCACTATATTCCATGTGTCGCAAGGCAGATGTTCATTATGATGATGTCTTCGCAGACCAGATGGGCTAATGTACACTTTTACTGTTTACATTTAGCAGTTTTTTTTATCTTTTACTATTACTTTTGTTTTTTGTTTAAACGTTATTTGTCGTCCTATAATTGGGAACTTCCTGCTGGGCGACTACTAGTATTATTATTATCGCAATTTTAAACATTAATGGTAAGATTCATCTATTTCTCGATGACACAATCATTACATGGAGTCACACGGACATCATATCTTTGCATCACGTCATTTCTGTAGATCTTTCAATGATAAAAACATTGTGTGACTCAAATTTTCTTTGTTTAAATAATCACAAATCAATTGCGTTTTATTTCAAAGATATTTCATAACGAATACTTTTAAATAACAATGAAATAAAATCTGTCGAGTCGATAAAATTTTTAGGTCTACAAATTGAAAAATCTTTGAAATGGTCCTCTCACACTGATACGTTAATCAGCAAATTATCTGCTTCTAGCTACGCCCTAAGATCTGCTTCTCGATAGCTAGAATATGTCTATAGCTAGAAAAACATACTTGGCTTTTTTTGAGTCACATCGTTCATTCACTTATTGTTACTTGTTTATTTGTTTTGTTTTATTTTAACAATATCTGTCAAGCTGTTTTGTTGCAGGTTATTGTTATTATTTTATTTTATGTTAATATTATAGAGGGGTTAAGTGGTAGAGCAGCATTATGCCGAACGTCGCCTCCGACTGAAGAAGATTTATTTTATTTTCTTTTTCTTACTGTTTTTTGTGATTTTTTTTTTTTCAATGTATATTTTTTTTTTACTTCGGTGAATAAAAGCCAGTTATTAATATTATTATTATTTTTATTATTATCTTTGATATATAATAATAATTTATTATAATATTCGCTACCGAAAGCAACGAATATTTAGCCATTTTGTATTAAAGGTATGAATAATATTACAAGAACTTGGAACAGCATTATCAATAGAATACGGTAGGTATTTTAGTTTTTTTAAACTATATCCAGCCTAAAAACTTCAGTTTTTGAAGCAGTTAATAAAGTTTTAATATATAATAAAACGCGTTGGCGGCATCTCTTTTTAGCAAAAGTGGCGCCTAAAGAAGATTTATTAATTATGACAAATTGTTAAATGTTGTAAGAAATTTGATAAAAAACGGCATCAATAGAGTTTCGTTGTGATGTTTTGAGATCAGAATTGAATTTTTTTGGGATAGGATAAAGGGGTATGAAGGACCGTTAGTAGAAACAATTTTTCAAACAAATGACCGATAAAGTGAGTAAACGGATAGGACGTATATAGGACGTTGGCCGAAAAAGCAGAATAGATAGATACTCAAATTCAGAAAACAGTCAGTTTTTTTGGGAAATTTTGTCAATTTTGTTGGCTTCCTGAAATAACTAATACCAGTCGAAGAAAAGAGCTCCTCGAAAATAATCGATTCAGATAAGATTTCGGTAAGAAAATTCCTTTTAAATTACATTATTGGCTACATTATAATTATTAGAATGATTTTCAATGGATTTTATAGCCTCAAAATAGAAATATCGCTAAATTTTCCATTAAAAAAGTTCAAATGTCAAATGGAATGACAGCGAGTTTATTGGAACAATTTTTCAAACGAATGACCGATAAAATATTCTACAAAAAAGCAATTTACCTGAGACTTATAGGTGATGGGGGCATACTTATTAGAAGGTCCTAAGTTGTTTGACGAAATGTGATACAAGTGTGTTCTCTATAAAAATGCAGTCTTCTTCTTCTTATAAGTCATTGGATTGGTTAGTCAATATCAGATAATAGATTATTCTAATAATAATAATATTATATAAGAGGTAGGTTATTGCTTGATTTTTGATTAATATTACAAAATTTTTTATAATTTATAGATAGCTACAGATTTACATAAAAAAAGAAACAAAAGTGAGGTTATGTCAAAAAGTTATTTGATAAAGAATTGGCTCAGTTTACAAATGAATTGGTTTTGAATGGAAGTTAATTAGTTAGAATGTATTTAAAGTTATCAAAAATAATGTAACTTTCGACCGATTCAAGATTCAAATAAATATAATTAATATAGGTCAATGACCTCATAATTTGATTATATATTATGCTCTATGTTTATTAATAGAAGAAGAATTTTGCATAACTGAATTAGAAGAAGATGTGTTTATAAAAAGATCTATTAAAATACAAGTAATAAAGGTCTCTGAAAATCTTTTTTTCCAAGATAGCAAAGGATCGATTGTAGTGCATGAAATGATATCCGAAATACTGTATAAAAAAATAAAGACAAAAGCCTTTCAATTTTAATAAAAAGCAAGAAACTTTTTTGGAAAAGATATGTAGGTATATACCTTATTTTTATAATTATATTATTTTTTACTTTAAATATAAATGATTTGTAAAACTAAACGCTTAATTTTTTTAAGTTTAAATGGCTTGAATGTGATTAGTGTAATTTAGACAATATTTTATCAAAATAATAATGAGATATAATATAATTTGTTGATGAAAGCACAAGGCCGCGATGAAGATAGACACCCTCTCAAATTGAAAAATTTTACAACATGATATTGTCATTATTATCAAAATTTTATTGATTAATTTAATATGAGTTGTATGTTGCTATATTAAAATGAAGACAAGAGCATTCACTTTTAATAATTCTTCCAGTAAATACTTATCTAAAATGTTTATGTACAAAGTACAATGTAATTTTTTTATTGTTTAATTACACAATGTAAACATTTTGAGAGAAGGCTGCAAATCTGTATGTTAAGAGTAATAAAATAAATCAATAAGATCTGTTTGAGTTGGCAATCCTAAATTTTATTTTAAAATTGTAACACGGGAACAACTTCATATTGTTGTTGTTGATGAGTGAGACATCTTTGACATTGACAGATGTCATTGTGCTTGCTATGATATAACCTACATTTTTTTTATAAAAGATACGTCAAATATTTGTCAAACAAGCGTTCAAGGTTACAGTGTTGATACTAGGTTAATAAAAAAATCTCTAAGAAGTGTTGCCAACTAAAAAAATATTGATTAAAAATTTTGGTTTTATTTATGCTGTACAAGCTAATGTTTATAATTAATAATTATAAAAGAAAAGTTTTGAATTTGTCTTTATCTGAATTGTTAACAAGAGAAAATAGGAACGGCGTTTTCGGTTACAATGTTGCAGCTAAGCGTAAATAAAAAAGTTTTTTAAAGTATTGCTAAATTAAAAAGTCATTATTAATTACAAGCTTAAGAAAATTTGAGTTGGCAATCTTATATTTTATATTAAAATTGTACCACAGCAATCATTTTCTATTGATTATGGGTGACACATCTTTGACACTGACGACATCATTGACAGATGTCATTGTTCTTGCTATAACATAACCTACATTTTTTTTTTCATAAAAGTTACGTCAAATATTTGTCAAATAAATGTTTCCGGTTACAGTGTTGATACTAGGTCAATAAAAAAATTTATAAAAAGTGTTGCCAACTGAAAAAAAATATTGATAAAAAATTTTGATTCTTTTTATGCTGTACAAGCAAATTTTTATAATTAATAGTTATAAAAGAAAAGTTTTGAATTTGTGTTTATCTAAATTTGTAGCAAGAGGAAATAGAAACGGCGTTTATGGTTTTAAAGAGTGTTGCAGCTACGCGCAAATAAAAAAGTCTCTTAAAGTGTTGCCAAATGAAAAAATCATTAAAAATTAAGAGTGTTTGAGTTGGAAAACTTAAATATTTTATATTAAAATTGTATCAAGGTAATAACTTTCTATTGATAATGAGTGACACATCTATGACACCGACAACATCATTGACAAATGTCATTATGTTTGCTATGACATAACCTACTTTTTTTTATAAAAGTTACGTCAAATATTTGTGATACAAGTGTTTCCGGTTATACTGTTAACACTAGAAAAATAAAAAAAAAATATAAAGTGATGCTAACTGAAAAAGCAATTAATAAAATTTTTTTTTTTGAATTATGCTGTACAAACAAATGTTTATAATAATTAAATATTAAAGAAAAGTTTCAAAATTGTGTTTATCTAAATTGTTGACAAGAGGCAATAGGAATGACGTTTCCGATTACAGTGTTGCAGCTAGGCGCAAATAAAAAAGTTTTTAAAAAATGTTAGCAAATGAAAAAGTCATTATTAATCACGCTTAGGAGTGTTTTAATTTAACGGTAATTTTAAATTTAATATTAAAATTGTACCACAACAACAACTTCATATTGTTGATGGGTGACACATCTTTGACACCGACAACATCATTGACAGATGTTATTGTGCTTGAGCTATGAGATAACATACATTTTTTTATGAAAGTTACGTAAAATATAAAAAAAAAGTGTTTTCGGTTACAGTGTTGCCACTAGGCAATTAAAGTTTTTTTTTTAAAAGTGTTGCCAAATTAAATATTTATTAAAAAATTTTTTTTTTGATTGTATTAATTATAAACAAATGTTTCTAATTAATAATTATACATGCAAAATTTTTTTATAAAAAAAAAATGTTGTGTTATTGTTGCCGAAGGCAACCTTTCACATATAAGAGAGTATGGTAAGAACAAGAAGGAATAAAAAAAACTATATATATATATATATAATAATTGAAAAAAATAATATAAAATAATGATAGATAGTAATACTATTTTTAAATATTAAAGTAATATTAATATGAAAACGTTATGTCAAAATCTGATCTCAAATGTTATAACGAGAATTTTTATAACAGCAAATGACTGTCCGCCACCTAAATAATGAGAAAAAAATTAAAAATTTATAACAATAATGAATAGTAAAAGTATTTTCAAAAATAAATGATAATAGATTTATATATGTTGCCGCAGGCAACGTTCAATACGAGTGAGTAGAACAAGTACAAAAAAATTTTAGTAAATGGTAATATGCTTGCTTTATTATAAAAAAAAAAAAATGAGAAAGATATAAGAAAAAGAAATAAGTATAATTAATAAAATCTAATTAAAATTTTTTAAATAAATAATTATAAATTTCAACATAAATAATAATGGTCTAGGTTTATATAAATGTTGTCGAAGGCAAACGTTGATATGAGAAAGTAGAATAAGTACAAAAAGAAATAAATAAAAAAATATTACAATAAAAAAATAAATAAACAATAATCTAATAAAAAAAATACAAGTGCGTTTATTTTACGGTTGCCGAAGGCAACCCCTCTAGGTTTATACACGTTGCCGTAGGCAACCCTCTACTTAAGAGAGTAGGGTAAGCACCCGGAGGGTGCGAAACCATACTCTTGTGATCCTAATATAATTTGTAGGTATCATATTCTAAAAAAACTTGTGGATCATAGTTATAATACGGTTCAACGTTTTTTTTTAAATTAAAGTTAAAAGCTAAATTTCTATCTTCTATTTTTGCAATTACATCATGTGTAAGAGTTTTTGAATTTATAATAATTTATAGCTATTTTATTAAGTAAAAATAAGCCAATAAGGCGCTAAATATGAATATTAGCTATGACACTGGACGGATGTGCTTTATGCGCGCTCTGCAAAAGCGAGATTGACGACGCTAAAACAGAGGTTTCGTGCACAATTTGTAAAAACGCGTATCATTCAAAATGTGTGAATATAGATCTACGTGGATTTCACATGAAAAAAAATCAGTGGCAGTGTAAAACACCCTTGTGTATGAAACAATCGTAAGCAAAATCAATGAAGGGTGACGACAGTGATAATATACTCAGTCATGATGTTTTCTTCCCGATGGAAGATGGTCGGGTGGACAAGAAGATTTTCATATATATTCTCAAGCAAAAAGATGACATGATTTTACAACTAAAAAGTGAGATTGCATTACTGCATAAACATATCAATTTGCTGGAATTTAGCAAAAAAGATAAATCCAATCGTGAAAAACCTGCTGCTATCACTAAAAAGCCTGTTATCACTAAAAGTGAAGCACCCGTTGAGGTCACGGCCACCAATCAAACAAAAAAGAAAGAAAACAAGGATCGGCTGAGACAATCAAAACAAACGGCGAATATACCTAATCCAGAAGAAAAAGTTAAAGCTACTGGCTTACAAAGTGGTAATAAGATAGTCAATGAACCGGAAGTAAGTACTGTAGTCGGCAAACAAAAAGGAGCAAAAGGAACAATTACACAATCCTCAAGAAGAGAGACACTAATTGTGGGCAGACGGAATGATTGCGATTTGAAGGCGGCTCCAAAAAAAGCGTATCTTCTTGTTAAGAGATTGAGCAAAAATACTACGGTAGATGCCCTGAGGAAGTATCTTATGAAGGACTTTCCTGAAGTAAATTGTGAGTTACTTAACAATGACTTTGATACATCCAATTCCAGGTTTAAAGTGTGTGTTGACCTTGAAAATCTGGAAAAGATACGTGATGCTGATATCTGGCCGAGTGGTGCTCTAATGACCAGGTTTTTTCACCCATCAAGGGAACGAAGCCGCCTCACCTAGCTGCTAAAAAATTTACAGTAACGCACTTGAACACACAATGCTTAACTAATAAATGTGAACTCTTAGAAGTTTTTCTGGAATCAAACGAGACGGATGTATTATGTATATCTGAACATTGGTTTAAAAACAGCGAAATATTAACAATTCAATTAGCTGACCTTCAACTAGTAGACTACTTCTGTAGAGAAAGTTATGGACACGGTGGAGTTGCAATTTATATCAAAGACCACTCTTGGTATGTTGAGGCAATAGAAGAGGTAAGAAATATGTCAGTCGAACTTCATTTTGAATGTGTTGCGGTCAAAATCAAGAGTGGATCGTGTAAGATTATTGTAGCTTGTATATATCGCAGTAGTAGCACAGGAGACTGGAATATATTTGTTGACAAAATAGAGCAAATGTTATGTTTTTTGACAAAGCTTTCAGATGTTTATAATATTATTGTAATTGGTGATTTTAATATTAATTTTTTAGTGGATTCTCGAGAAAAGGAAAGCCTTTTAGATGTGTTAGCGTCTTACTATTTGAAACCCACAATCTTCGAACCGACACGGGGTAAAAATTGTCTAGACAATATTTTTATCTATAAAGATTGTGAAGTATTTCAGAGTAAAATTGTAAATGTAGGGTGGTCTGATCATGCGGCTACTGTGTTGCACGTAGAGTGTGAGAAACCTATTGATAACCAGGTGCCAGGTACTCCGTGGCGTAGGCGAATTGATGATTCACAAAATATCAAATATTTTAGAGCTCTACTGGCAAATGAAAGTTGGAGTGCGATTTACGATTGTAGTAATATTGACGAGCAGTGGAGAGTTTTTTATGACATCTTTAGATTTTACTTTGATAAAGCTTTTCCACTTGTTAAATGTAGTAAAAAGATGAAATCAAGTAACAATTCATGGATCACAACGGGTATTAAAGTCTCATCACAGAAACTTAAAGATTTGTTTAGATTATTAAAAAATAATCCACAATTGCAGACCTATTACAGTATGTATAAAAATGTATATGGTAAGGTTGTCAGAGCGGCAAAGAAATTGCACAACTCAAAATTGTTTAAATCTAGCACCAATAAATCTAAGACAGCTTGGCAAATTCTCGGACGAGTAAAAAAAAGCAATCAAATTAAGGAAATTAAATTAAATATACAAGGGAATTTAATTAATGATAAGTTAGTTTGCGTTACTCACTTTAATACATATTTTAACACAATTACTGATAAATTCATATCATCAAATGATAAATTTTATGTAACTTGCAATACTACTAGTTGCAATTCTTTTGTATGGGACCCTATAAGTGAAGCTGATGTAAGTAGTGTTATTCGTGGTCTTAAGAAGAGTTATTCATGTGGTCCTGATCAAATTAATTCGCTTATTCTGAAAATTGGTGTAATTGAACTGAGCACCCCTTTGGCATTTTTAGTTAATAATGCTCTAGAGCAAGGGCTATTTCCAGATTGCTTAAAAACAGCAAAAATATCACCCCTGTACAAAAAAGGGGACAAAACCTGTCTGTAATGTACACCAACATGGGTATACCAGGGGACAGTCAACGTCATCAGCAATTGTTGAGTTCGTAAACAAACTATACTTTGGATAGTGGAAATGATACTGTCGGCCTGTTTTTAGATCTCAGCAAAGCTTTTGATCTAGTTAACCATAATATTCTTTTAAGTAAACTGTGGAACTCGGGCATTAGAGGGAATGTACATGATTGGTTAAAAAGTTATTTACAAAATCGTAACCATTATGTGGAAATTAATGGGGTAGCTTCGCACCTACTAAAAGTTAATCGAGGAGTTCCAAAAGGCTCAGTGTTAGGACCGTTGCTATACCTAATTTATGTTGCTGATTTTGAGTTTTCTGACTCTGTAATGTTTGCGGATGACACGTCTTCCTTAATTGCTTCCAAAAAAGGCAAGGATGTCTTTTTGGATACTAACGAAAAATTGCAAGCATTGAGCACGTATTTCCATAATATTCAATTGCATCTGAATGGTAAGAAAAATAAATTTATAAATTTTGAAAACATTTGTAAAATACGAGAGATTAGCAACCTAGTGCGTTCAGGGAAATATTCTGTTGAACAGGTAGATTCAGTTCTCTTTTTAGGTGTTGAGATAGATAGTAATTTGAAATGGTCCAGACATATTCAAGTAATTTGTGGAAAATTAGCATCGTCTTGTTTCATCTTAAATCGCATGAGGAAATGTGTCGAGACAGATGTTTTGAGAATGTATTATTTTGCCTATTGCCACTCTGTATTGGCTTATGGTATAGTTGCATGGGGTGCATCTTCGGACTGTACTCGAGTATTTATATTGCAGAAAAGAGCGGTAAGATCTATTGTGGGTTGCAAATACCGGACGAGTTGCAGACCCTTTTTTGTTGAATTGGGAATCATGACTTTACCGTCTGTATTTATTTATCAAACCCTATTGTTTGTAAAATCAAATTTGGGTAAATTCAAATTTTTAGGGACGAATCATTCTTATGCTACTAGAAATGATAATATTTTAGAAATACCTAGGCACAAGACATCAATGTTTGAAAAAGTCCGTTGTACCTAGGAGTTCTATTTTATAATAAGCTACCCAGCTCCATTAGAAGTTTGAATTTAAACTATTATAAGAAAAAATTGAAAAACCTCTTACTAACTAAAGCGTATTATACAATTAATGATTATTTGTCTGACAACTCTTTATCTTAGAACAGTCATGATGTGAATTATTATGTGTGTTTTATACAATTCTTTGTGAGTTAGATTGTTATTATTAAGTCTGTTTTTACATATCAAATTATGTGTTGTACAATGTACTATTTACTATTGACGTTTCCCATATCTGTATATTGATCACGAGGAATAAACGCTATTATTATTATTATTATTATTATTATTATTATTATTAAATAGCTTGTATAATTGAATGATCTCGATGAGGACCATATGACATCTTAAGTTAGAGAGAGAGAACATGGGCTTAGCATCCCTGGAAAAGTGGAGTCCAGTCAGTCAGCAAACTAAGCGGGGCGAGAGTGAGAACGTGGGCCAAAAGGTTTCAGAAGAGCGGTCGGACGGGCAGTATTATGAATATCTAAACTGTTTATTGTTTAGTGAAAGAGAAAGATAGTTAGTTAAGGTGTTAATCTTGTTGATCATGTGTTGTTTTGTGGTATAATTGTGAATTCAGTGCTGACTTCCTGAATTCGGAGGAATAATGACTAAAGATTTATTGATAAACATCAATATGTTAATATGAAATATCCACGGCAGAAACTATAGTTCAATACCTGGAGTACAGTCTATGTGGTAATACATTTCAGACTGAGGTGGTAATACATTTCAGACTGAGGTGGTACTCCCATGACGTCTGTAGACATTTACAGATTGCTATCCTGGTTCTCTACTTCCTCGAACAGAGGCGAAGAAGTAGAGGGGTGGGCTGGAGCCTGTTAACAGCTATGGTTATGTTCCTATCAGTGTATAAAGAGGTTGTGGATATTCCTTTTGCTGGTATGACAGAATAATGCGTAATGTCCTTAGGTTCTTCACTTATTAATCTTTATTTTATACCTTTTCCTCTTACGTATTATTCCTTGCCAGTCTATTTCGGTTAATGTGATTGAGGCCTTGCGACACCGTCTACGTTGCTCCCAAACAAGGTACCGAAACAGTGAAGACATCATTGAGAACACGATGCTAAAGAAAAAGGGTGAAGAATGAGTCAATCGAGTCCATGGAGTGTGTGTCAAAGTCCAATGAACCTGGTGATGTCTTCCACAATCAGTTCAAGAGGAAGAGAATCTTGCGAGGGGGAGAAAAGCCCCCGGTGAGTTACTTTACAGTTATTATTGACAGGTACATTTTCTGTCAATATGTTTCATGTGTCGCCCAATCGATTCGTCTGACTGCTCAAGCAAGCGTTTCTCTAGCAATGAATATAGAGGGGTGAGTTGAAGTAGATTGTTGATGATAATGTAGCTGGCGGTTGCTATTCTGTGCATTGTTTGTGAGTGAATAATTGAGACTAATAATCGTAGAACATAGGCATCCTGACAAATTTATTATGAAGAAAGAGTTAATTGTTATTTAATTCAATTTAATTGTTAAAATTTAGCAAAACGCAAGATTAGAATCAGAAAGTCTTATACATGTTTTTTTATAACGCTTTTATTAGTTTTACCTTTATGTTTATACGTATGTGAATGACCCTTTTGGGCTCAATTTTGCCCTACTTTGAACGATCAGATTTAGTTTAAACTTTGCACATCTCTCAAAAACCAATGACCGTGCAATAACTCGAGTAAAATATCCGATTATCCTGATTAGATTGGCCAGGAATAATAAATTTTTTTCCGCCTTCTTTGCATGAGAGTAAGAGAAAAGAAGCTAGTGCGTATATTATTGAAAAAATGCGTAGGGTGCATAGTGTCAATAGTTATAAACAATTTATCAAAGATATTGTGAGAGTTTACTTTTTATACATTGATTAATATAAATTATTTAAGTCAAAACGGATTTAATATAAAACTGCAAAAAGAAGGAATAGCTGAGTGGAGATAATATTGCCGAGAGGGCAGTAGACAGTCGTCAGCGGGTAGTACTAGTAGGAGTGTCGTGCATAGTCAAGTCAAGTTGAGAGAACGAGAGTGATAGTTATCTTTACACTCCAACGAATATAACTCGTTATTGTGTGCAAATGAAGTGCAAATGTGGTGTCTTAACAATTCTGTTTCAGTAACCTTGCCAGGTGACAGATTCTACCTTCTTCCAATAATGTGGCTGGTTTGGCTATGACAGCTAGGTTGAGTACTGAAACGACTTGTTCTAATCTTAGGAAAAAGCACATGTAAGACCTTATTACATTATATTGATTACTATGATGCATGCAGACACATCTATGTCATTATTGGCATATTTGTTTGTATTAAAGACCATGCAGATTATTTGTGTCAGAATTGACACGGTTGTTATTGTTTATGATTGCTCTTTATGTGAAATGATTAAGAATGAAAACCTACAGCGGAGAACTAGTTCTGTTCTTGAGCCTGTCTTTACTACTACTATTATTATTTATTATTTGGCTCTCGACGCCGATTAACAAAATTCCTGTTTTTAGGTTGAGATCTAGCTTCTCACATTTATTAAAAAGATTGGACACATCTTTGAAGCCGGGTTTGATGCTGATGTCAAGGCTGGTACCTTGTCGCTGAAAAGAGTTGTAGGTGGGTTCTCTATTGTGGCAATGGAAGGTTGCAGTGTTCTTATACCTTTCAATTATTCTTTTAATCTTGTTTTTATTCTCCTCGCCGGAAACACTGTAGACAATGGCCATCTAGGTATTATTGACAGGTTACATTATGTGTGAATGTGTGGTTAATCTAATCCGTTCAATTCGTTTGAGGCGGTTTCTTAACGGCGGCCACAAAGGGGGTGAGTTGTAGTAGATCGTTGATAATGATGTAGTTTGTTAATCTTGTATTTATGCAGTATTTAAGTTGTATTCATAATCAGGAAAGAATGTGGTGAAACAATCTGACAAATATTGTATTTTAATGGAACTAGGTAATTTAATTATATGAATTTAATTATCCCGGCGCCTTTCCCATTAGTCTTATGCAAATTGCGTCAAAAAAAATAACCCTTACAATATGAGTAAAATAATAATCATTTTGATAATATCGTAAAAAGCATTTTAAATGAAATCTGACCGTTTGAAGTGCTTGAAATCAAGTCGGTTACAATCATTTAAACAAACAAACAAAGAATAAAAAAACTGAAATAAAAAAATTTAAGATAATTATTAATAAAGAACCACTTATGCAACCTTTCTGTTCAATACTAATAATATTATTATTATTATTTATGCAATGGTTATAAATAAGATTTGTGATGCATGATGTAAACAGTTTATATAACTGAAATATTGACATCTTTCGAAAAAGACCGTGTCGAAATGTTTGATGAAATTGTCGATTTTAAGATAAATAAAGTTTTTGCTGCACCATATCTTCTACAGCTTGAAGGAAAAAATTGTATTCCTGATATGTACGTTGATAAATAAAATATTTATTAAATATTATCAATATTATTAATGCATTTTTTTAATAATTTAAACATGTTTTTCTTAAATATTAAGTAATGGCCTTTCTAAATCCCTTCTGATTGAATACATTTCTGTATTTAACCTAATTTGCCACTTTGGATTTATGTTGTCAGATAGAGATTTAGAAAGAAATTCTTTCAAACCATTGGTTCTAATTGTAGCGATGCCGCTACAATTTAAAACTTTATGTGATTTATTAAAAGAAAGATTTGAGCTTAAATGTTTTGGAATAATGTTTATAGTATAGGATCCCACTATAGAACCACCTTGACAGAGCTGGTGAAGGCATATTCAATTAAATATGTTAATAAATGTATTTCAATTGGGTTGTCAAAAAATTCCAATTCCGAATTTAATTAATTAACAATTAAGAATTTTTTTTTGCATTGATCTGGTTATCAGACAAACTCCATAGCAATCGCAAGTATAAAGCTCATAGAATATGCAAACGTTACGTTGAATTTTTTTTCCCTCACAACTCTTGGGTAGGCTGGTCTAAACAGGTAACGCAAAACCAAAATTTCAAAAGGTCCAAAACTCCGGTTGTCAAATTTTAGAAAAATAAATAATGTTGCGGGTGATACCCATGTGTCGCTTTAGTAATAGCTATACTAAAAAGCTAAAATTTAATACTTAATATTAAAATAAAAAACTTAGTATTGACATGAAAGAATGCAATTTAACAAATTATGCGTTAAATAAAATCGTTGGCAAATTACTTTAACCTGATGTAATGTGAAATGCTTTTTGACATGTCATAGCTAACTTTGAAACTTTTAAAATTTGTTAATTGAAAATAGCTTTCCGAAAAATTAAAAATCTTCTGTCAACATATTTTACCACAATTAATTTTTTTTTATTGTTGTTTTTATTTTGTCTGTTAATAATAGAAATAAAGTTTGCAAGATTTGTATTATATATATGTATTACTATTATCTCTTTATTTACTAAAGATGTATATATTAAATAGATTTATACAGGGATTTGGACAATTTATTATAAAAGTTATTTATGATATTCTTGCTAACGTTTCGAGGGCACTTTTGTCCCTCTTTATCAAAGCTACAATAAAATGGATACATTATTACATGGTTATATATTATTTGTACTTTACCTAAATATCTAAATTAGATGATTTTTATGAGTTGCAATTTTTGTTACAAAGCAGAATAAAATTAAAGTAATTTCTTGTATAGTCATTGTCTGAAATAAATTTACTAGCAAAAGGAAATGGCGATATTCACTTATCAAATTTGAGGGTTTATGTTATCAGAGATTAAATATTATTGTCTTTGTCATGTTTATAGTCAATACATTTGTTAGTGGTAGTATTCTGTTTATCTAGACACCAATTTTTTTGTATATTAATTAGGTTGTTATATGTGGAGTGTAAATTTCGCACGTCTTCTCTGAAGTTAACTGAGTCATTCATTTTTATGTAAATCATTTCACTTACATTGCGTTTGTAATTGTTGGTTTCTTTATCTACTACCTGTACGTTTTTAAAATCAAAATTATGTCCTTAATTAAATGTGTGTGCTGTGAGTGCTGTTTTGTCTGTAAGTAAAGGTAATTTTGTTTTTGTGTCGTTCATGTGTTGTTTGAGTCTCTCTTTGAGGAGTTGTCAGGTCTGACCTATGTATACTTTTTTACAGTTTATTTTTATAAACAACTTGTGAGCACAGATCTATTGGTGTTTTATCTTTAAAATTTGTGTAAAATTGTTTTGTTGTAGTTTTGTTATAAAAAGCTGCTTTACAGTGGAATGTTTTGAATACATTGTCTATTTTGTGCGAGAGTTTGTTAGCATATGGTAATCTATAATAGGCTATTGGTTTGTTAGTTTTATTAAAATTTTCTGTTGTGCTATATTTGTTAGGTAAAGTACAAATAATATATAACCATGTAATAATGTATCCATTTTATTGTAGCTTTGATAAAGAGGGACAAAAGTGCCCTCGAAACGTTAGCAAGAATATCATAAATAACTTTTATAATAAATTGTCCAAATCCCTGTATAAATGTATTTAATTAAATAACATGGACGTGAACCACAACCAAGATGTATATATTATTATGCACTTTAATATCACATAAAATATATACACGTGGGTAATTTATTTCTATATACCGGGTGGAATTAGAAAAACCATGTAAGCTTTCATACTTTAACAAGAAAGAATTGCCGAGAAATTAAGAACTTATAATATTTAATTTTTAGAAATCAAGTAGTCATTTATATTTTTTTATTTATTGTGGTTACTGCATCCTGCAGCCGAAGCCAATTACAGGGTGGAGGCTATGATATATATACAAGATAAGTAAAATTAAGTACAATATATTTTATGCACTAGACACATAAACTAAAACTAAAAATAAACAAAAAGTGTAATAATATACAGAATATATACAAAGTAGAATAGAAAACTATAAGCATAGTTATTAACACTAATATATATTTAGTATAGAACTGCTTCTATAATATTTTGCGTTTTACAATAGTAAATGTCAAACTTATCAGCATATGCATTATGCATCTCACACATAGTAGAAAGTCATCTTGGAACGTAAAAAATTATTTTACTTAGCAGATTTGCGCAGATCACTTGACTATGTATTAATTTGAATAAAAATACTAAACTCAAGTATGTCCTACGTAGGCTACGTAGATTGATGCTAAATCTATCTAAAAGAATTTTTTGATCTATTCCTTGTTTAGGGTAGATATTGTCCGTCCGATACCACAAGTCTTTTACGAATTTTCGTTGAATGCGCTCCATATTAGACTTTTGGACGTCATAATAAGGATTCCAAACCACTGCGGCATATTCCAGTTTAGGCCTTACAAACGCATTAAAAAGAAGTGTAAAACAATTTATATTATTGAATAGATGAGTATTCCGGGAAAGAAAGCTAAGTGATTTATATGCACTGCTTACAATATTATTGATATGATCATGAAATAAAAGCTTTACATCAAACATGACTCCTAAATCTTTAAAAGTAGAAGAATTGTTTAATAATTTATTTTTTATAATGTAGTTAAATTTAACTGGGCATTTACTTCTAGAGAACGACATAAAAATACACTTACTCACGTTTAAATCTAAAGTATTTTATAAACACCAGTTATGAATACGGTTAAGATTTTCCTGTAGTTGACTGCAGTCTACAGTGCACGACACTTGATTAAAAATTTTACAATAATCCGCATACAGTAATATGTTAGTTTGTAGGTCTTAACAAATATCATTTATAAAAACTAAAAATAGTAGAGGACCTAATACTGATTTCGGTAGTACGCCAAATGTGGCTAAGATGTTGACAGACTTAAGTGAGGTTTGTGATAGTTGATCGACCTGTCAAGAAACCATGTTGGAGAGGCAAGATTTGAGAACCAACATAAAAACATTTTACATTAGCTCAGGCTAAATTATTTTGCCAACGATTTTATTTAACGTATAATTTGTTAAAATTGAATGGAAAAGAAATAAGTTAAAGCACCAAAAGTTTTTCATATTCCACCCGGTATATAATTTATTTATTTAAAAAGATTCAAAAAGCATTCCTTCATGTCAATACTAAGTTTTTTATTTTAATATTAAGTATTAAATATTAGTTTTTTAGTATAGCTATTACTACAGCGATAATATACTATTGCATGGGTATCTCCCGCAGCATTATTTAATTTTTTTTAATTCGACAACCGGAATTTTGGACTGATTTTTTGCAGTCAACCTTATACTACCGTGTTTAGATTAAAATATCTTTTATTTTTATAAAACTCTCATCCATTAACTAGACCGATGCAAATTACTGTTTCGAGTTACCTGTTTATGCCTGCCTACCCAAGAGTTATGACGGGAAAAAAATAGTCAACCTAACGTTTGCATATTCTATGGGTTTATACTTTCGATTGGTATGGAGTTTGTCTGATAAAAAAACTGATGCAAATAAGGAAAAAAAAAATATATTCATTTGTTAATTAATTATATTCTGGCCTGAAATTTTTTTGACAACCTAATTGCAATACATTTATTAACATATTTAATTAAATATAAAATACTTTTCATCCATTAACCAGCTCGGTGAAGGTGGTTCTATAGTGGGATCTTAGACTATTATGTTTAACATGAAAATTAAGACATTCAATTTTTTGGTATTTTTTTGCTTGAGTGCATTTTCCAGCCAAATTTTCAGATTCAGATGATATGAAAATAATTTCGTCAATTATTTTAAGTATGTCGGCATTTGGAATAAGACTGATAATTCTATCTTTCAACACAGAAGAAGCACCCTCGACAGCTTTCTACAAATTCTGTAAGTTATTTACTCTAATTTCACTTCCAACAATGTTCGAATTATTATTTCTTTCTATTCCGTCAGACTTGGCAAATTCAAATTTTCTTGAATTTATCACATTTTGAAAAGCATATTTGTTTTTAACAATAACCCGTTTGCAATCACATAAATTTAGAATATCAATATTTCTAATATAAAAGTAAGAATTTTTGCTAAAAATATGCTTAAAATAATTTATTTAGATCGAAAAAACCAGCACGATAAAGTGAAATTTCAGGTGCAACATCTTTGTTTTTCTAAATATGGGATGTACTGCACAAATCCAAAGATAAGCAAAATTGTATAGATGGCAACGATGCATGGGGCTTTAGCATCATTTAAAATATTATATACAGTGTCATTGAAAAGGTCAATTGCATGGTGCGACATAGAGATTGATTATATACCTGGTGTCACAACTACATATCAGCATATTGCTGCCTCAACGCTAAAAAAGTAAGTATATACATATATTTTATGTATTAACACAAGCGTCCAGTCTATAACGGAACGACACAGAAGCTTGATATTATTAAATATATCACACTTATACATATACAGATACTGAGCGTAAACTATTTATTATATTATTTTTGATTTATAGTAAAAAAAAATATTTTGACACAAACGGTGTCTCATATTGACCTTACATCAAACTTGAGAAACAGGGTTTCTAAATATTAACGCACAGGATACTTTAAATCAGATATCTATTCTGATAAAAACACGTTAAAATCTCTGATTATACAATCAAACTATCACGCTAGCGCCTTTCATCTTCAACGTATACCCATAATATGCCACATTATCTATCTACTTTAATTTCTACCAACAAATTGAAAAATAAGGTATAAATAATAAACATAAATATAAATAATGCGAAAAATTGTTTACCTTAAATTTATTCAAATAAGAATCAATTGCGACTTGCTGAAGTGTTTCAATAAAGACAATACATATCTAAGTTTACGGATCTAGTTTGAATTAATTTGCTTTGATCTTATTTTTTTATTTGTTGGTAGGAACCAAAGTAGATAGATAATATTTCACAGCTTATCAATGTAAACAATCCCTAGCCGATCTTATTCTAACTTCAAGAAATTCAAACTTCAAGAATATTGCAGCAGCCGCACAGCGTCGTTGCAACTAACTAACCTTAAAAAAAGATAAAATACTAGACCACAGCATTTACAAAGCAAAATCAAAATTTCACTGTTAACAACGAGGCTAAACATTTAAAAGCTACAGATTTTTTGGAAGTCGAACCTAAAAACCACTCAATTGTGTGACCTAAAAAATATTTAAGCAAACACACTGTTATTATCGGTAGAAAAACTAATTACACTAGTTTGAAAGTATGTAAAATGAATTTCAGTTGGTACTATCTCCAACCACCTTAGATCGTACTTAAATAAAGATTTTCTGGAAATGAAGTGTGATCTGTTGGTCAATAAATATCAATCGTCTTATGTAAGACTTAAGGTTTCTGTGAACTTAAGTAATCTGAAAAAAACTGTTAATTCGGGAATGTGGCCTGACGGAGCTGCGATCACCCGGTTTTTTCCCCACGAAAAGAATTTAAAACAAACGCTTAACTCCCCAATTTCTCTCATTAAACGTACAAAGCTTATAAACTTCTTTTTTTAGAAATTAAAGTTTTACTTTTTGTTGTTTAAAATTTTTTGTGTCTATCTAAAGCATGATCAACAAAAAATTTTTTTCAAACAAGGAAAATACAGACATTTTTTTGTTGTTTGCAAATACTGTAGAACTTTATGTAATGGAGGAAGTGTGGGAATGTGGAAGTCCTCATAGATTGATTGTCTTGTGCGGCTAAAGATCTCTATGTGAAGATGTAAAAGTGTTATTAAATTTTCCAACTGCTGTTTTAGATCAACTTTTAGCCCAATTTGTCTTGTGCGAAAATATTAAATCTTAGCTCATTTGATTATTGTTTTAATTATGTATGGTTACGTAATCTTTCAAGTTTCTACGGTCTCCATTACGTCATTCGATTTTTCACACACATTGTTGCTACATCGGTCTCTGCTATCGACCATTCATTAACTTATATCTAGGATAAAAATTGCTTTGTTTTAGATAATGGTATTTCTGCCTACGAGTCGGTGTATTTTGATACAAATCTTGTGACTCCTGTGTTAAAAAATAATCCGTTTATCTAGCGAAGAGTATACAAAGATGTAAACATTTCAGAGTTTTACAAAAGATTGCATGACGAAGTAAGGATTGAGCTATACTTGATTTTCAATTTAAAAGCAGCTTTCGAGTATTTTTATGGTAAAATTGTTTATTACTTTCAAATTCTGTTTTCGATAAAACTACAAAAATTACAGATAAATAATGACAATAAAAGTAAATAATAATAATAATAATAATAATAATAATAATAATAATAATAATAATAATAATAATAATAATAATAATAAAATGCCTTTATTTGGACCAAATACAAAGTCCGGGCGAAGTCTAGCTAAGAGCTACTCAAACTTAACCCAAGATTATTACAATTAATTACAATTTAATTACAATTTCAGATTATAAATCAGAAGGTACATTTCTTAGGTAACTAGTCAGTATTATAAAAAAAGATTTTTAAATTATTTTTACATTTTTTTTTATTTGGGGTAAGACTCTTTAACGGGTTTGGCAATGAATTATAGATTTTTACTGCATTGTATGTAAAACTTCTATGAAATAATGTCGTCTGAAAATGCGGTAAGTTTAATCTGAAAACCGTGCGTAAGGTAAGATCATGCATTTGGGATCTTGATATCAGTTTTTCTCGAAGATAAGGTGGTGTAGATGATCTCAATATGGATAAGGTCATGCAAGCTAAGTTACATTGAAACTGTTTGTTCATTTTCAACCAATTCAATTCTTTGATTTTAGCTGAAATGTGGTCAAACTTTCTTAAACCCGACACAAAACGTGCACAATTGTTTTGAATACGTTGTATTCGAATTTTACCTAGATTATCTGAACAAGGATAATATACAACAAGCAGAGAATTTAAGATAGGCATAACCAAAGATTCTACTAGTTTTTTTCTTAATTTAAAATTAAGAATCAAGAAATTGTTATACAGAATTTTTAGAGGTGCAAAAGTTTTTTTGGTGAGATATGTTACGTGCTCATGTAGTCGGATATTTTCATCGAGTATTAAACCCAATATTTTGATTTTATTCACAGGTTCAAGCCTTGTACCATTTATATATAATTTTATCTGTTTTTTTATATTATTTTGACAATTTCGTTTACAAAAGAAAATAACACTGCATTTTCTACAATTTAATTTAAGATTGTGATTTTCTGAAAATGCTTGTGTAGAGCGTAAGTCAGCATTTATTTGCCGATTTGCAAGCAGATAACTATTTTTACTAAAAGAGTAGTACAGTTGAGAGTCATCAGCATAATGAGATATATTTGAGTAACAGATATGTGAATGCATGTCAAAAATGTAGATTAAAAACAAGAGAGGACTTAAAATAGATCCTTGAGGAACTCCGGAGGTTACATTTCCATGATTTGATTGAAAGCCGTTTGATACTACAAGTTGGGTTCGATTTGACAAATAGGATTTAAAGAAGTTCAACGTTTTATCTTTCAGCCCAATATGCGATAATTTTGAGATCAGAAGTACATGATCTATCGTATCAAATGCTTTGGAAAAGTCAAGTGAAATTAGCGCGGAGCACAAACCTTTATCACGATCGGCAGTAATGTTATCTATCAAATTTAGAAGCGCTGTAGTAGTGCTATATCCACATCTAAACCCTGACTGTGCAGATGTTATTATATTTTTAGCTGTCACATATGAATAGAGTTGCTTTTGTACTACTTTTTCCAGTATTTTTGAAAGCGTTGGTAATATGCTTATACGTCGTAAATCATTTATTGACTCAGGGTTTGAAACTTTGGGTATAGGATTTACTAAAGATTTTTTCCATGAATCTGGGAAAACTCCCTCTTGAAGACAAGAATTTATTATGTTTGTAATGTGAGGAGATATTGTCGGACAGCAGAGCTTTAACATTTTTGCATTTATCCCGTCTAGACCTGTGGCGTTTGACTTAAGTTGTAGAATTATGGTGTTTATATTATCGACTGTTGGTAAAGTAAAGGAGAAGTTAATTTGATTTTTAAATTTAAAACTATCGTATAATTTGCAGGTAGCCAAACAGTTATTTGGTGGCGTGAGCACGGATAGGAAGTGGTTGTTTATTAAATTTGCATCATTTAGATGCAAAGGTATAGAAATTTTTTTATCCTGTACAACTCGAAGTTTCTTAAGGTTTTTCCAAAGTTGTTTACTCTCTCCAGGTTGTTTTGCTATTGCATTTAGAAATGCTTTTTTTTCTTGGCGAATAGCAGAGAGAGTAAAATTTCGTAGCTCCTTATACAAATTCCAATTTTTATCATTTCTGTTTTTTTTAAAATTAGTCAGGGCAGTGTCGCGTAATTTCATCATATGTTTTATATTATGAGTAAGCCAAGGGGCATAATGTTTTGTAATTTTCACCGTTCGAAGAGGTGCATGGGTTTCAAAGAGACTTAGGATATTCTCCGATAAATACTGAACTTTACTATTTATATTTTTTATATAATATATATTATCCCAGTGAATAGCTTGAAGGTCTAGATAAAACGTTTCCTCTGAAAAATTGCTAAAGTCTCTATACGTTATAAACTGTTTTAGATTTTGCTTAATCATATTGGTATCTATTTCGCAAAAGGGTATTTGGTGATCAGAAAATAGATCTGCTGAGACCGTACCAGATGTTACAACCAGATCAGGGAAATTGCAGTATATTGGATCTATCAATGTTTGCGAGTATCTTGTGATTCTTGTAGGCTCAGTAATGAGCTGCTTAAAGTCGTAATTAGTGAAACAAGAAAAGGCACAGTTTGGTACATATAAATGGTTTAAATTAATATCACCTAAGATAAGTATTTTGTCATAATAAAGTGTAAACTTTGATATAATCTCTTCCATGTTATCTTTAAACGCGCTCACATTATAATTTGACGGTGATCTATATAAGAGATAGAGCAAAAAATTGAATCGGTTTATTTTCACTTCAAGCGCTAAATGTTCATGTGTCTCATAATTTTGTAGAATATCAGGAGAAACAGTATTTGTTGAAAAAATATCAGATACATAAACACCCACACCTCTTCCCCTAGTACCTCTATCGCGACGCAACAGTCTATAGCCAGGTATATTAATGGCACTATTTGGAATATCGCTAGAAAGCCACGTTTCACACAGACATACAATGTCGAAAGTATTTGTAAGCACTATTTCCGTAAAAAAGTCAAACCCTGACAGTAGAGAGCGCACATTACTGTGAGCAATTTTTAAATGTTTTTTGTTTTTATTCATAAATGTAAACAGTAAAATTTAAGTTATGTAGCAAATTTTATTCTTTAATTTATCCATGTTAAATTTGTAATACTGACAGTTTCTATCGTTTGCGTAGTGATCAGTTGGAACAGGCTTCATTGACTTATTTTTAGCATTATAAAGTTTGCAATTTATACAAGTTTTTACATCAGAATTACAATCTTTGCCGTCATGCTCTGCTGAACATCTACAGCAATTAAAATAATCACTTTTGCAAAAGGTAGAAATGTGACCAATTTTCCAACATTTGTAACACCTTAAAATGTTAATGTGCTCACTTATTTTACATTTTTTCCATCCTAAAAACAGAAAACCTATTTCCATAATCGATCTAAATAAACTAGGTAAAACCTCGATAACAACATTTACTTGAGTTGGTTTTACAGTCTGTTGACGTAGCTTCGGCTTTAAAACTTTAATTAGTTTTATGTTATCCTTATCACAATTTAATTTATTTGCACAAATAATATTGGAAATAAAACTTTTATCATTTACCGCTTGTTCATCTGCAAAGAAGATACATAGGCGAGGATTATACTGTGTAGGATTCGTTACTTTAAAATCTGATCCCGTTTTGTGTTCCAGTTTTTGCTTGAGAATTTCAGCTGAGTCTTCTTCACATCTAATAAGGACACCATTTTTTATTAGCTTAGTACTGTGAATTTGCAGAGATCCAGGGTTTATTTTTTCTTTAATTATTTTATCAATTTCGGTATTATCAATAGCAGAAGATTTGACAAGAACAGTTGATATATTCATTTTCTTTAATGCACCACTATAAGAACTATTATCAGGAATTTTATCTGTATGGATAAAACTCGCTTCTTTTTCTCCTCTCTTCAAGGCCATTTTTTGAAGACGCACTATATCTTCCAAATTTAACACTGATTTTTTTGTTAACTCGAGCTCACGTTTTAGACATTCATTTTCCTTTTTCAAAATTTCAAAATCTAAACGGTTTATATCGGCACACACGGAGCAGGCACTGGAACTGGCACTAGTAGTTAATTTCTTATCAGATGATAAAGTTTTATGCCTTTCTGATGATTTAGTGTAGCTGTCCTCCTCAGGCGTGTCTTTAACTTCAACCATAGTTTTCTTTCTGCGGCTCATTTTTAAAATTTAATATGCTTTTTTATTATAAAATGCATTTGACACCAGGCCGTTTAAAGACACTTTTTAATGTCTGAAGCAATACTCAAATTCGACGAGCAAACACGTCCGACAATCAAGAAAGACGAATGTTGACTCCGAAATGAATGACAAAATAAGAATATCCAGGAGCAGCTGCAGACAGACTATTAAAAACTGGCTTGAAGAAGGACCACGCAAGTCGCAAGGCGATAACGTACAAGAAACCCTACAAGCTGAGAATTAGGAACTTAGAAGGAAACTAACGCAAATGGAACAAAAATATAAAGAAACAGCGACAAGCGCACGAAGCACTCAGTGCAAAACATGCAAAAACTTACTCACTTAAAAGAGAAAAAAAACAGAAGAGAAAAAATTTTTAAGGAGAAAACCTTTGATACTTCCCAGCGCACAACACAGGAAGATTAGGACAACAAAATTTTTCCTAGCCTACAACGTGTGGCAAACTGTTTGAAAAAGAAATTAAACTAGCACCAGAAAAAACTGAGGCCGTTTTGTTAACGTCAAGACGGAAGATACAACCAAAATTGTTTAAAATAAGTAGCACAACGGCTTAGATTAGCAAAGCGATTAAGTACCTGGGTTTTTGGCTGGACACAAAGCCAACCTTTGCCGAGCATGTCAACAAAGTTATAACAAAAGCAAAAGCGTCAAAACACAAAATAATTGCAAATGTTGTCTACTGACAGACTTTGTACGGTGCACCGACTTGGTACAAAGTGACAAACAACACTAAACTGATAAAAAAACTAGCCATCCTTCAAAGAACGATGACTTTAAGAGTATGCAGTGCATACAGAACGGTTCCGACCGAAGGAGTAAGAGTTATTGCGGGGATTTCTCCAATAGCACTACAGATTATCGAGAGGAAAGAGTGGTAAATGGGAGGGAATATAAGAAGAAACAGCTAGGGCCAATCTTATGACTAGATGGCGGAAAAAATGGAGTAAGCGGTCGTTGGGCACAACGGTTAATTCCTGATATCCATTTGGTTAAACAAACCATTTAGGGAAGTGGACTACTACTTGACCTAGGCGCTATCGGGCCACGGGTGCTTTCAAAAATATCTTTACAAACGTTGTCAATCAGACACTAGTGACTGTCTTTATTGTGAAGACAATGCTGAACATACTTTTTTCAACTGCGATAGGTGAGAAAAAGTGAGAATTGCATACTTACAAGAAACCAAAAAGCTGTTCAGCATACAGCACATGATGGAAGACCTAATCAAAGAAGAACAATCCTTGAAAAACGCCTACAAGGCAATAAGAATCATAATAGAAGCTAAGGAAAGAGAAAGTCGCCGAGATTAGAAGGAAAGAAAGTCCAGTGGCGGTGCTGAAGTAATGCGAAAGCGGGTTCCGGTACTGCATGCGTGAAAAAGGGGTGAGGTTTTAGCCAGTAGGAGTCTGGCACTACTCGTCAAAAGCCCGGCGGGTGTTCATAATGGATTTCCTCACGTCCGCAAAAAAAAAGAATATCTAGGTGCAATTTAAAAGATCTTTTTAAGATGAAAGAAACCTCTCCAGATTTTTCGGATATCTAACAAGATGCTAAAATAAGGAACTCACAACTGATAAATTATACTAAAAACCAATAGTACCACAACAAAATCTTCAGTTTAAGTAATCTGATACGCTACTTAGAAAGTTGCCTTGGAAGTATCATGCGTAAAAGATAAGATAAGCAAATCTAAGAATTTAGAATTGTGTGTTGACGGTGTGGTTACAAAAAACCCGGCAACTGTTGTAAATAAAATTAATGTAATAAAAATGATTGTAAACTACTAAAAAAACATAAGTTTTTTAAAAATGCGTCAAGAAATACTATAAAAATTAATCCGATGAGTCAACCACAAAATGTCCGCTGCCTTTTCTAGTAAACCTTTCTTTTGTGGAAGGCGTGTTTTCTGACAAGCTTAAAACATCAAACGTAATACCAGTAATCTAGAAAAATTAAAAACATTCAATGAAAAAAGTTTTAGAATAGTTTTGTGTTTGGTGTGGGCAAGTTGTGTTATTTTTACTGTGTGTTTTGTTGTGTTATTTTGTGCTGGGAGTGTTACTTTTGCTTTGTTCTGTCTTTTATAAACTATATAACTAAATTTGATTTTATTTATATATATTTTTTTCTCATGCTTGGCTTGGTAAAAATGCAACCAATGTTTTAAAAAATTTTCTGAAAAAGACAAGACTAAGATGCTCAGGAAGCTGCAGCCGCTTTTTCTGTATGGCTTGCTTAGAGTTACATGAAACCACCACCAAAGCTATAATTTACCAGAAGCATTTCGGGCTTATATATTTTTGTGTTTTATGTGATTCACCTACCCTAAAATATCTGCACGAGAAAATTACCAACATCTCAAAGAAACAAATTTCAATGAAAAACTTTGCAGCCTTAGGAGCGCAGATGAAGAAATGAGTTGATATTGTTCTATCTGTTTTGGAATCTTATGACATGTTATTAAAACAGGAAAACAATTGGTCTACTTTAGTTGAAAAATTTAAAAAATCAGCAAATAACTTTATAGAATCAAATTCTTTGACCTTATTGCGTTCCGTTAGGCAGTTGCAATCCCATATTTGTAATTTGTCAGCAATTATGGAAAACACCAAAAAATAGCTGATTCTCAATTATAGGTTGATTCAAAATTGATAAACTGCATTCAAGCACTCCAATCAAGCGTGACAAGATTTTCATCCAAATAAATTTACAAACAAAAGTTAAACTAAAGATATGCAGGTCATCGAAAACTCAAACAGAGTGTGAAGGTATTTTTAAAAACTCTTATTCTTTGAAGCCCAAATTAGTTATCAATAAAAAAGATGTTATTACGTCAAAAAATTATTAGCTGTAACTGTAAAAAATGTTTCTCAAACTTAGACAGTGACTGAAATTGTTTACTATATTAAAATACCACTTGTACTAAATACCATTGATAAAAACTAATATTTTGGAAAACTAACCCTTTATAATTGGCGTTAAAGACAAGACACAAGCTCATCAATTTTTCCAATCAAGTTTTTGGCCGCCGCATGTAACAATTATAACAGTGTAGTGGTGATATCGAAATGAACCCAAGAGACTAATACAAACCAACACAGCCAACCTCAAGAGGACAGCAAGAAATCTAAGCCCCCACCAATAAGGACTACACGGAACTGATAAACTCCCTAAAAACATAGATTACAAGTACTTCACCTACACTCTTACATTACACTACATTTTTTTTTTTTTTTTTGGTTTGCGTTACAGCTGCTGTCAAGTTGTTTTGAACAGAACAAAGGTATATTATGGCAGAAGTAGACGATGTTTACTCTGGTATTTTTGACCACAGAAAACTGAGGAAAAAGAAAACTGGGGTGAAAAATACATTTACAAGAACTGCAGAAGCAACGAAATGAAGCAGAGAAAAATTATAATCGTCTTCAAGAAGAGCACGCTGTCTCGTGTACCGCCGCGGCTGACAAAATTAAAGAAACGCAGAAGAAACTGCAAAAAATTAATATTAAATATGAAACAGAAGTTAGGACCAAGACTGAGACTGAGGTCAGTTTACAAAAAAAAGTAAATATGGTACAAGACGAACTAATTAAAGCACAAGGAGAAATTATTAGTACACATAAAGAAATTAATAATCTTCAAAAACAACTTTATGAAAAAGCTGATCAAATTCGCATCATCCAAGCAGAGCAGAAAGATCACGAAGAAAAACTAAAGAAAAGCATTGACACACAAATGATAAACAATCAAATGGTAAGAATGAGAGCTGCATTAACTACGTTTGAGAAACAGAAAATACCGGATTGTGACCCAAAAAAAAAGAGGTGAACTTTGGGACAAATATCTAAAAACAAATTATAAAAATATCACTCTACCACCGAACGTCAAAGGTTGCGTTAGAAGTATTTTCGATAAATTGAATAGAAATGTACATAACTGTTACTCTGTAGGAGATGAGATGAGATGATAGTCCAGAAATCTGCTTTTGATGACGATGAATTGACATTGCTAGAAAACTTATGGCAGCTGTCGCCTCTTCGAAAAGGATCACTGTCATCAAAGGAAGTCCTTGATTAATTTGGGTTTTTTTTTATATATTTACTAGCTGACCCGGCGAACTTCGTACCGCCTAACAGTCAATGAATGTCGTGTTACTTTTTAGCTGAACTAACTTAGGCTTTGATGAACGTAAAACAATGATACAAAATAATATGTTTATATAGATAGAAACAAAAAAGTATTTTATTATGATGAATGATGATGAAAACATACATACAGAATGAGAATATAAATAAAAAAAAATAAAAAATAATAATTAAGTACTTCAAACTCATGTCAGAAAAAAATGATTGAAAACAACGTTGTGCAGATTGGAAAAAAAAATAAAACTCGGATTAGGTCATTAATAGAATATTCATTCAAGCACTTTGTGGTAAACGACATTCTTTGTTTTTTGGTCAGGCGCAAGAACAAATAAAGCTGATGGTTTGCCGAAACGTGAGCATGCCACGTACAATTGACCATGAGAAAAACATGCATTTTCTAGATTGAGGCCACAAATAGTCAAGGATTGGTCCTGTGATTTGTTGATCGTCATGGCGAAGGCAAGACGAATCAGGAATTGAATTCGTTTAAACTCAAAGGGCATATCTGTTGGGATCATCGGAATTCTTGGAATAAGAACTTCCTCATCTTTAAATTTTCCTTTAAGTATCGACGCGTGCAATTGCTCGCAGATAATTGACTCGCAATATTCCGTTGCCTAATTGCATTACGGCTTCGCTGGGAAAGATTAGTTCTTCTAGGACGCGGCATTGTTATTAAAATGTGCACTCGCATAAAACCACCAAATATAATAACAGTGCCTGAACTTTCGAGACATAGACAATAGCTCAAAGAGTATGTTCAACGATGTAAGGTCAATGATGTTGAACAATTTCTGTTATTATTATCTTGAATCACATTGTATATGATTCCTGTCACATTTTCCTTTTGGGCGCTGCTATCGCTGGCTTCATCATTAGCAATCTCTCTGCATAAGCCATTGCTGTCATAGTGGCGCCCTCACGCGGTCATTATTATGAAAGAGTAATGATAAAAAAGGGAATGTGAACAAGAAATCATCCTCATTCTCAGCGCTCATTTTCTCAGTCGTAATTCCGTGCCTTGTTATCGTTTTTTCCTAATTTAAATTTGATAGTAATTAAATGTTTATCGCTCTCCCAATGGAGACGTAAATGTATTCATTGATACTATGATAAAGTTATTTAATAATGTCGATTTCAAACGCCACCATGTAATTGTAGGGGGTGATTTCAACATTAATTTTAATGCCTGTCTTCCTCACACTATGTTGATTTATGACTTATTTAAAAGTTATGCCATATATCCATTGGTGAAATTTCCTACAAGAGGAAATTCTTGTTTAGATAATGTATTCTCGAATATTGATAATAATTTTATTAATGTCAAAGCATGTGATTTACTTTTGTCGGATCATGTGGGAATAATAGTCAACTTTAAACATCCTAAAGTAGTTAATTCTGTTGAAAAAGTCATTTTAAGGCCAATATCAAACGAGGGTAAACTCACGTTTTTTCATTTGGTGGACAAAATTGACTGGTATTTTGTGAATTTAAACATTGATTGTAACTTAAAATTCAACATGTTTTTTAAGTTATTAATAAATAACTTTGAGGCTGCTTGTCCTCTGAAGCAACTTGTTAAAAAAAAATCTGCTCATTCTAACAGTAATTCATGGTTCACAAATGAGCTCAAACGGATGCGTGATTCTCTCATGTTAATTTATGATGGTTATAAATTGCATAAAACAGTGGAACTTAAAGAATTATTTACTAGTTACAAATCAGAATATCATAAAGCCATAAAAAGAGCCAAAATTAATTTCCATGAAATTTTCTTGAAACGAAATGTAAATAATCCCAAAGCCTTATGGTCACTTGTAAATAAACACAAACCGAAAGTGCCCGAGCAGACAACTGATATATCGTGTAACAATTTCAACAATTTCTTTGTAAATATTTCAACTAAAATTATCGACACATTACCACCGACTGTTATTGACCCAATATCAATCATGGCAAAAAATGCTCATAGCTGTGGTGATTATTTTTCATTTCAGGAAGTGTCGTTTATACAAGTTCGAGATGCCATTGAATCATTAAAAAATTCTAGAGCTAGAGATATATACGGTTTAAATGTGCCACTAATAAAATATGTAAGAAATATTTCAACTTATCCTTTAACAAAGCTATTCAACAACTGCATACTAAACAGTGTTTTTCCTGATGTGTTAAAATTAGCCGCTGTTATTCCTATTCACAAAAAGGGTGATCTGGATGATCCGAATAATTATAGGCCCATTTCTCTTCTACCTGTGGTTTCAAAAATATTTGAAAAATTACTTTAGAAACAAATTTTAAATTTCTTTCAGCTAAATAACTTGTTTTCTTCATACCAGTTTGGCTTCAGGAAAGGACTTTCCACCACTGATGCTGCCCTTAATGTTATAAATAACATCATCGAATGCTATGAAAATCGTGGAGTATACGTCGCGTCTTTCTTAGACTTAACTAAAGCTTTGGGTTGCGTGCCGCATTCAATCTTATTCAGAAAATTGCTGTTTTATAATTTTCTTCCCAACAGTGCAAAAATGGTGATGTCATATCTGTCAAATCGCACCCAAAAGGTGGTATTATCCAATAATGTATCGGACGAACTTTCCATTACCAATGGTGTGCCACAGGGCTCTATTTTAGGACCACTATTGTTCTTAATTTATATAAATGACCTACTAGGTACTTTATCGCTAACCTGCGATGTCACACTGTTTGCTGATGATTCCACCATAGGTGTTGAGGACTCGAGTCTCGAAATGGTTCTTGAAAAATGTAATGTGTCGGATTCTATAGCTGAAGATTGGTTTACGTCAAATAAATTAAGCTTAAAAAAGGTCAAAACTACAACCATGTTATTTACTTTGCACCACTCTAATGTAATAAACAATTACCCAGCATGTGTTAAGTACTTAGAAATTTACATTGATCAGAGCTTATCCTGGCACCAGCACGGCGAGGCTGTGGTTGATAAAATTTCTAAAAATATATTTTTACTTAGAAATTTAACTAAAAGTGTTTCGCCTGAGGTTGTTTGGATTGCCTATTTTGCCTTGATTCATTCATGGCTTGAATATGCAATAATGATTAAAATATCGTGAAGAATGTCGCTACTGCTTTAGTAACTACAACGTTCTTACTCTTCCTTCTTTGTATATATACAAATGCTTGGTTCATATTAAGAAAAATATTCTCACTTATCCTAAATTGAACGAATTTCACAGTTCCAATACTCGCTCTGATGACATAAGTTTTAAGACTTTAAGACTCTGTAAAACTAGAAATTCTACTAATTATTTTGGCATCAAATTCTACAATTGCCTGCCTTTCAACATAAAAACTTTAACATTAAACGTTTTTTCACGTTCCTTGAAACAATATTTGATTTCCAAATCATTTTACACTTTAGAAGAATTTTTTGTCAATGATTTCTCAGATTTTTATTTAATTATTTTCTTATTGATATTTCTTTTCTCTGACATGTATAAAATACTCTGTATTTATAATGCAAATATATATTATTATTATTATTATTATTAATTTTTATCGTCCTTTATCTTTATTTATTTGTAATGTGAGTGTGAATTCATAATAGTACAGTAAAATCAAAAATGAGCATAAGTTTTTTATTCTTTTTACATTCGCGATAACAACTAACACTTTAATATTAAATTTATTGTGGTGTATCTTCCGGATGTACCGGGTGTCCCGTTAAGAAAGGTCACCGGCTATATCTCAGGAACCACTTGTCATAGAGCTTTGAAATAAAATTTTTTTAACAAAAGTGGCAAAAAAAAATGCTGGAAATTAGTTTCAAGTTTCTAGAGTGGCCGCCAGAGGGCGAAATTGTCACAACTAACTAAAAAAACCGTTTTTTTTTCATTAAAAGTCTAGTAAACGTTAATCAAAAATATGTTTATTGCAAAGATGAGACAATTTTGCACAAATTTGATCTGGCACTTGTTACTTTAATTTGTCAAATGTGAGTAGGAAGAGGGTGGGGATATGCAATGCGGAAAACGTCTATATCTTTGGCTTGCATCAACCTATTTTGACAAAATTGGTGTCAATGGAGAGATAACTTTTTGTTTTATTTAATATGTAATAAATTAAACAATTTAACTTTGTTTTTTAAGTGCTAAAAAGCACTGTCTAAAGAAAAATTAAACTTTTACAATTTTCTTTAAAAATGTAAATAGAATGGTATATAAATCTTTACATAAATGCAAAGAAAATAAAAAAACAAGTTCAGATTCAAAAACCGCACGTCGATATCTTTTTTGCATCAAAAGTTATAAGTGAAAAAGTGAAAGGAGTATGACAGATATTACACTTTAAGCAATACGCTTGATACGGAGAATCAAGTATTGTCATAGAAAAATGCTCTTCGTTTCATAAATTATCGACTATGGTATTATGCCCGTTGTTAGAAACGTAGATACAGTAAAGATCGAGCTTATAAAAGTGTACTGGTTTTCGCAATGACCTGGACAATAAGAACAAAAACAGTGCTGCCCTCAAGAGTTACAATATACATTACACTTTTATGAGATGCTCAGAGATAAAACTTTTTACGCATTATACAAAAATTCAAGCATTTGACTTCTTCCATGAGTTATTGGGTGTGACAGTGATCACAACCAAACCTTTACATAAAAAACTTATTGCACTATTTTTAGCATCTTATAAAAAAATTAGAAAACTAATTATTCTTTGCAATATTTATGTCAAGACAACAAAATTTTGCTTTAAAACACAACTGACTGTTTATAGATTTACAAGAAACCAACACATTTTATTCAGTTGACACATTATGAAACAGTGGTTTTTGATTGAGTTAAGCGATATACAGTGCTTTCTTAAATACATATATGCAGTTAAAAAAAAAAGATTGGTGCTTTTAATAGCTAGTTAAGATCTCTTATAAGACATTTAGTATTTAATATTTAACTTTAGTATATTTGAGCGTTGTAAAATATCAATTAAAAATCTCCACGTAAGATACTTTAAAATCATAAAGATGGTGTATGTTAGAAACTACATTGTATTAAGTATAATTTATTGTAAAAGTTAATTCTGTCTAAGAAAAAAAAATTTCACACAAAAGGAATTTGATAATACTTCTGCAGCTCATGTTTCCACAGTTTTAGACAATTGAAAAAGTGCCCGTTGTGTTTCTTGTAGATAAATATAGGATACTATATTGAACATTTTACATTTGTTTTAAAAAACACATTATTATTGCTGTTGTTCTGAATAAATTTATTGTGTTTACGTAAAAAATATTTGTAAATTTGTGTTATAAATCAATTTTTTTTCGTTGCGGTTTTTATATTATTGTAATCGTTGAATTTTTGTGCAGACCGCTGGTAAAAACTCTGTAGCAATTCTTAAACGGTAGAACAGCAATACTAAAGCGACTTGAAACGGTAAATTAATCAAATTCAAAGCTTCTTTAAAAAAATGTGCAAAAAGACAAAGATAGTTACACATTTCATTTCATTAGTCTGAAGTTCTAAAGAAACATTTCCTAACTTTTTTATCGTCAACAATCTACATCATGCCGTACAATTTCTTATTATATTAAAAGCGTAATGATTTTTCAGTAGTTAGATCTTGCAAATGGTGTACTTTTTCATGTTTTTACAAATACGATAATAAAGTGTTGTTGATAAAATGACTCGTAGTTTGTACCATATTTACTGTAAAGTAGCTAGAATGTTCAAATTTGGTTAAATATGTTCAAATTTAGTATTGCCTACCGATTTTTGTTAAAAAACCAAAAATTTAAAAAAAAGTTTTGTTGTTTATTTTAAATAACTTTATTGCAAATCTATATTATTGATAATAATATTGATTGTAATAATATTATTTAACGATAGAATCTGAATTATAGGTTTTTACCTGAACAAGTCTCTCAAGCGTTTCCTTTAGAAATAATATAACTTTTTTACACGTGCAAATAATGTTAATTTGACTACTTTTTGTTTCAGTAATAAAACTTTTTAAATCTAACAATTAAATAAGTAGCATTAAATTAGCATCTACTTCGTTGAAAGTATAAATAAACGAAAATAATATTTGAAAAATGATCTTACATTAATAGTTTTATCAAGTAGTTGCTCATTACTCATTAATATGTTCAATAAAGTGGTTTTCATTTTAGAGCCTATAATTTACATATGTTTTTAGACTCTATAAGTAAATATTTTTGTGTGTATAAACAACTTTAAAATCAATCATTTATTGTGCACACAGGTTTAAATAATAACTTAATTTGTATTATAAAACGCTTTTCTTAGTTTACATCTTGGTCTAAAGTACTAAAGTAAAAAAAAAGATTTTAAGTCTAAAATTATTATTTTGCATATGTAATAATTGTTAACATACTAAATTTCAAAACATAAAACAGCAATAAGTCATTGATATATTTGATCTAAAACTATTAAATACATACCTAACATTAGGCAAACATATTTACCAAAACAATATATTCTCACGAATAATTTTTTCTTATAATGTTTTAAATGTATAAAACTAAAATTTTTGCTGTATACTGAAATGAAGTATACTACTCAATAATTTTCAATATGTAACAATTTACTAACTTGCATTATTTATATTGTCCGTTTAAATTTGTTTTTATTTTGTTATCGCAATAGAAAAATTTATGGTGATTTATATCTTTCATCTCTCTCTCTCTCTCTTTTACCTTGATTAAAACTACGCCCAAGCAAGATTTAATCGCTTTGCAGTCTATGTTATTATCAAAAAAAAAATTAAGTACTGCATATAAGCTGGTTAACTCTTGTCAAATCTATCTGTAGAAAACAAATAATGTTTGATGCTAATGGTTTATTTGTGAAAATTAATGAAAAAACTTTGTTTTAGGTATTTTAATCATGTTTACAGTTCTACCTACAATTATTACCTTCTAAGCCAATATAACCAAGAATTCACAAAGACGACCAACAAGAAATAAATCCACGTAGCGGTTATGGTGATAGAAATTGGAAATACTGCGCTTGACCCTACTAATATTATCTACGTATCTCTAGAAAACAAATAATTTTTTGATGCTAATGGTTTATTTGTGAAAATTAATGAATTTTTTTAGGTATTATAATTTTATTTTCAGTTTTACCATTAACTTCTAAGCCAATATAGCGAAGAATTTTCGAAGACGACCAACAAGAGCTCAGTCCACTTCTGTGGTGTCGAAGTTTAACGCGGTTAAAAACTAGTTATAATCACAGTCATATCAGTAGTAAAACACTTAATAATTTTAAAACAAACGATAAATACAGTTTTATAAAAAATGTAATCAAAGAAGCAGTTAGAATTATTGGTATAATGCAAAGTATAAAACCGCTCGTATCAGTTATGTTTAAACTCAGTTGAATTTACGTAAAACACTTAAGACTGACGCAGCCGTTTGCACCTTTTTTAAGGGGTTTCTGATTATAAGTTAATTACGCTATTGAATATAAATTTAGAAGCACACAACGTAACTTTGTTCAGTTTACATATTATTGGAAGCAACACTTTTAACATAGTTTTTACATGTTATTTACTTCAAGTTGCACAAGAGTAAATATCGTTTCTTTATTGCTTTGTTTACTAGTTTTTTACAAAAAAAAAAAACTGATAATATTAATATAAAGTAAATTTTATAATATTAGTTGATACTTATCTTGTAATGAGTATATAAACACTGCTTATAGAAAAATCTATTTTAATAATATTGCTAATGGAGTTTTTTCATTAAACTCTATTTTTTTAAGCAATAAAAATTAAAATATATAAAATAAATAGATGTCATAGGTATCTGATACCTCTAAGTATTACGGGGATCAACAAGTGTTCAACATCAACGAAACTTTTCAAACATTGATTACAAAATGAATTAAGCATAAAACATAACAAATCTAGTTTATTTTCAAAACTTATGACGCTTATCTTTGTTGTTCTGCCTCTCTTAACTTACTTTTTGTTGCTGCGACTATTATTTGAGTTGCTTTTTAGAAAAGGTTTAATCTTTATACATCGGTATACTATTCAATCGGTACAAGACCACCCTAAGGCGATTGTTTTTTCCGCTTGAAGAGCTGTCCAAACAAGCAATAGACTGTTAGATATACGTAAACAGTATTCAACTACGCAGTTTTGCCCTGTTCGACTAATCACGTATCTAAAGCCGATACGTAAACGTGTTGAGCAGTAAACATATGGTTATAAGTAATGTGGTCGCTGTAAGATAAACGAGCTGGGCTGCTGTAAAGACGTAAAATGCGCCAGCCGTATATGTTTTGGATCAATGTCTGTGTACTCTACTTTTTTATTAGCATGTTGGAGCATATCTGCTTATAAAGTTCACCATCAGATAATTGAAATCGATACAATATTTTGTAAATATGGTATAAACAAATTTATAATCACTTACAAATAACAAAAAAGATTTATTTTTGTACAAAACTCTAGTTGGACTTGAAACCCTTTTTTTTTGAATTAACAAATAGGTACATATGAATTTTTTTTTAAAAGCCGTAAAAAACAAAAAGTAGAGAGAGTCAAAAATCAAAGTTTTGGTTTTTGTACTCACTGTTAATAGTGTATGCTTATAAGAAGCTGTATGGGTTTCCTGACTTTGACTTGATAGCCAAAGAAATAATGCATAATAAAATTTACTTTTTGAATACAGCTTTTATTTTCTATATTGTGAATTAGTAAAAAAAAAAAAAATAGTAAGATCTAAAGTTAGCAAATCGAGATTTTAAACATTTAAGATGTTTTAAAGTTAACCCTGAGATCTAATCCAGTACATATACTATCAATTTTAACAGGTATCCTTTAGAGTAAATATTCTTCTTTTTCTACATATTGCAAATAATACAACTTTTATTTATAAACAGTTTTTATCTTTGAATAGGAGTTCATAATAATTACTGTATAATTGTAACTTGTAAGGCCTTAAAGAGCATTTAAGTCCTAATCAGTTATTCCTAGTCCTAACCTACGCATTATAGCATAGGTTAGCATATCATGGGTTTAATAATTTTTCTATCGTTGTTTCTTGATACAGAATTCTCATTTAAATTTTATGAGTCAACTTTGATAGTGACGTCATTATCATATTTTTCTATTGAGAACCCAGCTTAATATATTATACAAACATCTCTATTTTTCAAATTTCTAAATTTACAGTACTCATATTAATTTCTAAGAATTTTATTAAAGTAGTCATGTTGATTGATTATTGTTTGATTATTGGTAGGTATCGCACAATTTACATTTTTACCTGATAAAGTCTAGCTTAGCTCTCTGGTCGCTCGCCATTATATGTGACGCTTGCGCAATCAATTTCAAGAACACATATCTCAAAGAAAAAATTCGTGGTTAATCATCGACGGAGGAAAAATTTCAAGTGAAGCTGCGCAATTAACTAAGGCTTGTGGGAAGCGCATGCGCAAACGGTCATGGCAAATATTCCAAGATCAAGACAACAGGTGTTAACGCTCACGGTCGTTGATTGATTATTGATTAGCTATTGATTGATTATTGGTAGGTATCGCATAATTTACTATTTTACCTGAAAAAAGTCTAGCTCGCTATTGTTTTATGATCGCCATTATATGTGACGCTTGCGCAATCAAGAACACATCATATCTTGCAGAAAAAATTCATGATTAATCATCGACGGAGAAAAAAATTCCAATTGGAGCTGCGTGATTAACTAAGGCTAGTGGGAAGCGCATGCGCAAACAATTATTGCAAATATTCCAAGATCAAGACAACAGGTGTTAACGCTCACGGTCGTTGATTGGTTATTGATTACTTATTGATTGATTAGTGTTTGATTATTGGTATCGCACAATTTACATTTTTTTTAACTGATAGCTCTCGCTTAATGATTGATTTATGGTAGCCATTATATGTGACGCTTGCGCAATAAATTTTACAAACACATCATATCAAGGTGACGATGGTTAATCATCATTTGGAGACAAATATCCAAGTGGAGCTGTGCGATTAACTAAGGCAAGTGAGAAGCGCATGCGCAAACGGTCAATGCAAATATTCCAAGATTAAGACAACAGGTGTTAAGGCTCATGGTCATGTGGCAGGTGTTCCGAAATCGCCATCTTACTGTATTTCCAATTCAAAGAATTGAAGTTGATTACTTATTGATTGATCATCGATTGATTATCGATTATTGATTATTGATTATTGATTATTGATTATTGGCCGCTCATTGGTCGATTCTTGGTATTACAAAATTTACATTTTTTTATTTAAACACGTCGAGCTTTGCTCGCGCTTCATGAGTGAATGCTCCAAAGTGGCTATCACAATTTTCGAAAAAAGTGGTGGGGGGAAAGGAATGTGGTGGGGGAAGAACCAAGTAGTCGAAGAGCAAATGTACAAAACAGGTGTTCCATGGTCGTTCCAAGGTTCAAGGTCAAGGACATTCCAAAGTCCAAGGTCATATGACGTAAAAGTGGTGGGGGGGCATTTGTACTCTCACTCTCTATCTACTAGCGTAGCGTAGATCAAGCACGTAATGTTAAGTTTAGTGTTAAGAGTACCAACTAGTGTCGGGTTTGCGTTAATTGAGAAATAAATCATTTTCATTGGAACCAGCATGTGTTTCCCTTCAACCCCTAACTTATTACATTAATATCAACTGTAAAATTTCACTAATTATTTATTAATTAGTTAATTATTATTACATATTGCTCCTTTGATACCAAATCGACAAAACACACGTTATTATCGCAAAAGAAAATTTTTATTTATCAATTTCATTTGCGACGGGTTTATAGGTACCTCATTTTACATGTTAAATTGTGTACATTTAAAGTTATAATTGAAAAAACGTCAATTAAGTAAATAAAAATATGTAAATAAAAAGCTTGCGTGAAAACATATTTAAAGAGTTAATAAAATATATTAAAATGTTAACGTTAAGAATAAAAATTAATTATTTGAAAAGAAAAGATTGACATGTTCCGGAAGATGTCAACAACATAAATAAATTCAAAATTCACATACGTGAATAAATTATAAACAATAAATATACCAGCTATTGTATATTTATTGTTTATAATTCTGTATTCAATAATACAGAAAAAGTATTATTCTGATAGATCAGAAGAACTTTCGTTGTCAAAATTAATAATAATTGGTTCAATTTGAGCTTCAATTATATTATCTAATTGCTACATTTTTTTTCCTCCTCAGTTTTGACATGATTAACAACGGTTTTCTATTTTTCTCTAGTTATTGTTGCAACGGCTTCATGAAAAAAATTTTTTTAATCAGTAAATTTAAAAGTAGAATTTCTTGCCGCTGTATAGTTTTTAATCTGAGCCCAAATCAATGCAATAGATTTTTCACTATTACTGATTTGAATCGAAACTTTTAAAATTTTATTTTGTTTAAGACTTTATTTATTATATGTATATATATATATATCTACTGTAAAGCATGAAAGGTTATATCACTTAGCATTTCGTGAAAGTGTAATGCCTTATGCAAACCTGACTACAGCGCTGTTTCGTTCTCATTGAAACTCATCAGGCCAGGGTATTGCAGAAACCAGTACACATCCACAAGCTTGAGTATATAAAAATACGTATAGTACGGATGATTCCCGCCGTTGATATAGCTCAGGCAAAGGGCCCCCAGTAAAGGGGGGCTTGGATCCGCGATCCTATCCATATATAATCTTAAACACGCAACTGATATCTCATCGCGTTACAGAAGCCCAATCATTTCGCACATTGTCTCAAGCCCATTGTGTGTTTAAAGTCGATAACTTACGCATGTTTTAAAGCCATTGCAATGTTGCCGCTTGAAAAAGTGATAAGCACATAGTTTCTAGATGTTTTGAGCTTGGTTGAAGAAAATACAGCAAAATTTCTCATGCGCTGCGTGGGATGAAGATCAAACAAAGCAAGAATGGCAGACATTGTGTCTACAGCTACGATATATTCAATTACAAGTGCAGATTTAATATCGAATGATGTTTCGCTACAAAATAAAATAACAGAATTCTCTTTTAATTTTGATCACGCCTAAATATAGGTATTTTATTCAATATCAAAATTATTTTCAGTTGTCTCTCGATAGTCGACGAGTACGGCCGTGTTTTCGGTGCGGTCCCCATTTCTCACTATCAGTGCCTAATTATTATAGCTACTTTGTTTGTTCTATTTCTGATTTTCCAAAGTTGTTAAACTGTGCTGAAGGCAGAGACCCACCCAGCCCAAAAATGGGTTCTACAAAGAATCAAAATTCGCTCCTCTACGCCCGTGTTGCAGTAAATAACAAGTTTCCCAAAAAAGATCAAGCAATTATCATTGATGTTATTGAAGAATCCCAAATATCCGAATATGCACGAGCTTTGGCTCGTCTTATTGACCCAACGTTAATCCGCTTCATGTCAAGAATATCTAAAAACCGGGTGTGCGTGTACCTAGCTAACAAACAAACAGCTGATGACCTCATAGATAGATTCAAAGAAGTTAATATCAACGGTAAGACACTACCTATTCGACCAATATTCTCTAGACACAAGAGAATCATACTGTCAAATGTATGTCCTGCTATACCACATTATATCTTGGAAAAAAAACTACTAGAATTAAACGTGACACCAATGTCGCCAATCACATTCCTGAGACTAGGCTGACCCTGGAGTCAGCCACATACTGAGTTTTCGAAGGCAAGTGTTCATCCATCCTGATGATGTGGAAAAGTTACCAAACTAAGTTCAGATAACTTTTGATGACACCACTTACTGGATTTACCTCTCCTCTGACACTCTGACTTGCTTCCTCTGCAAAAAAGAAGGCCACATTGATAAAAATTGCCCTGATTGTAATGATCGGATATCTGATACTCAGACATCAGAACAAAATCCCGAAAAGAGCAAAACTGATTTATACAATGAAACAAATTCAAATAGTTCAATGGAACAAACTCCTCCAGTAAGCTCTGGGGGCATGACCAAACTCCCAATCCCAATCGAGAGAAAAGAGAATTTTGATTTAAGAGGTAAGAGACCACATCCACCTTCGGAAACCACATCCGGATCTATAAACGAAGATCCTGAGTTCTTAATACCAATTGATCCCCCTGCAAACATCGTACATCAAGTGAGCGATGATGAGTCAATCTGTAGTGTTAATTCTCAAAATAGTATACAAGATTGTGACCCAAAACAGAAAAACAAAAAAATAAAACAGAAACAACAAATTCAATTTGAAGAAGAAGATCTGTTCGAGTTGGAGAACATCATCTCGTCAAATGATAAGCAGTATCCAATAAATTTTTTACAATTCAAAAGTTTCTTTGAAAATTCGTATGGTTCCCCTAATAAATTAACTATATCAAAAGACTTCTGCACGGACACGGAACAGCTGATCGAGATGTTCAAGGACATTCACCCGATGGTATCAAGCAGCAGCGTGAAAAACCGCATAACTCGAGTTAAAAAAAAACTCGAGAATGCTCTCAAACCTCAAAACAAATAATCCTTTTTCATTCATGAATATTCTACAATGGAACATTAATGGTTTCTACTGTAGGAAGCAATTCGTCAAACGTAGCAGAGAAAAATCCAGCTGTCATATGTTTACAAGAATCCAACTTCAAAGAAGATCATTGCCCCATATTAACAAGTTACCATTCAATATTCAAAAATCGCGAAAAATACCGACACGCAAGTGGCGGTGTTGTTATGTTTATAAAAGCCATGATTTTTTTAAATATAATCCAACTCAACACCAATCTCGAAGCCGTTGCCGCAACAATACGATGTCCAAATCCACTAACTATATCTAACATTTACCTACCTAATAGCACAAACATTCAGAAAAATAATCTTCTGAACTTAATTCATCAATTACTAAAACCGTTTATTTTACTTGGAGATTTTAACAGTCACAATCCACTATGGGGCTGTGAATCATGTGACGCGAGAGGCTTAATAGTCGAGGAAGTAATAAATAGTTTTGACCATATCAATATACTTAACAATGGTAAACACACCCACTTCAACATTGCTAATGGAAATACCAGTGCAATTGACTTAGCAATGACTACAAGCGATATAACACTAGACTTCCATTGGCAGGTGCTGGACACATTATACGATAGTGACCACTATCCTATAATGATCAGCAGAACCTCAGAAACAACTTATGAAGAATTAAAACAACATCCTAAATGGATATTCGATATTGCAAATTGGATGTTATTTGAAAATAATATCAAAAATAGTTTAAAGCAGCTCTCAAACCCATGGTCTAGTCCAAACACTGACATAAATGACGTAGTCATGAGATTCACAAACATGATATACTCAGCAGCTAGTGCATCAATACCGATGACATCTGGAACTGTCAAGAAAAAGAAATTGTCATGGTTTAATAAAAACTGTGCCGAGAAAATTAAGGAATATAAAAAAGCCTTTAGGAAGTACAAAAAAGAAACAACAGTCGAACAGAAAATTGAGTATAAAAAAGCTAGAGCCGAAGCCAGAAGAATGTTGAAGAATAGGAATCGTGGCAAGAATTTACATCTTCTATAACTGCTAGTACATTCACATCCATGGTTTGGAACAAACTTAGGCGAATTCAAAAAAAAACTCCTGCGTATATACAAACAGTAATTAGTAATCAACAGAAAATTTCCGCGTCAAGTACTTCAGAAAAATGCAACCTCTTAACAAATACTTTTGCAAGCAATTCAAGTAACCTCAATTGTGATGATACATTTCTACGGACAAAAAGTTTCTCTAACACCTTACAAGAAGTTGATATCAAATCAAACACCATGAGCCTGGACCCAATCAACATTAGCTTCACAGAAAGTGAGTTAAAGCACGCACTAGCAAACTGTCAAAACTCCTCTCCTGGGCCAGACGATATTCCTACCATACTAATAAAGTATATGCCAAAAGAAGGAAAAGATTACTTACTCCAACTCTACAATTATATATGGTTAAAACAAGTTTTCCCTGATGAATGGCGGGAGGCCATTGGCATACCTATTCCTAAAGCTAGCAAAGACCTAAGCAAAGCCGAAAACTATAGACCAGTAGCTCTAACTTGTAACTTATGTAAAATCTTAGAAAAAATGATAGGAGCTAGATTAAGATGGAAATTAGAAACAGAAAACTGTATTTCACCTTTCCAGAGTGGTTTTCGACAACTAAGGTTCACTTACGATTATCTTACTGCAATAGACTCAGAAATATGCAATGCTTTCGTAAATAAACATCACCTGCTTTTAGTAGCACTAGACATTGAGAAAGCATATGAAATGACGTCAAGAGAGGAAGTCTTAAGTGCTCTACTTGAGAACAATGTTTCTGGCAACCTTTTAAAATTCATAGACAATTTTTCAAGTAAAAGAAGGATTAGAGTCAGAATAAATGACAATTTATCCGAAAGTACAACGTTAGAAAATGGCCTCCCACAAGGATCGGTACTCAGCACACTCCTGTTCATCTGTGTAATAAACCGAATAATTCCCCTGATTAAATTGCCGGTCAAAGCAGCACTATTTGCTGACGACATAGCACTTATGTATAGTGGAAAGAACATCAACACTTCAATGGAAATAATGCAAGAATCTTTGCACAAAACTCATAATTGGGCAAAGAATAAAGGACAAAAACTCTCAAAAACCAAGACCGAATATATTGTTTTTTCGAAGAAGGAATCATCGTCAAAAATTGTACTTTAACCATGGATGGACATAAGCTAAACAGAACGAATAAAATCAAACTCTTAGGGATTTGAATTTATTATTATTACACAAAAGTAATTACACAATACACAATAATACAAAGTCTCTTAAATTTATCATTATTCTAAGTGAGTATACAGGCACCTAAGTGCAAATACACTTGCATGTGCCAAAATCTTAACTTAATAGATATCAATTATTATTCTTACATAAATCTTACAGTATCTTCTATCTTTGTAGTATAAGCTGAATAGTTGAAAAAAAAAAGTAAAATATTTTTAGCTAATCGAATAGATGTTGAAGTATTTAAAAATTTTCTAAAACAAATTTATTAGATATTTTTTTGAACTTCATCTTATTTCTAATATCTTTTATTTCGTTTGGTATTATATTATATATTTTGGGTCCTAAGTAGCTTACAAACCTGGAAGTTGATGCTATTATAGTTAACTGGGATTATAATGTTTTTTTCGGTTCTACCACGAGTGTTATAAACATGACTTATTCTTTTCCATAAGTTTTCTTTATTATGTATAAATTGAACTACTACCGAACTATATATTGCCCGTACGCTACAAATTTTATTCGAAAAGAGCAAATGCGATGGATATAATTTCTGTTTTCTATAAATAATTTTTAAAATACATTTTTGAATGACATTTAATTTATAAAGAGCATTGTTGTATAATCCACCCCATACTAAAATCCCATATCTCAATAGTGGTTCAATAAAAGCTTTGTATATAATTTCCAATACTGTTTTGTTTAAAAATTCTTGCAAGAGGTAGAACTTATGTATCAGTTTCCGCATTCTGTTATATAAATAGTCTATATGTGGTTTCCATTTGAGATGGTTGTCTTTTATGATGCCCAAGTATTTGGTGTGAGGCATCTCCTTTATCTCTTGTTCATTTATCAATATTTGCGAGAAGTCTGGTCTATTGGCAGCCGTCAAAGAAAAGGCTTTGTAAGTAGTCTTCAGCAAATTTAGCGTCAACTTATGGGTTTGCAGCCAATGCTGCACAATCTCAAATCCATTCACGGCCTTATCCCTCACATCATTCCATGTTGCTCCACTGAAGACAAGAACGGTATTATCCGCATATGAAATTGTCATACCACCTGTTTTCAATTGTAGTAAGGAATTTATGTATGTAATAAACAGAATTGGCCCCAATACTGTGCCCTGCGGTACACCAATTTCTATCCTCATCCTATCGCTGAGAGTGCCATTAATTTTAACCATTTGGCATCGGTCAGATAGATAACTCTTAACCAGCTGCAACACTGTTCCTCTGATTCCATAATGTTGTAGAAATGTAAGAAGTTTTTTATGAGGTACAGTGTCAAAAGCCTTAGCTAGATCTATAAAAATACCAAGACATTTGTTACCAACATTTAAATTTTTTACAACTTCAGATACTAGTGGATACATTGCATCCGTTGTGTTGAGTCCTTCTATAAAGCCAAATTGATTTGAAGAGATCACGGAGTGATTAGTTAGAAACCTAATCAATCTGTCTTTAAATGTTTTTTCAAAAATTTTTGCAATGTTACTAATTATGCTAATGGGCCGATAATTTTTTATATTTTTTACTAAACCAGATTTATGTATTGGGGTCACCACTGATATTTTAAAGGCACTGGGTATTATACCCGTTTGAAAGATTAGGTTAATTATGTGCAGCATTGGAGTAGTAATCTCATTATATGTTTCTTTGATAAGTTTAGAAGGTATTCCATTATGACCTGGAGAACTATTATTCTTTAACTGTGAAACATATTTTATAAATTCATTTTTTGTGAATGGATTAAGGAAGAGGGATTTAGATACTCTTGGTCCTGGAGTGCACATTTGTTGTCTCGGGTTTTTAATTTTTTTTTCCATTTCTATACCGACATTTATAAAGTATTCATTAAAATATTTAGCCATGTCATAATCACAAGCAAAACTGCTACCATCTTCATGCAGAACTTTAATTTCCCTCTTCATGTTGTTTTTTTTATATGTTGTTTCTTTAACTATCTCATAAATCTTTTTCAAATTATTTCTGTTTGTCTCAATTTGGTTTTTATAATAATCATTTTTAGTCTTATGTATTAATTTATTAAGATAGTTGCGATATATTTTATATTCTGTTTCCAATTCTGTACTATAATGCTTTAGTAGTCTTCTTTTCATATTATCCCTGTGCCTGGTTAACAAGTCCGGCAGTGATCCAGCATTTCTTTTTTCTGCTACCTTTAACTACACCATTGGAAACAGTTGTTGCCTGATCTTTAAGTTTGTTGTATATAGAAATAAAATTTCTAGTTGCTATTTCAGGATCATCAATGTTAACCACACTGAACCATTCTTGTTTCTTCAACCCTTTCTTGAAATGATCTATGTCTATCTTACTTTTCGTACTATGAGTATTATTGTTACTTATGCAAGATTTAAGATTGTTATTACTTATATTGAGCATAGTAGGGTTATGATCAGTCAGATGTGTTTCTAGTATAAAAGAGTTTAGTTTCAGATGTAGCAGTCTCATCTTTGGTCTAACAAATATATGATCTAAGCATGTATTAGTATCAGCCCGTGTCACAGAATTGATATTCGGTTTATAACCCAATTCAGCCATAGAGACCAGATAGTGAGGTACATCATTATCATTTACATTTAAAATATCTATGTTAATATCACCCATAAAAATCTCGAAGTCAGAATTTGCATTTAACAGTAAATATTCATAAAGGTCGCTAATAAAAGTTTGCTTCAGTATTGGGGGTGGCTTATAGACAGCTGTTATACCAAAATCGATATTATGTTTTTGGAAGGTAACTCTGCCAATTGTAGATAATGAATTATGTAATTTGTGAGATTTAAAATCGGCTTTAATAGTTGACTTAACAAAAATGATGACACCATCATTCCTATTGTAATCAGCATTATTGAAGAATGTATTATAGTTAGGGATATTACACTGATCTGTTGATAAAATTTGAAAGCATTCACTTAAAATGATAATAGCGTTAGTGTGCAATTTGAAATTATTTAATAAAATTAATAGTTCATCAAAGTTTTTGTTAATGCTGCGAATGTTTAAATGAAGTATGTTTATTACTTTATTATTCCAATCAATATGTGTGTGCAACTCACTACAGTCCACCATCCTTCCCTTTTCAGTTTCGATCACATCTGGTATTTCTTCAAGAATTTCATTTTGTGGTAATAGTACCATCAAATGTTATAATTTGTCTTACTTATCAAAACTTTTGTATGACATATAGTGGATGGACAATCTTGATCAGATGCAGCATGATTAACATTGTATCGTGTCTTATATTGCTGATTTGCTAAACAACAATTTGTGCATTTCTTATTCTGAACTTTGCATTCCGTTGAATTGTGTTCACCTGAACAATTAGGACATATCTCAGTGTTGGTACATGTATCACTTTTATGTAAATATCTTTGACATCTAAAGCATCTAGGTATATCTAGGTCCTCATATACAAGGCAGCGTTCCCATCTAATATATATTTCTTCTAAATGCATCAGCTCATGATATATTTTTAGAGAACACTCCATGAATAAGGTAGAGGTATTTTTAGCTTTGTTCTTCCCAATATATGTGACTTTAAATGATTCATCGGATTTAATCCATTTATTCTGTTTCCTAATACTATTTTCAATCTCATTCACTGATTCTTTACCCATATAGCCAACAATCTTCACTTTTGGAGAACGCATTTTAGTGGCGGCAACTGTGTATCCATTTCCCAGAAACTTTTCCGCAGCATTTCTAAATATCTCTACATCTTCCCTATTTGTACACTTCACTATTACACTACCCTTTTTCATGCTTTTCATATCTTTTACACCAATGTTTAATGATGTAGGATTGATTCCCTGCTGGAGATCTTTCTTTGTCGTCTCAGCATCTTGGACAAAATTTGGTTTAATAATTATAGCTGATATATTTTTGTTTACGGTTTTCATATGTCCATTGAAATTAGTTTTTACGGTTTCAGAAAAAGGCAATGGCATTGTAATAGATGATTTTGTTTTAAGTTCCTCAATATCTTTTTTCATATTTTCAGTAAGTGTCATCATGTACGGTAATCTTGCTAAACATTTTTTAATCCATCACATATGAATAACAATAGCCGCCTCTGCAGTGGCATACATCTAGCCTCCGACGCTGATAGATTAGCACAATTTTTATGTATATTTCTTAAACAGGAGTCACATCTATAGCATTGATCATCTTTTATTTTATTCTTACATTCAGAACATTTATTACTTTCATTTCCCTTCATTCTAAAATCACATCAAGTCCGGGCCTGTCTTGTTTATTTTACAGCTATACACAAAAAGTTTATCTTCTTATCTCTTAATCCTTTTCTTGTTTCGTATAATTAACTGCGCGCCAAATCCAACTGGAGAATAATGCACAGAAATTCCAATATTGCGATTATTAATTGATAGATAAATTATAGATGTTATTTCTTTAACTTATTATTTCACTCTTTATATAATGCGTCCATATTCCAAAGGTTACAAATTTAATCGAACTTAGTCCGGCTAAATTTAAATATCTATCACACACGACTTTTCCCAACTCGACAGTACTATATGATATGATTACATTTGATAGTAAACATACGTGGCAACCTCATATCGAGAAATTGAAAGTAGATTGTAAAAAAAGATTAAACATTATTCAGATATGAGCTTCAACTCGCTGGGGTGCCGACTCACAATGCTTACTTAGTACATACAGAGCACTCATTAGAAGTAAAATTGATTATGGAGCCATCTTTTACGACTCTGCAAGTAAAACTCTTCTTAAAACCTTAGAACCAATACATAATAATGCATTAAGATTAAGTCTAGGCGCTCACAGAACCACACCAGTAAGCAGTCTACTAGCAGAAGCAGGCGAACCATCATTAAGACTAAGAAGAATGTTCTTGTGCGCAACATACTACCTAAATATTACAACATCCCCAACCAACCAAGCCCATCACTACTCAACACTCAAAAATGACCTAGAAGAATATGTAGATCACCCCAATCTCCCAAAATCACTGAACGTACAAGCCACAAGCTACCTAGAGAGCTTTAACACCGACATTAGCCAGGCCTATAGTAGAAAACCATAATATGTGCCTCCCTGGATAGACAACTTGAGTAAAACAAACTTAGAACTTCATTAACAGCAGAAATTATTAGCATCTTCGAACACATACAGACTTCTATTTTTAGAAACTAAAGAAAAATATGAAGATCACAAATTCATCATTACAGATGGATCAGTAATAGATGGCAAAGCAGGTTGCGCCATAGTCTCAGAAAATAATAAGTTCAGCTATAGACTACCAGAAGGTGCCTCAATCTTCACGTGTGAAGCCACTGCAATTCTCAAAGCATTAGAATTATTAGAAACGATGGGCAATTCCAAATGTGTGATAGCATCTGATTCTATGTCATGTCTCGTGGCCATAACCAATTCGTTTAACTCCCACGAACTAGTGACCAGAATCCAAGAAAAGCTCTTATGTTTAGAAACAAATTTTCATATAATTCTCGTTTGGGTTCCGTCCCATCAAGGAATCAGTGGGAATGAAAAAGCTGACTTAGAAGCCAAAGCTGCAAATTCAAAATAGCCAGACCAAAGATTAAAGATTTCACACCAAGACTCAAAAAAACTCCTGAAGAATAAGCTGTTCTACTATTGGAACATACTGTGGTCTAACGAGAGACCGAAGTTGCACACAGTGAGATATAATGTACAAACCAAAGCTCCGATATTAACAAGTAGAAGTGACCAATGCAAAATCACCAGAGTAAGAGTTGGCCACACTAATCTGACTCATTCTTATCTTCTCAAGAAAGACCAACAAACGATGTGCGAAAAATGCCTAACACAAATGACAGTATCTCACATACTCATAAATTGTCCACACTTCAACGACGCAAGAAGGAAACACAACCTAAAGCCAGAGATGTCACAAATGTTAGCTTCACCAGAAGAATGTTATAAAGTAGTAAAATACTTAAAGTACTTAGATTTGTATGATCTAATTTAATTTATGTCAATTTAAAATTTTTCCAATACCTGAGTACAACTAAAATGTATAATATATGTAAATAACTGTAGTCGCAAAAGACTTTATTGTTGTCGCGACTATAAATAAATTTATAATAATAATAATAATAATAAAATTATTTTATTATTCATGTTCTTTATATTGCGGCATCTACCGTAAATCTTTCATCTATCAGTAAACAATTGCCATTATTATAGATAATGGCCATTAGAGCCTGAAAGCAATCTTTTTTTTTCAATTGAATTTGGGGCAATGAAATTAAATATACCTACATTAACTGAATACTATTCTGATAGAGACTTAATGAATACGTCTTTATTTGTTAATTACATGCTGTAACAAGATTCAAGCCATAATATTCATATCAGTAAGCTATAAGATTTCTTTCCACGCGTTTGCAATTACTGCATTCCACAACACAATCGTCTATAAAAAAATAGAACTCTCAAATAATAATTAGTTTTTCACCTATTTTTTTAAACATGTAGATTTTTTTAAAATGTAAATTTATTAGAATGCAACAGTTTTTTATAGCTACATGTTTTAGAAAGCTACAATTTAGAAAAATTGTTTTTACTTAGGTATTTTTTGTGTGTCTATGATACTTTTTCATTAAATAAGCTTTTAACCAAACCTAAATAACAACACTATGTAATAGTAATAACACCAACGGCAATAATTCGCTCTACTTTTATAAAAATAATCCTTCACAACATAACTGAATTTTATTAAATATTTCAATTTTATAACTTAAATTATATGATCTGTTTATTTTATATAAAGTTGATGTTTGTATTAATTGAATATTTAAATCCAAATTTCCCGTTTTTTATTCCGTCATTGTATTAAAGTGTTTTACCTCTGTCATAGAACAATAAGCTGAAACTTGCTGATTTCAGCTTATTATTTTTTTTTCAGTGTATTGTTGCTTGTTTGCTTTACCTAGAACAAAAAGCTGAGCTTTCCGAAAGATGTCAATTTTTCAAAAAGCTGAGAGCTGATTTCACAAGTAAAAGTTAGCAAATGAAAATGTCCATAGCAACAATAAAATTGTTATAATCATAGTAACAATCGTTTGCAAGTTAAAGTTATCTTATGTTCCTAAAATCGACTTGAAACAACTAAATTGTAATAATAAGTATTTGTTAGTAGTTTTTTTTTTGTTAAATGAAATAAGTGACCAAAAAATGTCCAAAATAGAGAATACTATTTAATCATCATTACCTAATAGTTTGTTTTTGCTTTATGCAAAGCAGGTAATGAACGAAACGCTTTGACAAACTTTATGAGTTTTTTTTTCGACTATTGTGTTTAAAACAGCATTTATCACACATGTTTCTATTACCATGACCGTGGCTAAAATCACGGGCCGAGCTATGCAACAGGGTTTATCCACGAAGTGAAGCAAGGTTCATACAAAAATAGTAAATCAGAAATATGAATAAATAGAATAAATTTTAATTTTTCTTTGCTACTATAAATGTTCACAATTATAAGAGCCTACAATTTAAAAATTTTTATGAAAGTACTGATTATAGTCAGTTCTTCCATCAGTCAGATACACGGAAACTATTATTTTATAATTTCAATTTTTTTAAAGTTTAAAAGAATTATAATTATAAAATATTTCGAATGTATATGATCCAATATGATCAATGTTATCACTTTTATTGACAATAACTAATAATATACAAAATATTTTCTAAAATGTTATGTAAACATATTATGTACCATGAAATCTTGACTGGAGACTGTTTTGTTTTTGATGAGACTTTTCAGGTCAGTCTATTGCAGAATATTACACTTTTAGATGCATCTTTACTATTTATCGATATATAAAAGCGTATTCTCTAAAGTCTAGCATAGCGTAGCAAACAGCATGCTTGGTTTATATTTGAAAAAACATAGTGCGATTCCGACGGCAGCCATATTTTTTTTAACAATTTAATTTTTATCGCTAAATATTTTCAAATTCAACATTTGAAATGTATTCACATAAGTAATATGTACCTTAGTTTTGTGTTAATAATTAATTGATTTTGATTTATTTATTAACTCGATGCTGTTACGGCTATCCCCATACAGCATTTAGAATAAACGTGATTTGAGCTGTTTTACAATATAGCATCAGCTGTTTGCTGTAAATGTTTATTTTTAAATAATTGTTTTGTGCAAACACATAGATTTTTGATGATAATGATAATGTATTGATAATTTTATATAAGGTTTTTAATAATGTTTTAACATCATGTGTCATTATGCGTCACTACCGGATTCTAGAACTAGGGGAATCACTGACATGATGAATCAGCAGCGACAACAGACGGATCTTTACGAGAGAAAATCGAAGATAGACGAAGATATACTGCGAGTGCAACTCGTAGTAATTCTGAACCATTACCATTTTCGATTACCGTTTGCCAAGTCTTCAAAAATAATTCATTTTTACTCGAATGTTCGATATTCAATATAAGTTTTGTTATCATTACAACTTATTTTATTATTTAATTAACATTATTACATCAGAATAGTGGGATTTACGCCTCACGCGCCTCTGATTATAAAGTGACTCAGTGGACATTTTTTGTGTAAAAAAAAAAATGCCGAGACGCTCCCGAAGTCGTGTAAGGGAATCGTCGACTGATCGACGTGAAAAACGCTTATGCTCACGTAGTGCAAGTGATAAGAGTTGCTCCCCAGGACCTAGAGATCACGAGTCTAGGTCGAGGGCGAGGCCTCGAACACATAAAACAGTGGTGGAAGACCGACACCGACATGCTAGCGACCGACACTCCCACGAGCAGATATTTTGTCGATCGTCAGGTAGAGAATTGAATCGCTGGAGAAGTCCACCAGGTCAGTCAGCATCCTCAAGGGATGGTCACGAGTGTAAAGACAGGAACCCGACCTGTCATTAACCGCGTCTGAGTTATCTTCCGCTATCGTGCAAGGTATAAAGGAAAGTAAGTTGCAAGATAAATCCTTGCAAGAGGACAGAACCAACCACCAGGTAGGCGTTAGTACTTCGTTATTACTCAATATGATAGCAGAGTTCAACCCTCTGCGTCATGACGTCAGAACTTGGCTGAATTCTATTGATAAATTTGCGACAATGTATAAATGGTCCGATAATTTAACTACACATTTAGCCCTGACTAAACTTGAAGGACCTGCAGAAATTTGGTATCGTGGGTTGCCGACCCATATGTTTACATGGCCTGAGTGGAGGCAGATGTTACTCGAGAATTTTCAAGCTGAAAGAGATTTGCACACAGCTTTAGAAACAATGATGAATTGCACACCCAAAGCGAATCAATCATTATATGAATACGTTTACGAGAAATTAGCTTTAATTCACAAACTAAAAATTCCTCTTACAGATAAAGACCAGGTAAATCTGATTATGGGGGGCATTACCGATAAACAAATTAAATTTACAGTTGCAACTGCAAGAGTTTCGTCACCCCATATTTTAGCTAATCATTTGCGCAATATATCATATAATTCAAATAAAAATGTTATCAATTTAACACGTTCTGGTAACAATTTTCAGGGTCATAAAATCAGCTCTCCCAAATTAAACCACTCTACTAGTATAAACAAACCAGAGAAAATATTTACATCAACAACTAATCTCTCGCAAACAAAATGCTATACTTGTAATAAATATGGTTATATTCGCAAATTTTGCCCTACAACAAAAAAACCTCTCGCTATTGAGTATAAAAATATTAATTTAATAACTTCAAAACAAAACCCAAATGAAAAATTCCTTAAGCCAATAATTATAAATAATCAAACAATAACATGTTTTGTTGATTTTGGAAGCGAGTGTTCATTAATAACAGCTTGTTTGGCTAAACAACTTCAGTTATAACCCACATTGCGTATTCCTAATATTTATTTGACCACAATAGGTACAGACAAAATTCCTGTGACGTCATCTGTTTATGTGGACTGTTATTTAGATGGAATTACAAAATGTATCGAATTATTGATTGTCGATAAATGTGTGCGGGATGTGGAGATATTGATTGAGCAAAATTTCACTGAACTCGATGACGTAATGTATATAAAGTGTAGTAATAATTTAAAATTTTACAATACATGCGGTCTGCACTCAATTAGTGCCCATGAAAAGTATGATTTAAATATTGACTCAATCGCTAGTGTAAGAAGAATTGTAATTAACTTACTAAATTTAACTAGAATTGATTTTACTTAAAAACAGTTTTAAATAATTAAAAGGGTACCTAATTTAATATTTGAGTTGCCCCGGGATATCCCATTCGTCACTGCATGCTTACCTAGAATTAAAATAAAAACGTGAGCGTCTAACCTCAACATTTATATAGCGACAACTTATGGATTAATTCTCAGAGTTATACATATATATTTATCTGCTGTCATTAGAATCGGCGTTCATAGAGATGGGCATGCAATACTTTCAAAACAATCTCATAATGCTTTGTCTCGCTTTATTTAACAGACATCACATGAATGGGTCACTCTCCGCAATGTGTTCTCTCTCTTGGAATTATCCCCCAAATAGTGAGTTCTAGAGAACCGGAAATGCCAGGGTCGTCTCTTACACCAACTATCTGTCATATAACGATAATTCCCGGACTGATAGCGAGTCACTCCAAACTACCAGCCAAAACACAAAGCATAAGCCCATCATGCGTCTTAACTACCCGTTCATGATTTAATATTGAATAGTTTACTGAGCACAACAGACAAACTCAAATTGCCCTCCAAATCATAAAGTACTTTTAATATCATTAACTACCTGCCTCATCTTTATAAACTCAACTCCCTTTTCATTATAAATTTGGCCAATAATATCAACATGCGTTGTAATTAAAATAGACGCAAATAATAACAATTCACTAATTATATCGATACAAATATTTAATTAAGGCATTCGCTCAATGAGTAAAAACTCACCCTATTGTTTACCAGACAAAGAAACACCACCAAGGACACCGTACAGGACACAAAAAGCACACACAAAGAATCACTCGCTTTTCACCCTTCAAACTCTCTATTACAAATGAATCTTAGACGAACATTCGTCTACGGTATGGTGGTACTGGGTGGTGGTTTGTTTATGTTAAGGCAAAGGCACGATAAGCACATTCCAGGTCTATTTTTAGAACGATGGGATCATGTTCATGGGGTTTGGACATTTAAGAGGAAAAAGAATCAAATAAAATTCAATTTTAACTTACACTATCTATCATTATTTTATATTATTTATATTATATATATTTTTTTTATTCCTTCTTGATCTTACTATACTCTCTTATATGTAAAAGGTTGCCTTCGGCAACAATAACACAACAATTTTTTTTTTATAAAAAAATTTTGCATTACACTTTTTTATTTAATATATTTGATTTTTATTCTTCTTTTTTTTTCAAATTTTTTTCTTTCTTTTATTTTTATTTATTTTTCTTTGTTTTAATTTTTATATTAATTTTATTACTTTAATAATAATTGTTATTAAAATTAGAAGAATAAAAACTTAAATATATTATAATAATTTATATGAATTTTTTCTTATTCTCTTCTAAAAAAAGTCTTTTATTATTTTTTTTCAAAATTAAAATTGTTATTTTATATATTTATTTTTGTTTCTATTATTATATTTTTTTATTTATTCCTCCTTTTACTTACCTCACTTTCTTATATAGATAAGGTTGCCTTAGGCAACCATAAAACAACCATATTTTATTTTTATTAAAAAGGTTCGTATTACATTTTATTAATTATATACTATATTCTTTCTTTTTTTTTCTATTTATTGTCTTTTTCTATTTTTCTCCTATTTTCTATTTAATTTTTTCAAAATATGTAATCATTCAATTACAATCATACATAATCTAAAGAAAATTATTTATATTTTAGTTATATATCATATATTAAATTCAAAAAAATAATTACTTTATAGAAATTTGTACATTGAAATTTTTATTTTCTCTTTCTTTTTATTTTTTTTCTTTTTTATCTCTTCAACTTTTTTTTTCGAACTTTTTTTTTATTTCTCTCCACTTTCTTCTTTTTGATTCTATTTGTTCCTATTTTTATAATGTATTTACTTAATTTTAATTTTTTTTATTTTCTTATTATTTCTCTCTTACATTTTCTTTTTTTGTGTATTTTAATTTTTAAAAAACAAAATTATGGTTTTCCAATCTAAACGTTTTCTTTTCTATAAATTTTTTTTCGATTTTTTTTATTTTCTTAATTTTATCAATTTTTTTTTTTCTACAAATACCATAATTTTGTTTTTCTATACTACTTAAATTATCTTTTCGTTTTTATTATCAACAAATTTATAATTTCTTTTAGTTTTTCTTGATGCTTTTTTTACTTAAATCATCGCATATCATTTAACCTAACATTTTTTTAATTTTATTTTTTTGCAAATTTTTTTTTCGCATATTTGATTGTCGGAAATTAAATAACAAAAATTTCAAATTTTTCTTGTATAATTATTAATTAGAAACATTTGTTTAAAATTAATAGAATCAAAAAAAAAAATTTTTTTTAATAAATATTTAATTTGGCAACACTTTTAAAAAAAAAATTTTAATTGCCTAGTTGCAACAATGTAACCGAAAACGTTTGTTTCTTGACAAATATTTGACGTAACTTTCATAAAAAAAAAATTAGGTTATATCGTAGCGAACACATTGACATATTAATTTCAATATATATTTGTTGAAATTTTCTTATAAATAACGTTTTCACAACTATTTTTATGAAAAAATTTATAAATAATTATTTTGTTTGTGTTACTAAGAAACGAATAAATATATATGTCAATTTAAAAAAAAAATTGTAATTATTGGTTGCTATAAACAAATTTGTTTATAGCAACAAAAAAAAATTTGAGGCTCAATTTTGGAAGACCTATTAACCAAAAGCTTTTCTTTCAGCCATAATAACCTTCTCGACTTTTTAATCTTTACTTTTTCTATTATATTAGCTTCACCCCTTTGACATTTCGGGGAGCATGCTCTATCAATATAAGATTAATAAAAAAAAGTCAAAAAACTTACCCAGAGCTTTTCCTTCTATTATTTCTTCTATCTTTTCCAATATAAAAAAGCATTTCAATTAATTTGGGGCTCAATTTTAGAAGAACTATTAACACAAAATCTTTTCTTTCAACCATAACAAATTTATAATAAAGTAAAACTGTCAATTTGACAATTTTTTTTGTGAGCTTTTGATATTTTGACCGAAACCAAAAAAAAGACCCCTTTCGCCTTTTCGATCTTTGCTTCTAACTTTTTGGTGAGTGCCAATTGTTTATTTAACCAATATTTTAATTGTTTTGAGCTGTATTTACGTAGATTTTCCATTACATTCGCTTCACTTATTTGACAGTTTGGGTCACTAATTTTTCTCTCAAAATGCCTTGAAATCTTTTAAAAACCAAACAAACCTTTATGAATCGTTCCAAAAAAGCTTTTAAACGTTGTTTTTATTTGAAAATTCATTGTAATTTCTATTATATTTGCTTCAATTATTTGACAGATAGGGCACCAATTTTTCTCTAAAAATGTCATGAAATCTATTAAAAAGTAAACCAAACCTATGCAAATTTTTATCGGTTGCTTCAAAATAGTTTTTAAACAATGTTTTTTTCATTTAAATTTGTTCTTCCATTAAATTCACACTCCACTCTATTGACAGTTTGGGGGGCTACAATTTATAAAATCTTCTTTCTTGATGAAATTACATTAAATCTCTTGATGGGAAATCTTTATAAATAAAACCCCCATGTTTATTTAATAGATATTTTATAGATTTAAGCTGTATTTTGGTAGATTTTCGTAAAATTACGATACGACTGACAGGTTAGACACTGACAAATGACTTTTGTTGAAAAAATCTTTAGTGATATAGAATCTAGCCATAGTAAGTTTAGACGTTATTATCGCGATTTTGACACATTCTATCTCTTTCTTAAACTCGGTTTGTGGTACATCCTACGTTCAAGGGGGTTATCAAATTTGAAAAAAATTTTTAGAAATTATTAAAAAAACATTGTAATTTCAAAGATAGCTACTTTTTCATACAAAAACTCATTTAAAAGGAAAAAAATTTTTAAAAAATCTAAAATTTGTTAGACAGAGCAACTACATCGGGTTTTATTATATATTAATTTCAAAAACAGCAAATTTAAGATAAGGGAAACATATGTGTAATCACTCTTCTATTATAGTTCTATTTTTTATTTGTATTTATGTATTGGTTTTGTATTTTGAATGTTCCACAATCTGGAATTACTCTGTTTTTAGAACAATAAATCATTATTATGTTCAACCCTTCTTTTCCCGCAGGCACAGCAATTTTGCTGGATTCAAAAATCATTAGGGTCTTTGACAAGTAATGATAATGATGACAAAATTACTTTTTCAATAATTTTTGAATTTTTAAAAAACATGTTTTTAGTTTTTAATTAGTTTAAAAATCAATTTAAGAATTAAATTGAAAACAAAACCTCAAATTGTGTTTCGAGCCAAAGAGAAAACATAAGGTTGTTTTATAAAAAATCAAGCTAAATTACTATGTCCCCACGCATCTGCGATCATTTTATTAGAATTTTTGGATATAACATTTGAAATTCGAACAATTAGACATGGATATAATAATGCTGCTTGTTGTTTTTCTGCAGAGATTTTTGATTCCAAATCTAAAATTTTGAGATTTTTACTTATTGATATTGGTACAACACCTATATTTGAAATAAATAAAGGTAACATTTTTACCATTTTTAAATGCCGAAGATCCCTAATGGCCTTTGAAAGCAGCGAATATTTAGCCATTTTCGTATTAAAATGATAAATAATATAATAGAAATGGAAACAAAATTTATGTAATAGGTCCATTTAAACCCCTTTCTTATCATCACGCAGTTGATGCTATGTGGAAACAATCCCATAATTTACTTTCAACACAATTGTTTGATTTTCTTAAATTTTTTTGATTTTTTTGTGACGTATGTTAAAATAATTTTATTTTAATAAATTATCTAAAAAATAATAGATTAATCATAAAAATAACACTTTCTACAAATAGAAAAAGAAGTTATAATCTTCAGGGTAACCAGCTCAAGTAAAAACTATTAAAAAATCTTAAGAAATAAACCTTTATGTGTAGCACTTAAAAAATCACGTCACACACACATGATGGCTTGGATTTTTTTTATTATTATTATTATTATTAAAAACATAATTTTTACATCTTTTTGCACAAATTTTGCATCTCATGTCATTTTTGTAAGTAGATTTCACAGCGGCGTTATATATTTAAATTTTTGTATGTTTTTATGTTATGGTTTTTTTTAGGTTGATATATTACACTTGCAAAATGTCATTTTCAAACGTCATAAAAAATATATAGACGCTTTATTAGGGTGTGTTAATTTAACTTAAGCAAACTTATTTATTCTTATGTTTCCAGTAACGTCATTAATTGACAATAATTGATAAACATTTTTAGTTTATTATTTTGAATTTTAAATTAAAAATTTTCTTTAACTTTTATTTCTAGCTTTTTTTTGCTCTGCGCAAAAAATAAGAATTTTGTAAACAATTTTTGCAACACTTTTTGTGAATGTAGTAAGAAAAATCTTATTGTTTTTGTAGTTAATGCAACCTCTAAATAATTATATAACTGTATAGCAATAACGGTCTAAAGCTTCAAATATTTTAAAAAAAATAAAGATTTTACAGTGCAATTGAATTACTAGCAAATCAAGCTTAAAAAACCTATCCGACACGAGTGAATCACTCTGTATATATTATATACATAATATGTATTAAGATCACTTTTATCAGCTCCTCATTCTTCAATCTTTAACAGACTTTTTCGATTGGTGTTATAACAATCATCAATCTTCTTGATGATTGTTCTAACCATAAAAATCTTTAAATATAATTTAAGTATTGGTTTTCAATTTTAGTACTCTACACTATATGATAATAATTTGTCAAATTTTTGATTTTATATAGAGTGGATTTTTATCTTGATATTTATAGTTTAATTTTTCTTACTACAATCAACTCTTAAATAAATTAATCAAGTAAGTACAAATTACAATCTCAATTCTAAATAATTTAATTTTTATTTTTAGAAATAGGACAAATTGATAAACACTGGAGAGTCTCTTTTGGGTGTAAAGAACAATTCATTATTGATTTGGTGGTGCTAGAATAAAATAGACTAAACAAACGTAACATTTACACTGTTTTTATGTTGTATGGGATTAACTTATCTGATTTGAGTACTAAAATATATCGTGCAATTTAAGGTCATAAATAAACTGCTTTTAAAGACATTTTAAAGTTTTTAACACGAAAAAAAACAAACTACGTCCATGAAGACATCTTTCATGAAGACAGTGTTAAAATTTAGTTACATTTTGGTGACAATTGACGCAATGGGATGATTTTTACTAAACCTCTAAAACACTGGATTCATCACGGGTTTAAAACCCCTTTAAGAGACACATTTAGTGAAGAGAAGAACTGCCTTATTTGTCTTTTTACCATAAATCGCCATACTGTTTGTTTCCAAAAAATTGTGCCAAACTTGCAATCATAAATTCCATGATAGTTGTTTTAGTACATGGATGACAAGTGGAGGTAAATCATGTCTAATGTGAAGGGGCGATTTTGACATTTCCATATAAAATAATAATGTCAATAGAACTATTGACATCATTCGAAATAGACTGTGTCGAAATCACGGATGGATGTCGAAATGTTTGATAGAATTGTCGACGTTTTGCACTCCATCGGTGGAGGCGTCATTAGGATAAGAAAATAAAGGTGAGAATAAGCACGCTAAGTTGTCGTGTGAACCGCGGTGGAGGCGAAACTTAAACTGAGAGTAAGTTTGACTGGCCTTTAGCGTGGTTCACACGTTAAGTTACCGTGCTTTTTTTACTGTTATTTTGTTGTTCTGGTGACGCCTCTACCGATGGAGTGCGAAACGTCGAGAATTTTATCAAACATTCGGGTTGTTACGACAATAGCAACAAGAAACAGTCCAACATCCGCTAACGGTAATAGAGAAGAGAAATGGTCAATGATCATAAACGTTTCAAACACAAAACGAGAATCATTAAAATTTAATCATATATTATATATTTACTGTGCCATTAGTTCAGTTGATAATAAATGAGAGTTAAATTGAGTGTAAATCAGAGTTTATTCTTATATTCAAGCGGCACCGTTATACCACATATCACGGGTCGTGGAAACCTTTCTTCTTCAAAATAGTTATATCTATAAAATGATGGCTTTATATTTTAGATAATGTTCAAATTATCAGTGATTAAGTTTTTTTGTTTTAGCTTGTATCATAGACTAAGTAAACCTAGACTAGCCACGCTTATGGGAGAAATGTAACACATTTTGGTTGTGGGTAAGACGGGCGCGAGGATGAAAGGGGGGGCTTGACAGCCGCTGGTACCTATGGGCAAAAAGCTGAATCTTCAAAGTGTGTGAATAGTTGTAAAGAAATCTGTTATATTATGGAAACGGTCTTGACTCATGCATGGAAATAGATAAGGTTTTAATGGGTATGAAACCTGAAACCGAATAGATTTGAAGTGTTTGTTTTTTCGGGCTGGGTTGCGAGACTCGTAATAAATAAATGTGTAGTATTAGTAGAGTTCAAAAATCTTCCAAAGTCGTCTAGAATCGATTGTGGTTTGCAATGTGTTGATAAAGGCTACAATTTTTTTTAGAGATTCCTCATCGAAAAAGAAAAAGATTTGGCTTGGTCGTGCAAAAATCGTATTATGCAAGGGTTGATTAAGGGTGGCATTTTTTAAATTTCTAGTACGCTACCTTTATGGTCATTTAATATTATGCATAACCGTCAATCGGAAATGCCTTATATTAATTATTCCTCCGCAATGCTTTCTTATGGAGTGCTTTATCTAATAAACGCTCGCTCTGAAATGCATAAATCGTAAATTGGTAAAATCACCATAATGCGAAAACGCGGCAATTTATCAAAAAATACATTAAAACGTTGTAGATCTGAGATTGTAGATTGCTAAAAGTTGTTGAGATTTTCTGTAGGATGAGCCGTTTAGCTTGTACTATTTTTTTCGTGTGCTATTGCAAAAATTTACAGCGAGGAAGGCTTATAATACCCCGGCCGAAGCCAAGCTATTCGACCTTATGCTATGAAGCTTCAACACGGGTAATTATCGCTTGTTTCAATACTTTTTCTTCCTATTTTTTATCCAGCCGATGTTGAATCTATGTACAAATGTTATTTATAAATTATTATTTATGTGGTCTGACTTTTTTACAAATAAATATAAAATAACATATAAAAGAACATTAACATATAAAATTTTTAAAATGAGATTTTGTAGTTTAATGATAGTACAAATAATTAATAATAATTAATAATTGATAATTAATAATAATCTAATTAATACGCACAACATTTTCTTATCAGCAATTTGATGCTCTACAAAATTAAGTTTTTATCGGATAAATTATATCTATTTCGAATTTAGTATAAAGTATATCCATTATTCTAAGTACAAAAAAATAATCCTTTCTATGAGACAACTCGGTGTTGTATAAGTGATTTGAAATTTCAACTTTTCTGTTTATAAAATATTCTTATCGGAAAACCATTGTCTAATTTTTTTGTGCAGTAATTTAAAAAGAAAATCAAAAACATGAATTCTACCAACTTAAAGTTGTCAAAATATAAAATTTTTGTTTTTACTATACCACTAAAGCTGGTTGCTCGCTTTAGTGCAATTATGACATTGTCCTCGTTAGAACTTTACAACGGATTATTTAACTTTCACTAATATTTATGAGGGTTTACCGCACAACTTTTTGTAAAGACATTGTTTTTGTCTCAAACAAAATTCTAAAAAGTCTTAGATTGAATAAAGTTTGGTGCATATGACTATTCTTAAAGCGATAAAGGTATAGTAGAAATGCTGCCTCACAACTGACACTGGAGCCAGGCTGTTTTAAAAAAATAAATACCTTAATATTAGAAAATCGCGTACAGTCTTTAAAAAAATCATAATTATTATTATCAAGCTCAGAGCCAGCTGGCAGTATTGCTATTTTCTAGTTTAGTATGATCCTTGAAAAAATTAATACCTTATTTTTTCTAGAAATACATATTCAGTATTATAATTCTGTCTAAATGCAAAATCTTTGCAAAAATTGAAAAATTGTATTTTTGTTACTTTTTAAATAGGGCAAATATAAAGTCAGTTTTGGTGGAAACTTTAGATTCTATATTGCCAAATTTTATTCGACCGGCGCTTCTAATGGTTTATCTTGTATTAGTATTTAATTTTTCCAAAGTGAACTTAATGAGAATTTTCGGAAAAAGACAATACCAATGTTAAGCAAACTTTATTTAGATGCCATGTTGCCGGAATTTTTAGCAAATAGATAATTTATTAAAGTGTAAACTTTTTCAGTCACGTTGGACAATATTTAGATGAGAAAAATGCGGCGTTACCAAAATGCGTTGCCAATATGTCCGCATCAAATACAATTAGAAAACAAATATTAATTTATATTTTTACGTCAAAAACATTTTTGGCGAAACCGTTATTCCAAATTTATTTTTGTGTTTTTCGTAGAATGTAGCTAGTAAGTTTAATGAGATTGGCTATGTAGTAAGGGCGTAATTGAGTAAATTAGAAAATAAATGATTTTAATACCTTATGTTTTTAAATATTTTCTAAAAAAAGATGTTTAACTTCTACTAACTTTTATGAGAATTGATTATACTTGTGTATCTTAAAGATTTTTGTTTGAAGCAATGTTAAGAATGTCACTAAAATGAAGTATGCGAATGTCACTACAAACTCTTATAAAAAAAATCTTTGTAGCCGCACAGGATAGATAGCCACAACAAACATAGGGAACAAACAAAATTACATTTGCATACAAGACTTGATTAATTAGAAAAGTCAAATTTAGCGGAAAATTAAGTATGTGCAAACTTATATAAATACAAATAATTTGTATAAATAGTAAGATGAAAACATATAATTTGATCTAAATCTTTAAAATTCCAGTATTGTTTGAAGTGTCATTTATGTGAAATTAGCTCAATTATTTAAATTGTAAAAATGTTAGTTTTTGAACTGTCAAATCTAGTGGTTTTGTTGACTGATTTGGTTAAACTGTCAATTTTTAAAAATGGCAAAAAGTGATACAAAATTAAAGCGGGACGGGAGCTTTTTGGTTGTTAAAACGTGGAGATCTATAAACGTATCTTTAGAGAAGCGATGTCTTGAGGTTTTTGCTGTTACTCTACCAGTAAGTCTACCCTTAATATATCTTTTATATGTTTAGAAAAGTATGTGTCGTTGTGTAAATATTTAATGTCGAGCGGTTTTCGCAAAAAACCCAAACATAATATGTATGGTTATTATAGCATGTTATCCGCAAATATCCTGCTAGTCTAGAGCTTTGATAATATGGGGGCGTAAAAAACGGGCTTTCTTAATAGTCGCAAGGACCGGTACTCAAATATTCCAACCCAAGCGGAGCATTGTTAAATTTGAGATAGCGTGGAGCAGGACTGAAATCTTGGCGCCAGTTCTTGTAAGATATTACTTACGATCGTTAGTTTCGGGTATCTGAAGTTTGTTTAAGAAAAATGTAAATAATATCACGTGTTAAAACCTCTCTCATGTGACATTAAATGTCGGCTTATAAATGCCATCTTGAAATCAAAAGAACTATATCTTGCAAGTAAACCAATTTCGAAAGAATATCTGCAGATAACATTTAAAGTGTCTTTGTGACTAATCTAGTGCAATTTCTAAATCACGCTTAGATTATTAGCTTTTCGCATCTTTTTATGTAGGTATATAAATTAAAGACATTTAATAACATTATCGGTAATAGCGGGTATCGATTGCATAAAAATTCCAGTACTTTTTGTTTATGCAGTCTTCGTATGGTAGATGATGCCTTGGATACTTGCGAGTAATTCTTTAAGTTATTCTTAAACAAATAGTCGAGATATCTCACTCACCGGTTGCTTATCTTAGAAGTCACTTCTAGGTCATACCAAACAAACTACCGAGAAGAGGAAGCCATTATACCAGATAACCTACTTTTTTGAACAGTAAGAACACGTAGATGCTGTTTTAGGCTTTGAAAGAGAGTCTTCTCCTAGAAGTAACGGTGTTGGAACGAGCCCTTGGATATTCTATTATCCGGCTCTCCCGGTGATACTGGCACTGCCAGGCCGCACTCTTACTGTTGTTTTATCTGTAATCTGTTAGTCGGTTTTATTTAAACGAATTGCATTGTTTGTTTAATTTCTCATGTAAGTTACTCTTTACTCAAATAGCAATTGCCTAGAAAAATTGTTCAAACCAAAAGTGAGGGTATACTTTTAACTTGTGGCTGAACCATCTAAATAAAGCTGAGAATTTTAGAGTTTAGTAAAATCGGTCAGAAATTATGTCGTTTTTTAAACCCGTTGTATCACTAAATAAAACCTTCACCATCGTGTGGAGCACAACTTTGGTTATCTAAAACGAAGTATCACAAACTTTTTTTAGTAGGGTCGAATTTTGCAAAATGACTTTTTTCCTGATAGAGAATTAATTTAAAAAATGTGTTTTTCTTAACATATATTGCGTTATCAGATTAACGGTTTAAGCTATGACTATGACTTTTTAGATACTTATTCACAAAACTATATTGCTCTTAATGACAGTTGCAAAAGTTTCAAAATGTAAAAGATTTTTGAAAAAATGAGCCTTAAAATTGCCTTTGGCAAATCCGTGCACTGAAACACAAGTGAGATCACAGATTAGAAGTTTTAATACTTCACAAGTAGTGTACAACTAATTAGGAAAGTCAATTCCCATTGACCAATTAGAATCTCATAAGCACATGAAAATTATAAAATCTCACCTACCTACCAGACAAATAATATATTTCAACACAACATGAGGTTTTTTATCATCTATCAGGGCCTTACTCACTCACTGTATATTATTGAGACATTAAGTAATCAATTTCTCGAAAACTATAAGCTTTTTTTTTAAAAACTTTTTTAAAGTTTTTCCTACATTAGATTCCGCAAATATGCCATTTTTTTTAAATAATAAATATAGTTCTCCGTACAGTAAAATTTTCAGTGCACGGATTTGCCAAATGCTACTTTACGGCTCATTTTTTCAAAAATATTTTACTTTATAAAATTTAAAAATTTTTTTTTCGTTTTTCTAAAATCATAACTTCAATCGCTTATTTGAAAACGTACTGGGCGACTTATATTATCTACAAACGTTACAGTTATATGGTAAAATAAGCGAGCAAAGCTTAGCATTTACGCTGCCAACGGGTGATCTGTATATATTTTTCCATATACTCAAGGAACTGTAGAAAACGTTGTGTTGAATCCTAATAAAGATATAATTCTTAAAATAAATAATATCAAAATTTCACCGAAAGCAAAGTTTACGTTGAAATATAAAGATCGAATCAGTATCAAACGCATTTCTTTCCAATCTCGCATTACTTATGTTTTTGTAGAATTAATAATTAAATTACCCATCATTTTTCACGGCAAATTTGCTGACAACAAACAGTGAAAAAGAATATCATTGATTAACTCTAATTAATTAAAATGTGTCTCGATGACTCGATTGGCTTTGTATAACATGACTTAAACTTTTTTTTTCTACATAATCAATAATTGTTTATATCTCATCAATGTTAAAATAAAATATAAATACCTGGAGTTAAATGCTGTGTCACCACTTACTACAATAATGAATCCAGAAGATCTTAGGATAGGTGAGATTTTACTATACACTTACAGGGATCCTAAAATGTTAAAACAACACCTGAACTTGCTATTTCAAACTATCCGTTAATTAACAATTAATTTAATCAAGCGCTCTGTTAAAATATTTATGAACGAACAATTCTGAGTTGATTATTATAGACTAAGAGCTTACCTTATTCTATAGTACTACTGCTCCTCTAATTGAATTTACATATTCTGTAATATATTTTCATTTCTTCAATTATTAATCTTTAAAATTTAAACCATTTGATAAACTTCTTTTTTTTTTTATCAATTATAAATTACTGCCAATACAAACTTTAACATGCCACAACAATTATAATAATATGACAATAATTAATAAATTTCACTCACGTAACACTATGCATCATATTAAATCCTTCAATTATTTTTATTAAATTTTTAAATTCAAATTCTAGTTTTAATCAATGAATGATTATTTAATTAATTTCTGCAAGTACACTATTTTGTAGGGTATTACAATAATAATAATATGGCAACTAAAATGTCATAAACATTTAAACTAATATGTCGATGGCATATTGCGCCCAACTCTGACGTATCACAAATCAAATTCATATGAATGCTGGTTTCTTCTTCTGCAGTCTTCAGCCCATATGGTCCGGCATCCTGGCCTATTAAAATTCTTTGGCTTTCTACTATGAAGCATTCCGGGCACAGCATGATGCGCTCAAAAACGTCCTGCTATTCTAAATTTGCATCTAAGTTGTCTATTTCATTGTTATATAATATTCGCTTGAAGATTATGCCTCCAGAAAGTTTTACTCGTAGAACATTTTTTTTGTGTACTGAAAACAAACACATCTATAAATTTAAACAATTAAAGATAAAAAAAAAATTCTCACCTTTAGACAACACTTAAAGGAACGGTTACACATTTACACATAAATTAAGAAATTCTGTTATATACTTTTTTATATTAGAATTAAAATAATAGAAGGGGTTAAAACAGTCCAAAAGAGTAGGGCAAGGTTACCAGCAAGGTTTTAAAAAAAGTGCAAACTGTTTTTTTTTGCTCAAGGACACTGCATAAATATGTTTCCGTTTGAAATCAAGGCCAAGATCTACTGTGCAACCTTCTCAATTCAAGGTTTAATTCTAAAAAGTAGTGGGACTTTTAGCAAGTAGAAAACTAGGGGGTTTAGATAAAAACCTGTCAAAAGCACTTTACTGTTGTACAAGTGTGGTTATACCCGAAGAAAATTTGAAAATACTTTATAAGGGTGAAGACATTAGTGAACGTAAGTTTGAATCACTTTGGCTTTTCATAATTTTTATTGTTTTTTTTTTTATAGAATATGTAATCTGCCCATATGATAGATTTTTTCGGGTTCTACAAAAACGATTTGTGTATCATATGATTAAATGTGCCGCAAAGCAAGAGCAAGCACAAGCTGACCCTACAACACACGAGACGGCTCCAGCAGGAATGAGCGATGAAAACTACCACCGGTGGCAGCAAAGTGGTAAAGCAGGGTTGCTAAGACCACCACCACCGTTCCTATCAAAAAAGGAAAAAAAAAGTTTAAACTTTTAAATAGAGAATTTTACAAATAAAGTTATTCATTTATTTATAGTATTTATTATTATTGCCTTACACTTGTTTAACTTTAACAAAACGTAGCAAAAGAGCTCTCAAACTTTTATCTAAAAATAAAGCTAGAACTACTTGTAAGATGTTCTCACACTATTAGTATCAAAAGGATCAACAACTGTTATGTTAAGAATCTCTTTCTGACATTGAGCACAACTTCCACTGTGCTTATGACACAAAACATCTAGCTCATTTTTAGAACATATCATATCAATATCCATCTTTGTATCTTTCATGGGATAGCTTGTTTTATCCTTTTCATCCTTAGTTGCATCTTTTATTTCTTTGGCTATTTTCACTTTTTTTTCTAAACACTCTTCACATACAAAAATATCGACCTATTCTAAGTTCTTATCTAAATTGCCTAACTGGTTGCGATACATTATACGTTTAAAAATTACACCACCAGATAAATGAAATCTATAAAACATTTTGTATGTGCTACACATTAGGATACACACTAATTTTTTTAAAGTATTATCTACCACTTTACCACTTTTTCTCTTTGATTTTAAGTTAGAACTACAGTAAAACTTATGCAGCGCTTATTTATAAGATTCACTTTTACAGATAAAGGGTAAACGACTCTTTTACATCCTTGTTTAACACATACTAAGATTATGATCAACCCTTGCATCAGGGTCGCGCATTGTTTAAATGTAAAGAAAATGAGAGTCAAGACTTTGTTCTTGTCCTTCGTCGTTGTCTTGGCTATTGAAGGTTAAGTGACAGAGTCAGCCTTGACCTTGGGCTGTCAAAGCCAAGTGGCGCATTCAACATTGGGCTTAAACGGTCAAAGTCAAGTGACGCATTTGTCCTTGACCTTAGAACTCAAGGTCAAATTCTTGTGACGTAAAGTGGTAGAGGGAGAATTTGCTTCTCCACTTGTTAACTGCTAAGGGCTTATCTTTTGTCCTCTTTTAAGGCAGAAAACTACTAAGCTTTGCATCATCACTGTATTTCAAATTTGTCACAATTCGCATTACCTTAATTTGAAGACTAAAAATGAATGCTGATGCAGGAGAGTGCTCCTCTAACTTATCAGACCACACGACAGGTGAGAGCCGATTAATGCGTGATAAGTTATTTTTCAATCGACTAGATTTGTCATTTTTCTTATTACAAAGATGTTTGAGCCAACTTTCTTAGCTAGTCGGTCAAGATGGCAATTCTGATTTAATTTGGGGTCTAGATAAACACCTAGATTCATTATTATTTCTGTTTATTAGTCGTTTGTGAGTGAAGATTATTTCAATTGTTTAACCCTCATTCAGGGATAGCTCATTGTTTATGAACCAATCCTTAACTTGTGTAAGAAACTCTGTAATAGCCTGCTTTTGTGGATGAATTTAGTATTATCGGCAAAAAGTGTTACATCGGCATCATGCACGTGGTCTATGCAATCGTTTATATAAATTTAAAATAAACTAGAGCCAATGACTGATCCTTGTGGGACTCCATTACCAATACCAATAGGTAATATTGTTAAGTGATTGTTATTAAATGAAACATATTGAAATCTGTTACTTAAGTAAGTTGCAATTAGTTGTACGTTGTTTTCCACGAAGTTGTGTTGTTTCAACTTATTTATTAGAATTTCATAAAATAGACAATCAAATGCATTTTGCACCTGACTTCTACCACTTTCTCTTTTTTAGTACCGCTATTTGTTTTGACTGTAATGGTAATATCTGCGTCTGTTGCTGACTTTTTAAATCTAAAACCAAATTGATTTTAATAAAATATGATATTATTTTTAAAAAAATTTGTCATTTGCTGTTTTATAACCGTTTCAATGATTTTGGATAACAATGGAACTAAAGAAATTGTACAAAAGTTTTTAGGGCTGGGGTCGCCTCCTTTGTGGATGGGAATTACCTTTGATATTTATGAAAATTTTGTTAGATTTACCTACTGTTATGATGGTGTTTATTGATTTCGTAAGAGGTTTAATAACTATATTCTTTGCACTCTTCAGCATTTTAAATGGAAAACCATCATGTTCTTCCCTCTTTTTACTCTTTAGATTTTATATAACCTTTCTTAGGTCGTTGAAGCTGATTTTTGCAAATTAAATTATTTCGGATGGGACAGAAAAAAAGCCTATGTTGTAAATTAGGTAGTTTTTTGATAATATCGTGTGATACGTGGACAAAAAGTTTATTTGTGACATCTATTTCTATCTTATTCGGAGTGAACTATTTTGTACTTCATCTGCTCTTATTTATAATGTTCTAATACGTTTTAGCCTTGTTTTTATTCTGGTGGACATTACTTTGAATATGATTTTTTTCGCGATTTTTAATTTCTTTTTATGATTTCTACTACGTTTCTTTAGTAGAGTAGTTGCTTTGTGGTTCAATTAAGAATTGAAGATTGTCTTTTAGATGGTGTAAAATTTGTGTGAACCATGAATTATGCTGTTTATTTGAATTTGAATTACTTCGTTTTCATTCAAAGGAAAATATGTGTTGATTCCGTATTGCAGAAGCGAAATTTGATAGTCACTTTTGATATTTGTTATGATATATATTATCAAGACATTTGCCAAGCCTCGTACTTGTTCCAATTGTATGCGTAAAATTATAAGATGTGATTATGTCGTTTAGAGCTTTGAATTTACTATCGTTTGAATTGAATTTTACATTAAAGTCGTCTACAATCCACAAGTCTTCTGCGCAGGTTTTGAACTGTAAGCAGCATTTTATTTAAATTGTTCAGGAAAAGAAACAGTTTTATAATGTTCGAGACATACATTTTTCATTTCAGTGTTCAAAAAGTGTTCACTAAGGCAAACTACGTTATTGTTTGCAATTATTTTAATAAGGTATGATTTAAGCTCAAGAATTTTATTTCCAACCGATTGAATGTTGAGATGCAAAATGTCCTTAAATGTTTATTAGTTTTTCCGGTTTCGTACTTTATTGTGTTAAACTTCTTTTCTGAAAAAACTTGCAGATAAACTTCGTAAAGCCATACTGCTGAATTCATCGTTTTCTCTAAATTTTGAAGGTCTATAGTAATTTTAAGCGACGCATGCTGTTCAAAATGTTTGGAGCTTAACAGGTCACAAGTGTAAAAGCCTTTTTATTTAGGTCACTTTAACTCAAAAAAACCATAAGAAAAATCTATTTTAAGATCATCTTTTGTGTATTCACTCTCGAGCCCTCGGTGAGTTACTTTACAGGTATGATTGACAGGTACATTATGTGTAAATATGTTTCATGTGTCGCTCATTCAATCCGTCTGACTACTCAAGCGTTTCTCTAACAATGAATATAGAGGGGTGGGTTGAAGTAGATTGTTGATGAAAATGAAGCTGGCTGTTGCTATTTTGTACACTGTTTCTAAGTGAATATTTAATGGTAATAATTGTAGAACATAGACATCCTAACAAATTTATAATAAAAAAGAAGTTAACTCATATTTGCTTCTATTTAATTGTTAAAATTTAGCAAAACGCAAGATTGAAATAAATAAGTGTTACAATATTTCTGATCAAAGAGTTATGCCTTTATTGGGAATTGCTGGCTGCCTACCATTTTGACTCGCTATCCATTAGATTAGATCCATGCGAGTTTGCTTTTCAGTTTTCACGGCTTTTTAGTATTTAAATTTTCTGCGGTTTTGTTTATAATTTATTAAAATATTTCAACAAAGTTACTGTTTGGTCAAGTGGTTTATAAATGTTCATTGCTATGTCGGGGCCTGGATCGGGAAAAATATTCCTAAATCTGAACATTGCGAACCAAAAGGAAAAGTAGAGTATTAGCTGTATTAGTGCCTGGCTGTGCGGTCGGTCCATGGGTTGTGTTCTCTGAAAGTTTGTTTTAAATTAGTAATGTTTCGTTATTTTATCAATGAAAAAAGTGGTTGTAATTAACTAATAACTTTTTGCAAGTTTTAGTGAGTGATTGTAGCTTTTAAATCTTTAATAATCGCGTTCACTTTGTGGCATAAACTCACATTATTTTTTGCTTGGTGGGATGCTCATCGATATTTTATATTTAGTAATTAGTGTTGGATCGTCATCAATGAAATAGTTCCGATATTTCTATGAACTCTGCTTGAAGTGGTAAGTTTCTAAGAAAATTATTATTTTGTTTCTGTTCATTAGTAACGTTCTGTATTGATTTGGGTAAAAGGTGCAGTTATTGCCCTTTTTAAAAAGCTAATAGGAACGAACTAAGAACTAACTATAATTGGATTGTGTAGACTGGCTTATCTAAATTAACAAAAATATTACTACAATCTAAAGCTATCAGTTAAGTCTCGACCAGTGGCGTAGCGCGCTTTGGAAAGGAGGCCTTGTTTCAAAATTAGTCGAGAGGCTTTAAGAAAAGGTAAATATTTCTCTTAGCCCTTTCCAGCCCAATATTTTTCCATGGAGCAGAACATTTTTTTGTTAAATTTTTATTTGTTAGAGCTTATGATAACTTCATTAGTGTTTAACTACAAAGGTCTTACACAGGTATAAAAATACATAAAAGGAAAGAAAGACAAATATACAAATTAGGTACTAAAATAAATCACATTATATTAAATTGGATTGGAGCTTTATTGGCTTTAGGCCTTAATTTTACAATATATATTGACAGTACCAAGCGAAAGTGAATAAATAGAACGGGTCTGAAAAAAATTAATAATTTATAGCCAAAAACAATGTTGGAAAAAACTTCTGCATTAGTTTAAATATCATATTCAAGTATCACACCGCAAACATATAACTAGAATTAAAATTTATATAATCTATTTTTTTATTGTATTTTACAGGGTGTTACATACAAGCTGATTTAAAAAAAAGCGTTGTATAAATGGTTTTTAATTTAGTACAAAATGACAATTTCCGATTTTTTATTTAGACATATTAGCTTTTTTGGTACAGACATGTGCAAGATGTTTCAATTTTACTAAACAGTAATTATTAAAAAAATGTATAAAAGTTGAGAAAAAAAATTAACAAAACTAAAAAAAGTTACTAAAACCTTGCTGCATAGTGTCAAATAAGATTTATGTGATGTCAAAAAGCAGCAAATATAAAAGAATGCTAACGATAAATTTTCAATTTTTAATGTTAAAGGACGTTGTTTTGGGTTTGAAATTAATGGACTGTATTATTTAATACTATCAAAAAAATATTTTCAATACTTATGTGCAAGCGCACGTGGTTGGGCTTGGAACGTAGTAATTGAAAAGTAGGTCTGCTCACGGTGAAGTCCAAAGAAAGAAGAAAGTTCCAAGCTCACCCAAGCCAATGTAAAATGTTGCTGGGAGTGTATAGCGAGTACAAAAACCCCGTAATTTAAAATAACAACATGCCGGCCCCGTTGAAGACCTCCAAGTCTTAAAATACAATAAATTAAGAATAATATGGTATAAAAATATAAGAAAAAGATCAGAAAAGAACACTATTCTTCAAATTCCTGATTTGGCAGTGGACACAACTTAGTCACTGGACGTTTAAGCGTTCCATAAGCAGTTTTTACGGTTGCTACTCTCACTAGACCATCGTTTCCAGGATGCGTTTCAATAATTTGCCCCAATTTCCATAATAGCGGTGGTAAGTTGTCTTCCAATATCATGACGACGGTTCCTATGGATACATTACCAGCAGCTAACTTCCATTTAGCTCGTTTTTGTAAAGAGCTCAAATATTCTTTTTTCCAACGACTCCAAAAATGCTGTTTCAATTTCTCAATTCGTTGCCATCTCGACAGCAGATTCATAGAAGTGTTCTTCATGTTTGCTTCTATTGGAGCGGTCAGTAAATCTCCTACAAGGAAATGGACAGGAGTTAATGCCTCGAAATCATTAGGGTCATCAGAAATTGGAGTAATTGGACGGGAATTAATGCATGCTTCTATGCAAGCTAAGAGAGTGTTCAATTCTTCGTAACTAACAACGATAGTGCCTATTGTCTCTCTTAAATGCTATTTTATTAATTTTATGCTCGACTCCCAGATACCTCCCATATGTGGGCTACTGGGGGGTATCAAATGCCACGAAATATTAGAAATTTTCAAAGTATCCAGTACTACACCGAACTCTGAAAGTTTAGTAAAACGATAAATTTCCTTTAACTCTTTATTTGCGCCTATAAAATTGGTCGCGTTGTCCGAGTATATATTTAAAACGGTACCTCTTCTAGATATGAAGCGTTTTAATGCTCCAAGGAATGAATTTGTTGTTAAATCGCCAACTAATTCTAAATGAACCGCTTTTGTAACCAGGCATATAAATAGTGCAATATATGATTTTACTTGCTTGCTCTTCCTACCGCCTTGTTTGATTAGAATAGAACCCGCATAGTCAATTCCTGTGTTTGCAAAAGGCTTTACGGGCTCCAGACGTACTTTAGGCAAATTACTCATTTTTTTGCTATACGGTCGTGGATGTGATTTAAAACACTTACTGCAATTGAAAATAAACTTTCTGATTACACTTTGACCTTTTACAACTCAATATGTTTGCCTAAGCGCTGCTAACGTCAATTGTTGGCCACCATGCAACGCAATTGCCGTTCATAGTATTGCTTGATAAGTAATTGAGTAAAAAAATGTTTTGTTGGTAATATAATTTGATGTTTCTTGTCATAAAGCAAACCACTATTTTCCACTCGGCCTCCTACTCGCATCAAATTCTTTTCAAAGTCAAAAAATGGATCTAACGATAAGATACTACTGCTTTTTGATATTGCTTTATTATTGCGCAGAGCTTTAATTTCATCAAAAAATTCCTGTTTTTCAACGCACGATATTTATAGATAAAGACCCTTTTTGTTTTTAGGTGCGCTTTTTTACAATTATTAATAAAACGCATACAGTAAGCGATTACTCTCTGTAATTTTGAAAAAGATGAAAATCTAAAATCAAATACTCTACTATTAGTTGAGCAATTTCTCCAAAAGGGTAAACCGTATCGCAGATGCGATTCAAAAAGAGCAAAATAGGTAGAGCTGTTTCAGTCTTCAGTTCTTTGCAGACACATCGTAAAGCATAACAAGCAGTCGCTAATTTATTAGCTAGTATGTCTATATGGGTTGACCATTAAAGACCATGAACGCATGTTTTTAGAAGTAGTCTTTAATCCTATTGTGATCTACGGATTAACTGGTTTTGGTTTAATTTTTGGAAAAGCACGATGAATAATATGGATTATTTTATTTATAAAGTTAAGGAAGCCTAAATTGATATCATTTTCAAGACAATCCCAATTAGCTGAATTACAAAATCTTATAAAATTTTTAAAGTTGCATGGAGCAAATATTCTACATAAAGTTGGAGGTTTTTTTGCTGTTTATGGGGTAAAGCAAAAATAGAAAAAATCACATCGTGGTCAGAAATACCAGAGTTAGAAACCGTTGTGTTAACTTCCGAAGAAGCAAAATCCGAAACTACATAATCAATTAAGAAAGATGAGCTTTTTCTAACTCTCGTAAAGGATTTTACATGCATTGTTAAGTCAGAAGACTTAAAAATAGCTACTAGTCGTTTTTGGGTAATACAAGTACTACCATAGTCAATATTAAAATCCCTACATGGTATTGGTCTACTATTTAGGGGAAGAAGTTTAAGTAAACTAAGTAAGTTTTGCAAAAAAAGATTTACATCAGATTGTCGCGATCTGTATAAAACAAATAATATAAAGATTTAACACTTTGTTGTCGGCTACAGAAAACTCAAATAATTTATCTGAAATTAAGAAATTAAATTTATCAACATTTGAAAAGTCATTATTAGTGGACAAAATAAGGGTTCCTCCATGAGCTGAGCTGGTTCTGTTATATCTAGAAATAATATTATAATTGTTTAGACTGAAAGGCTCATTAGTATCTAGCCAGTGTTCTGTTAAGGCGACTATGTCAGGAAAGCCAAAATTCTCCAATAATAATAACAGATCATTAGTTTTATTTCCAAGCCACTGAATGTTTAAAACAATTAAACATAGTTTATTATCGTTATTAGTGTAGGGAATGTTAAGTTCAGATGAACACGTCAATTGATTCAAAAATTTTGCTGTGATGGTTTTTGCGAATCTGGAGTAAAATAATTTTTATGACTTTCTTTAACTTTTTGTAAATAAATAGTCTTTTCCGAGCTCACAAAAGATCTGAAAGATGAAAGGTCTGCATCAACGTCTGATGAGTTAATCCGGTAGGCTTCATTAAATTTGTAGAAGATTTTGCGAAGTAACTTTGTATCAGTCGGCAAACTTTCTGAAGCTAAAAGAAGTTTTAGGTTAGTGCTGGTGCATCCCTCGTAACAAATTGTTGTGGACTGATCATGAAAGTAAGCAAGATAAAGTCTAGTAGCTTTCATGATGTTTGGTTCCCTTAACCTTGCTAGGAGATAACGGCTGTTGACATCATGGGCATCTTTAGTCATCTTCACGACAGGAGGTGTTAAGCTTCGGTTTCCTACAAAGCGGGGCCGTAAAATAGCGGCCGTAATTTTACGGCCGTTAAAGTACGGCCACTTCGACGGTGACGTTTTGGTGTAAAATATGAATAAAAACGGTGCAGTACAAACCGACCGTTTTTACAGTGAAAAGTAAAAATTTTTGCGTTTTTGCACGATGGACGATGGTTAAGCCTATACCATATGTAAATACACTGTAAAATGAATATAATACATACTGGATGTAGAATTGGTTTGCGAGACATAGGATTTTACATGTAAAAGAAAACCATCCCCAATATTTGCTCTCTTAATGATTTTACGCCAAAATAGTTAACATGAAAGTTATAGAGAATAAAAATTGTTATCTGATTCCATTGTTGTTTTTTTTTTCTAACATCTTGTGGTACTGAACTAAAGACTAAAAGGTACTAAACAAAGATTAATAAAAAGTAGCAATGGTTATGAAATTTGACTATCAAAATTTATCTGACATCTATCATTTCACGATTGCAACTTTGTATTATGGTTTGTTTTTTTAAAAAATGACTCGTATACAACGGACAAAAAGAGGTATTTTTCATTAAGTGGTCGTTTCTTGTATGCTGCATTTACCCGGATCTACCATCAGTACCAGTTATTTAAAAAACTCTAATGAGAATTTGTTGGATTTTTTTCTAATGCTCTAGAGCTGGAGAAATTTTAAAGTGAGGGTACCTTTAATGAGGAATCTCAATTACTTGCTCTTGTAGAACAGTATAACGACAGAATAGTTTGTTACAGTAAAAAGTATAAAGATTTATAATTAATATCTTATTCTACTCATGGTTTTTTAGATTTTTTATTGTTGAAATAAAAGAAAAGTAATACCTAAATTAATTGTTTTAATAAATCTGAGAAAAAATGAATTAAGACTGCAGGAGATGATCACAAGGACTGTAAAAAACCTTCTTAAACAAATAAATAATAACGAATCTTGAAGTAAATGTTCTAACAAATCGCCTGCGGCAGTTGAACAATGGCCTAATCTATAAATTTACTAAAATATTCAAATTTGGTTCTGCAAGTTTTTTTTTTATTATTTTATCTAATCCGTATAACAATTATAATATTTATTTCTAAACTAAATATTTCAAATTAATGATTTAATTATACTAGTGTTACAATAGTTACAAAAGAGCTTTAGATTCTGCCCATTGTGTAATTGCCCTGGACAGCTGCAATATTTATGATGGAGTTGAGATGAGTCGCTGCTATAAATGTAATGGGTTTAATCATTTAATTAAGTCTTGTACCAACATTTTATCTTGCCCGAGATGAGCGAACAACCACAATTTAAAAGATTGCCAAGCTAATGATGCAAATCTTAGATGTGCTAATTGTCTAAAAATACGGAAAAAGGACAATTTAACTGATGCTTGTTGGGATATCAAAACCTGCTTGGCTTATAAAAATTCCATTAGAAACTTAGTCCATTGAAATATTACATTTGGGGTTGCGTTTTTTAGAGAACGCAGTTTTATTTTTTGGATGTGTAGGGGGGGGTCAGTGTAAAGCTAAAACTAAGTTTGTGGGGTTGCCACATTTGTCCTACGGCCGCCATCTTCAAAATAAGGGTTGAAATGGTTTTTACAATATATCTCTTAAACCATGATAAACATAAAAAACTTGTCAACAGTTTTTGTTGCAAATTAAATTCTTTACAACTTTGGTTCAGTAGATTGTAGATTGTAGATTAAAAAGGGGTCGTTTGGCGCTTTCCACCTTACAGAACAGCGACCAATTTGATCTATTGTTCTTAAACCCTACGCTCATTGTTTCCCTAGAAATTCTAGACTTTTTGTGAAGCCAAGTATATTCCTAAGTATATAATCATTCTTCGATAGAAGAAGAAGCTTTTTTGCATTCTCTGGCGAATATTTGATGAATTTCTTTGCCGGTCTTTGCCCAGGAGTATTCTTCCAGTGGCGCATTTTAGTTGCCAATTCCCACCTTAGGATCTCCGTCCGTTCATGCGATTTTGTTAGTCCGAAAACGGTTCGGGGCCTATTGGAGGAGCTTTCGAACCTGCTTTCGCTAATTCGTCGGCAATTTCGTTTCCTTCAATTCCTTCATGACTTGGTACCCAAATGAGGGCAATCTTGTTGCCCATTGCCAAGTTTTTGAGGAACTGTCTGCATTCTCAGACCATTCGAGACTTAGTGTTATTTGCACTGACAGCTCTTATGGCCGCTTGACTGTCAGACAGAATACAAATCTTTTTGCCTTTAATACGCTTTCGCAGACATTCTTGAGCAGTTAGATCTAGGGCTATTGTTGCCCGGTATTTTGGACCATAGATTCCTATGCCTGTCCCTTCATTTGTTTTAGATCCATTTGTGTACCAGATAGAGGAGTTCACGCCAATTTGTGCGATTCGACTTCGAGCCGCATGACGGTCAGTAATGACTGTTTCAAACGGGGTTTCGAAGTCATGCATTATTGATGTGACGTTCCTTGGTTGTTCAAGAAAACCCGGCTGCAGAAGGTCAAGTATCTTGAGGTGACCTGTTCGGTCTCCTAATTTAAATTTCTTTGATTGGGCCAGCCTCAGAGATGCTTGCAAACTCTCCCTTTGCACCTGTAGGTGAAGGGGCGTTAAGTTCAGCAGCACCTCTAGAGCGGTAGTAGGAGCCGTGCACATGACTCCTGTAATGCCCAGGCACGCAAGCCGCTGCAATTTCTGCAGCTTGCTTTGTGTCGTTGTTTCTCTGGTTTTCGTCCACCATACAAGAGATGCGTATGTGACGATGGGTCTTATTACCGTAATGTACAACCAGTGTATCATTTTCGGCTTTAGACCCCATGTCTTGCCAAAGAGCTTTCGACATGCCCAAAAGCAGCCCGTTGCTTTGACAAAAGTCTTGTCGACGTGGGTGTTCCATTTAAGTTTACTATCTGGGGTTACTCCTAGATATTTCACTTTGTTGGAAAATTGAATCGATAATCCTTCCAGTTGCGGAGCTTTAAGGTTTAGCTATTTGCGTCTGGTAAATGGGTGGTCTTTTTAGGATTAACACACAGTTCCTCCTTATCACACTATCTTTTGATTGTGTTCAGGGCGTTCTGCATTAGGCTGGAAATGACACCTTTATGCTGGCCTCTGACTAGAATTGTGAGATCATCCGCATACCCTAGTACGCAGTGACCCCTTTGCGTTAACTCACAGAGTAGATCATTCACCACTATTGACCACAGCAAGGGCGATAAAACTCCACTTTGTGGACAACCTTTAACCGTGGTCAGCCAAGGGTTTTCTTCTCCTAGTGAGGCCGTTATTATGCGGCTTACAAGCATTGATTTAACCCAGCTTGTTACAGCTGGTTCAATGCCGTGTTTTTCTGCTGCCAGCTTTATAGATCTAAAGGAGGTGTTATCGAATGCACCCTCTATATCTATGAATATGCCAGCAACTATTTCTTTTGCCTCGATAGTTTTTTCACTTCTCTAACAATATAGTGAAGCGCGTCTATCGTGGATTTTCCGGGTTGGTACGCAAATTGTTTGGAGTGCAACTGTGCTCCGTTGTGGAGCACGTTCCTCATGTGGTTATCCACAATTTTCTCCATTGCTTTGAGGAGAAAGGAGGATAAGCTGATTGGGCGATATGATTTGGCCTCGTCCGGAGGCCGTCTGCCCGTCTTTGGTATAAAAACCACCTTTACCTTCCTGCAGGACTGGGGAATGTACACTAATGCAAAACTTGCCTTAAAAATGCTAGTAAGGCAAGGGGCAATGACGTTCAGCTTTTTTTGCAGTAAGGCTGAAAATATTCCATCGCCTCCGGGCGATTTATAGTTTATAGCCCATTTTACCTTCTCAAGGGAAAAGATTTCCCCTGCCAGACGTCTGCTGTCTCTATTTGAGTGTTGGTGTACAACACTCGCAAGAGCGGGGCTTGTCTGACCAATGTTGCTTGTCTCTATGGAACCCGGAAAGTGGGTCGACATCAACACCTGTAGACTTTCTCGGGTGTCCTCGGCGAATTTACCATTAGGCTTCTTAATAAGCTCTATTGCATTTGAGTGGTCCTTAGACAGCACTTTTTGAAGACGCACCGCTGGGGCGAGCTCGTCGATCCCCTCGCAAAAGCGCTTCCAGGACTGCCTTTTAGACTTCCTCAATTCTTTGTTGTATCGTGTTAGGGCTTGTTTGTAGTCCTCCCAGAGTCCTAATCTCTTAGCCCTATTGAACGCTTTTCTAGCTTCGATCTTAAGCTTGGCTAGTTCGGCGTTCCACCACGGTACGTCCCTGGAAACAGTACGCTTTCTTAGAGGGCAGCTGGTTTAGTAACTTTTTGTCGTAGAACTATAAATAAAAAAGTTATAAGCGAAAATGTTCAGCAATTCGAGAAAAAGATTTATATTTTTTGATGTAACTTGTTTTTTAACATTTTACGAAAAAATAATATCAAACCATTTTTGTAGATCGTTCTTTGAGGATCAACTTTTATGAACAACATTTTTTCATTAAGTTAATAGCTAAGATTTTACAGCGCTGCGAAGTAAGTACTATTTTTTAGTACTTTTAGCTATACCTATATTACTACTAAGTAAGCCCCTTGAGGACACAGCACTTTTTTAAGGTAAAACACCTCGATTTTCAAGGTAGATCAAAATTCTAAAAGGTTGATCAAAAAGTCTAAAATTTGAAGGTACGAAGACACCCCTTCAGAACACTCAATAATTTCAAGCAAAACACTTTGATTTTCAAGGGTAAACAAAAAAGCAAAAAAAAAACGTTGAAACACCACCGATTTTCCAGGTAGTTAAAAAAATATCAAATAATCATAAAAACACCCCGATTTTTACGGGTAAACAGAAAAGCAGAAAAAATCGTAGACACCCCCGATTTTAAGGTATATTTTAAAATTAACATTTTCTTAGAGATTTTGGCATGTTTTCTATTGGGACATTTAAGCACAAAAATGAATACGTTTCAGGCAAGAAAATTCACCGTTTAAAAAGAAACAGTTAAAATTCCCGAAAATCTCTTTATTCATTTTTACACATATTATGTATGTTTTGAACATTTTGAACACCAGAGTCTGATGTTGACGGATTTGTGGAGGGTGGGGAGGGCGGGCTGCTAGACGATGCACTTGCGTCGGAACTTTCATTTTCCGGTCTGAAAAAACAAAACAACCAATATAAAGTAAACAATTATCTACCGTTTTTTTAACTTACAAATTAAGTTGTCCTACAAATTCATATTTTTGGGCGTCTGTATCAAATAACAGATGTATCATTAGGGCAGGGTGCAACAGAATAGATATATAGTTGGGAATTATCAAACTCAGCCGCTGTGGAGGGAATTCTGTACCCCACAAGTCCTCTATCAAATAACGGGAACGGTGTATTAGAAATTATACCACTTCCCGCTTCCACGGTAGCCCTTATAGGGGCGGAATTAATATATAAAGTACAATTTCCCACAAACACTATGGTGCTCTTTCGTCTACTAATTTGCAACTCTCTAAATTCCTCAACGAGATGTGTTTTTATTCTATACGTTTTATCTTTAATTTTTTTGTTATATAGGAAAAATTTTTAGCGATTTATATAGCAGTGACAGCCACAGAACACTATCAGCTGTTGTTGACTCAGACAAAGGCCCAAGCCAAGCACAAGCGCATGCGTGCAATTGGGCGGAAACAATAAAACAGAAACGATAAAATAGTTCCTCACTTCCTCAGCATTATTTTTTTGTGTTTAATGTGTTTCAAAACTAAAGAACTTAATTTATTATAAAATAATTAATATCCAAATGGTATTATATCAAAGGTTTCTAGAATAACCCTCTTATCATAAACTAAACCAAATTCTTTTGTTTCTATTTTATTTAAAAGTTCTTTAGTTTTAGAATCTCTGGTAATTTGATTATATTGTGTACTGATTTTACTGTCTTTCTTCACAGCAGTTTTAATAGCAAATCATAAATTATATATTTTCTACAAGAAATATGTCTGGATTGTTAATTTAAAAGACATGAGCTATGATAATAAACCAAAATTAAAGTAAAATCGGGGTAAAACACCCCGATTTTCAAGGGTAAACTGAAAAAAAAATCATTAAAACACTCTCGATTTTCAAGGATAAACTGAAAAGCGTTACCCCTTCAGGACACAACTACTTTCAACAAATTTTAAGAATTCATACATATGTTTATGTGCTACTTCTGGAGCTAATTTTGAGAGTATAATATCATTAATTTTTAGATGTAGTTCAAGTTCTTCGTTTTCTGTTAGATCAATTTTAGATTCTTCGCCGTTTACTTGACAACAAAGATAAGGTTTACCGTTCTCTTTTAAAATTAAAGTTATTTTGTTATCCATTTATATTGAAAATTATTTAAGTTTATTTAGTAAAATCATAATTTTTTCTATAATGCTACATTTAATTCCAAAAATAGATAAATCAAATTTATACGATTTTGTCGTTTGCAAAAATTCATGATACTCGTAGTAATTATTGTCTTTAAAGAAATAATTTTTTCCATTAATATATCTAAAGGCTTTGTCAACATTAGAAGGAATACTAGAAAACAATTCAACTATCATACCATGTTTCTTAGGTCTAAACAGACATTCATCAAATTCTATAAACATTGTGTTGTCATAAAATATATAAGTTTGACCAGAATAAGTACTAAATATTGCATTAATTTTCTTTCCATTAGGAATACCCAAACTTATGATAGATCTTCCATTATAACCGTTTTTAACAATGAAACTAGGAAAATCAATAATATAATATAAGTTGTTTGTTGTTAACAAAATAGTTCCATCTGGTCTCTGATAAATAGATATTTCTTGAAAATTATCTGGTAAAAAATTTAAATAATCTGTAATTAATTTTGGTTTATTATCATCGCTCATGTCTTTTAAATTAACAATCCAGACATATTTCTTGTAGAAAATATATAATTTATGATTTGCTATTAAAAATGTGTTAATAGTTTCACTTAAGCTGCATAAATCAGTCTTTCTAGGAGTCAAAGTAATAGATTTGCTGGATATTTGTCAATTAAAAAAGAGGAACAACTTTTAGACTTCGCAGGATTGACATTTGAGAATTTTAATTTGTTATTAAAGCGATTAAAGGACGGGTCAGATCATAGTAAGTTCTCCAAAGAAAATCGACTTCTACTTTTTTTAATGAAAATTAAAACTGATCTTACATTTTCAGCAATCGCCGTGTGGTTTGACGTGCATAGACTAACCGTGTCAAGAGTTTTTTTTTCGGTTTTAAAATACTTATCTGCTGCCACACAAAATTTCGTTTTCTGGCCAAAGAAAAGTGTCGTAATGCGATCGATGCCACAATGTTTTATGCCAAATTATGAAAATACTCGAGTGATCATAGACTGTACGGAATTAAGAATTCAGTGTCCCTCGAAAGTAGATAACAGGATTTTCTGTTATTCACATTACAAGAAAGGTTTTACAGCTAAGCTGCTTATTGGAATCACCCCATCTGGATTCATTAGTTTCAAATCCAAAGTTTCTGGGGGAAGAAAAAGCGATTCTCAGTTGACAGTAGAATCTGGTTTAATAAATTTACTAGAAGAAGGCGATGTTGTTTTGGCAGACAAAGGATTTCCGCAAATTAAAGAAATAGTGGATGCAAAGGGTAAAAAAGTAACAGTCGTGATACCTCCTTTTTTCGAAAAAAAATTAGAATTCAGTACAGACGAAACTGAGGCAACGTATAGCATAGCAAGAGTTCGAATCCACGTTGAGAGGGTTATGCAAAGATTGTGAGTGTACAAAATTTTAGATAAAATCCAAGAATATCTTTTTGATAACATCGATAATATTGTACACATATGTTGTGTACTGACGAATTTACAATCACCTATCTTCAGTGAAAACGATAGCACATGAAATGTAATAATATTTGTAACCATGTATGTAATCGTATGTATGTCGATTTATTTTTAAATTGTATATTAATAAATAATCAAACCATATTCTCTTGGCGATTGAAATTTTTTTTATTTAATGTGTTTCATATTAAACAGATAATATCTAATACAATTTATGATAATTTCGATGAGAGGTTATAGGATCATGAAATAAAACACCAAGAAAATTTGATTACTTCTTGCGACGTTTCGTGCTTTATTTTAGCACTTCTTCAGGCAGTCTAAAATGTGTAAAAATATACAAAGTTAATTGGATAATTCAACAATTTTGCATGCATGAGTGTAAATTATTCGTATATAAATAAACAATTCATACCGTAACGCAAACATCTTGGCATCGTCCACCTAATATTATTCATTTTGTCAATAATCATGAATTTTGGTTATAATAATCGTCAAACAAATTAATAATTATCTGAAAAATTAATCAAAAATAAAAGATAAAAAATAACGAGTAGGACAGTTAAAATCAGCTACCAACAGTGGAGCGTCTGGGTTCCGTAATAGTTGTGGTGGAATAAAAAAGCCTTTCTTTTCTTAATAATTAACTTTAATAACACTTATTAGCTAGAGCTGTTGCTTCATGGAAGCTTAAAATCTTAATAATGTGGGAGTTTTAAAATTACAAGTGAGTACCTTCTTCCCCTAGTCAATTGGTGGGGTTGGAAGGAAAAAGGGGCATGGCGTTAGCCGTGACATGCCGCCCCCCTTGAAAGTCTTGACGACTTTAAATTTATAATTTATTAAAATTTAAATTATTGATCACTAATTTATAATCTATTTATTTATTCTAAGTCACTCATCACTGGGCAACGGGCAAATCTTACATAGTCCACGTTTAAACAGTCCATTATTTGTTTTTACGGTCACTACGCGCACGATTCCATCACTTCCTGGATGTAGCTGGTGCACTCGACCTAAGGGCCACTGCAATGGAGGTGTGTTTTCAGAGATAAGCACCAGATCTCCAACTTGCAATTTTGTTTTTGCTGATGTTTTCCACTTGCTTCTAACTTGGAGTTGCAGAACATATTCTTTCTTCCAACGGTTCCAAAAGTGTTGGCGCATTTGTTCTAAAAGTTGCCATCTTGCTAATCTATTCACCTTTTGATTGATGTCGTCATGCTCAATTGGTGCGGTTAGTGCTTCTCCAATTGAAAAGTGGCCAGGAGTGAGGACAGATAGGTCATTGGGATCGTTTGATAAAAAGGTTAATGGACGGGAATCAAGACAGGCTTCTATTCTCGTCAAAACAGTTAACATTTCCTCAAAAGTTAATAATGCACCTATTACACGTTTAAGGTGATATTTAACCGCTTTTATATTGACCTCCCATATCCCTCCAAAATTAGGACTGCGAGGTGGTATAAAATGCCATTTAATAACTTGATTATTTAATGTTGAAATTAATTTATCTTTATTGTCTAAAATGCTTTTGATTTCGCTTAATTCTCGATTGCTACCTACAAAATTTGTGGCATTATCTGAATAGATATCTTTAATATTTCCCTGACGCGAAACAAACCGTCTCAAAGCATTCAAAAACCCTTCAGTAGATAAATCATTCACTAATTCAATGTGAACTGCCTTTGTGGCTAAACAAATGGACAAAGCTACATATGCCTTTACAGATTTCTTGCCGCGACCTCTGCCTTTGCGTATAAAAATTGCGTGCTGGTTCGACTCGCATTTGAGGTAAATCTCCCATTTTCTCTTGAATTGTAGTAGGTTTTGCTTTAAAACATGTTATGCATTTACTTAATTCTTGTCTCACAGTGCTACGTGCGGCTACCGGCCAATATTTTTCGCGCATCGATGCAAGCGTGTCCTGGGCCTCAGCATGCAGATTGATTTGATGAAATTTTCTTATTATTAAAACTGTTATAGGGTGCTTTTTTGGTAAAACAATTGGAAATTTTTTGTCATATGAGAAGTTTGCATATCTAAGCCTTCCTCCCACCCGAATTATGTCATTTTTGTCAATAAAAGGGTTTAAACCTAATAATAAACTGTTTTTCACTAATTCTTCCTTGTTTTTCAAAAATTTTATTTCATTAGGAAAGGCTTCCTTTTGAACTAACTGTATAATTTTTAAATGAGCGTTATTTAATTCATTAATTTTTAGAAATTTTTCGTATTTAAAAGATTTTTTGTTACATTTGTCCCTAAATCAGGTAATTGGGTTGGTAAATAATTACTATTATTATCATTAGATAGCAGTGTTTGTGATTTTTTATAAATGTTGGACCTTCCCACCAAAGTGCGTTATTTATTAATTTTTCAGTAGTGGTGCCCCGTGATATTAAATCCGCTGGGTTCATATGAGTACTAACGTGAGCCCAAATCGCGTTTTTTGTTAATGATTGAATTTGTTCTACTCTATTAGCCCCAAACGTTTTACAAACTGTTGGAGTTTGTGCTAACCAGGCCAGCACTATTGATGAATCGGAATGTAAATAAATCGCGTCGATTTTAATATGTAGAATTTCTTGAGTTCGGTTAATTAATTGCGCTAATAAAACTGCTGCCGCTAATTCTAATCTCGGTATGGTAAGCATTTATAAAGGCGCGACCCGCGACTTTGATACCAAAAGTTGAGTGGTTACTTTGTTTTCATAAATTGTCTTCAAATAAATAACGGCTCCATAGGCTTTCTGACTTGCGTCACAAAACCCATGCAATTCGATTTTAGCACCTGCTGCAGGTACTACCTTTCTCGGAATTTTTATATCATCTAATTCGTTGAGGTCCTTTGTTAAATTCAACCAAGCTTGGGGTTTTTCGTGCGAGATGGGTTCGTCCCACCTTAATTTGTTCTTCCACATTTCTTGCAGCAGCATTTTAGATTTGATAACAATAGGGCTTAATAAACCTAACGGGTCAAATATTTTACTGATTGACGATAAAATGCCACGTTTTGTGAGTTTTGGATTTCCAATTTGGGCTTTATAATTGAGTGTATTGCTTTTACAATCCCAAAAAAGTCCAAGTCTTTTTAATTGACCTTCCATGTTCAGTGAAATTGACTGAGTATTAATTATTGTTTCATTATTTTCTAAAACATTTGCATTATTAGAAGACCATTTTGTTAAATTAAAACCGCCCCTACTTAAAATTGTTGAAACTTCTTGTTTAAGTATCTTTGCTTCTTCTATTGTATCGCAACCGGATAAATAATCGTCTATGTACATATGTCGCGTTATTGTTTTGCAAGCAGTTGGATAAAGGTGGCTAAATTCTTAAGCTAATTGATTTACACACCGTACAGCTAAAAAACTGCTGCTTGTTACCATAAGTTACCGTTCTAAGTTTGTAAACATTTAAAGGCTCATTTGGATTTTCTCGCCAATAAATTAATTGATAGTATGTATCATTTGGATGTAACAAAACTTGACGATACATTTTTTCAATATCGGAATTAATTACAATTTGAAAAACTCTAAATCTCATTGAAATGGATAATCTGATTGGATAACCGGACCCGTTAATAGATTATCATTTAGACTTTTTCCGTTAGTGGTTTTGGCGCTAGCATCAAAAACTACTCTAATTTTTTCGCTTTTATATACCGGGTGATGTGGTATAAAGTACCCGTCATCTAAACAATGATTTTGCAATTCAGATGATTCAACTTTTATCATATGTTTCAAATTTTCGTATTCACACATGAATTTAATATATTCTTGTTGTAGACTTGAATCTTTACTTAATTTACGCTCTAAATTAAAAAATCTCTTTTTTGCTATTTGAGAAGAATTTCCGAGATCTCTCCTATTGTCCTTTTTCGGCAAAGCAACTATAAATCTTCCCTCCAAATCTTTTGAATAGTTAATTTTAAAATGTTTTTCTACAGACGGCTCTTCGTTTGAAGCGTGTTTGCTAACAATAGCATCGGGTTTTTCAAAACCTTCTAATTCCCAAAACTTAGTTACCTGAGCCGCTAAATGTTCGTCGTCGGTCAATTTGTTTTTATTACAAGAAACTAAATGACAAACAGATTTAATAGAGTTTTTAAATTTTACTTCGCCGCCCGCAATAAAACCCAACAAGGTATTTTGCAAACAAAGTTTGGGAGACACAAAGATTTTACCTGTTTGTAAGAGTTGTAAATATAACTAATAGCATTTCAATTGTACTGCTGCTATTAAAATTTTTGTCGGCTAACTGTATATTAGTAGGGATTTCCAACCATTCTTTTGAATATGAAGTAAATGGTAGTTTATGAGTAATGGTATTTAAAACTAAACAATGTATTTTTGCCGAAAAATTTGTTATTCTAGATTTTATTGTTACGTTTGCCATCTTATTTACATTATTTTCGGACATGTTAATACCTGTGATTTGATGACGAATTTTAGATATTTTTAAATTCAAAAGAATACATAATTCTTTTGTAATAAAGTTTGATTGACTTCCATTGTCAAGAAGCACTCTACACTCTTTCATTGTACCATTTTCCGCTAATACGTAAATAATTGCCGTTGATAACAAAATTTCAGAATTTATCTTTTCGGAATAATTGCAATGATTAATTGCAGTGACTCCCTCTGGGATCACTGCTACATCTTGATGAATTAAACTGTTATGTTTTTGTCCACAAAATTTACATGTGCTAGTTGATTTACAGCTACTAGCGTTATGATTGGATCTAAGACAATTGTTACATAAATTTAATTTGTCAACTTGCTCAACTCTCTCTTTAATGTTTTGTTTTAAGAAATTTGTGCATTGGTGCAATAAATGATTATTTTTGTTGCATAAATAACATACCGGCTTTGATTGTGTAGCGTTAACGAGATTAGATATGTAAGGATAAGGTAATTTAAAATAGCACTGACCTTTTTGCACTGACTAGGGCATTTTATCTCGACAATTTTGGTAATTTTTGTATCTTCTACTACTACTCCGTCGAGACTGGCACACAGCCATGGTTGTTTTTCGCTGATTATGACACCTACATTTATCACGTTTACATTAAATAACGATTTGTACGTTTCTCGAGCTTTCGACTCGTGTTCTTTTCCATATCTGGTAGCACGAATATCGAGCTTCTTTGGGAATAACATGTCACCAATTAGTGACTCGACAGTTTTTTTAACTCTAGTTTTGATGGAATGAGCTTTTTTACTTGCAGATACCCTTAAATATCGACTATTAAACCGTTCATCACATTCTGATTGTTTCAGCGTATCATAGGCTAATTTCACAATTTGGTTTCTCGATAGCTTAATATTTTTTTCATAAAAGTCTTTCAATTCTCCACCAATTGCTGTTATTTTGGAATACACTTTTTTTGCCATACATTGAACCAAAAAGGTTTCAACGCATACTTTACAATCCTCCTTTTTGCTTTCCAAGTCTACTTTAACAAGCATGCAATTCATCAAATCTTTAACTGACTCTTTCACCTCATTTTTTACGCTTTCAAAGATTATTATTTTTAATGCTCATCGACTTTTCAATTCTGATAACTGAATCTCGGATTGCTCTACTTGTAAATTACCGTGCGGCGGATACATTTCGGAAAAAAATTTTCCTTTGGCATACTTCTCAAGTTTAAGCTTCTTTTCGCTAGGTTTACCCCATAACTGTTCATGATTTGTTTTCGATTCACTTTTGTCATTGTTGATATACTCAATAAGGGCTGCGACATGCTTGCATTTCGAACTATTTCCGTAAACGCAATTACTAGAAACTGACAGAATTCGCCGAGTTGCATCAAGCTGAAATAATATTAGAAAACATGCGGTTATTTTTATTATTGTCAATAATAAATGGATTTCAGTACAATTTTTATCTTACATGCAATTTTACAAGATATTCTTTTTTCGTGACAGACGTTTGTCTAATGACACCAGCTCGGATAAAAAGGCCAACACCTGACTCTCTGTGCTCTTCGACATTTATGACATGCTCGGCTTCTACCAAATCTTTACCTTTTCTTGGCGTTTCAGGCTGAAAGTTTATGCCATGAGATATTTTCTCAAATCCAGTGTACAAGATGACACTCATGACAAAAATGTAGCATCTAAAAATACAGACAAAATTACATTGGTTTATGACATTCAAAACACAGATACTTCGTATGCATAACCCCCAAATATTTTTATGTTATTTACTTAGTTTTTGTGCGACAGAAACAATTTTTGTTAGTCTATCAACTACTTCAACTGTTGAGTGTGAGGATAGCAAGTGTTTAGACTCGCGGTTGGTTTACCGTAAGCGATTGTTGTTACGTGCAAGACTTGCAATAAGTTTTGCACCAAAAAATATACTCAAGATTTAAGTGAACTAGTATTTTTATTTTATGCCACTGTGCGCTGTAATAATTCCAAAGTAACTGAGCTACAATAATTTTACAATATTTTGAGATACCTTGACCCAGGGGGTGGGCCATTACAATATTTAGTAGTGGGAATCGAGAAATAGGAAGTAGGAAAATTGGCAACGAATGGCAAGTAGGTCAGATGACCAGAGGGGGAGTAATTAACAAGGGAAGGTTTTTGGGAAGGTGTAGGCGGTGAGAGAGGCCAGGTGCAAGGTCTGACGTCATTGGGTCCAACGACATACCTGAGGATAATTAAGGTAACGGTATGGCTGGACCCTAATGGCAATGTTTACCAAGATTATCTAACTGTACAATTTATGATTATAAGAGGATGAGCGGGAATACCCATCTCTTTTGCTGTAAATATTTTAATATTTTCTAAAATATAATATTTTAATGACTGGAAAAACCCAGCTACTTGGTGACAAACTAATATAAATTTTAAGCCTAAGACTACAATAAACAGATAAACAGCTTTAAACTTAAGTACAATAAAATTTAAGTGCTTCTAAGAAACATGAATTTAAATTATAATTTTAAACAAATGAATTTAAACTCTAAAGTCTAGACAAAAATAATTATTTTAAAATATAATAAGAATATATTAATTTAAAAAATATATAATTATAAATGCGCGACTGAACATGCCGCCCCCCTTGAACGGCCTGGTTCAATCAGATGGAGTGAAGTCGTCATCTTCTTCATCTATGGGAAGAGGGCAGAGCTTCTTAACACATCGCTGGAATTCGCCGGTTTTGGTCTTGAGTGTAACTACTCTAACGATGCCATCCTGGCCCGGATGCACGGTGACTATGCGTCCCAGAGCCCATTTTAAAGGAGGCAAATTCTCCTCAAAAATGAGAACTAAAGATCCGACCTTGAGATTTGGTGGTTGTGATCGGGATTCGCTGAATTTGATAAGCTGCTGCAGATACTCCTTGTGCCAACGTGTCCAGAAGTGCTGCTTAAGCTGCTGAGCATGCTGCCAGGCTGACAAACGGTTAGCTGGTGTGCTCGAAAAGTCAATCTCTGGAAAAGAAGTCAATGGACTACCTATAAGGAAATGGGTAGGAGACAATGGGAGAAGATCGTTGGGATCAGAGGACATAGGAGATATGGGTCGAGAATTAAGTATTGCCTCTATTTCAATAATATATGTCTCTAATTGCTTAAAAGTAAGCAAGATATCACCTACGGTACGGACGAGGTGATGCTTAAATGATTTGACTGCAGCCTCCCAAATCCCTCCAAAATGAGGAGACCTGGGAGGAATAAAATGCCAAGAGATTTTCTCCTCATTACAAAAATTTAATATAGCGCTCCGATGAGCTTCAGAATTGAACATCTTATAGAGCTCGTTTAACTCATTTTTAGCTCCAACAAAATTAGTAGCATTGTCGGAGTGAATTTCCACGGATTTTTCGCCTCTCGCAAAAAGGCGCTTTAGGCTTGCAATAAAAGCCTTTGTTGTAAGGTCGCTGACAAGTTCTAAGTGTACAGCTTTTGTGCACATGCATACATATACCGCTACATAAACCTTTATGCGACTGCGGTTTCGATGTCGCTTTTCTTTTATATAAAAGGGACCACAATAGTCCACACCAACGCGAAGAAAGGGCCTCGAAGAGGTCACACGTTGAGCAGGTAAAATTCCCATACGATGATCTAAAAGACGTGGCTTAGCCCGATAACAGGGCACACATTTATGAATTACGCTCCTCACAGTACTCCGGCCGTTCATAGGCCAATATACCTGGCGCACAGAATATAGAGTCGACTGTATACCAGCATGCTTAAGCCTTATGTGCTCTGCTCTTATAATTATCTTTGTAATGTGATGCTGGCTCGGCAATAAAATAGGATGACGCTGGTCAGAAGCTATAGACGCATGTGCGATTCTTCCTCCAACACGCAAGATACCACAATCATCCAAAATTGGGTTCAATGGAATTAATTTACTAGTAGCAGGAAGCTGTTCTCCTCTGCTTGTTAATTCGATATCCTTTTTAAATGATGATAATTGGACCATTTTAATAATTAAATTATGAGATTGTGAAAGTTCATCGGTGCTTAATGGACCTAATTTGCGCTGATTATTTGATTTGGCGTTGTGAATAAAGCGTATTATGTATGTAAGAACTCTCTGGAGTTTGCTGAAGGAGCTATATCTTTCAATAAGATTATAACTGTTAAGTTCAATTTTCATGCAAACTATTTTGGGAATTATTGGCTTCAACTCAGGAATGTCGATAGCAGTGAGATCTCCGTTAGGCCATGATGAACTTTTCTGCAGTAGCCAAGATGGACCCTCAAACCAAATGGAGCTCGCCAGAAATTCCGATGGAAGCTGACCACGCGATATAAGATCCGCGGGGTTGTCCTGAGAAGAAACATGACGCCAGTAGCAAGACGCTGAAATTTCTTGTATTTCTGCTACACGATTAGATACAAAAGTTTTTAGACGATAAGCTGGAGTATTTATCCAATGCAGCACGATCGTTGAGTCAGACCAAAGATATGACTCATTAATGTTTTTCAATATAGTCGGCTTTACAATACGATAAAGTCGAGCAAGCAATAGCGAAGCACAGAGCTCTAATCTAGGCAATGTTAGAGGTTTGACAGGTGCAACGCGTGATTTCAAGCAAATTAGGCGCATATGGACTCGTCCCTGAGTGTCAGTCGAGCGCAAATATAAACAGGCGCCATAAGCCTTTTCACTAGCATCGCAGAAGCCGTGCAGTTGCAAATTAACAGCATTAGCTATTGTCACTCCTCGATTAAAACGTAATTTTTCAATTAATGATAGCTGGTCCTGATACGCAGACCACGATGAATGAATTTCAATCGGGATTGATTCATCCCAAGCAACACCAGCCTTCCACAGTGGCTGGATGAGAATTTTGGCGTACACAATAATAGGACCAAGAACTCCAAGAGGATCAAAGAGTTTAGCTATTTGAGACAAAATAATCCTTTTAGTTATGGTCTCACGAGGTGTAATATTTACTGAATAAAAGAAGTAATCCTCGCGAGAATTCCACCGGATACCCAAAGCTTTAATGGATGCATCAGGATCCAAAGACATATGAGTGCTATCAGGATGCTCCTGATTCTTTCTTGATAAGCATTGACGGGTGGTTTGACGCCCATTTTCTTAGACAAAGTCCACCTTTTTTTAACATCGCAATGAGTTCATCACGTAAGATAATTGCTTCGGAAATTGTATCTGCACCTGAGAGCAAATCATCTACGTAAAAGTCTCTGCGCAGCACTTGAGCTGCAATAGAAAAATTCTTTTCCTCATCCTCAGATAATTTAAATAAAGTTTTAATAGCTAAGTAAGAAGCACTAGTAGGGCCGTATGTTGCAGTATTAAGTACATATGTCCGAAAAGGTTCAGCTGAATTTGCGCGATATAGAATCTTTTGGTATTGGGCATCGTCGGCATTAACACGAACTTGCCGATACATTTTCTCAGCGTCTGCAGTAAGCACATACGTATGAGAACGAAAGCGCATGAGAATAATAAATAAATCATCTTGTAGTTTAGGTTCAGCCATAAGAGTATCGTTTAAAGAAATCCCGGTAGAAGTTCGAGCAGAACCATCAAAAACAACTCGAACCTTTGTAGTAACGCTGTCTTCTTTTAGAATAGCATGATGAGGAAGAAAAATTTTTTATCCCTTGCTTCTTGATCATCTGTAAGTGACATATGTCCTAAAGATATATACTCATTCAAAAATCGGACATAATCATCTTGAATATCAGGCTTCTGCTGAAACTTTCGCTCCAATGCATAAAAACGTCTTAACGCAGACGAGTAAGATTCACCCAAAGCAGATTTTTTATTATTGAACGGCAGTCTGACTTCGTATCTTCCATCCGGATTTCTCTTAGTATGGCGAGAATAATGTTCTTCACACGCCTTTTCTTCTGGTGACAGGACCGCAGCAGCTGAAAGTTCCTCAATCTCCCAAAAGCGAGTTAAATTTACATCTGGAGGGTCTGACTGAACAGCCATATGACAAGATACACTTGTAACCTGAGGAAATTGATTGAGCTCACCGGCAACAATCCAACCCAATTGTGTTTTTTGTAATACCGTCTCAGGGTGGTTTTTTAATGATCTTTGCCCTACGCTGAGCAATTTATAAAATAATTTGACTCCAATCAAGGCATCCACCTTGGAAGTCTTGAAGAAATCAGGATCTGCTAACTGTAAATTTTTAGGAAAATCGAGCGCAGCCTGATTAATAGAAATAGAAGGCATAGTTTGGCTGATTTGAGGTATAATTAAAAAATCAGCCGTTTTTTCATATTTGCTGACACGAGAACGCAATGTAACACGTGCAGAGAAATTAACATTAGTAGAAGTATTATCAATACCTGTGACAAAAATATTTGTAGGTTTTTTAACTAAATTTAAAAAATTTGCAACGTCCTCAGTTATGAAATGCGCTTGAGAACCCGCATCCAAAAATACACAACAAGGTTTACTTTTACCTTGACTATTAACTAGGTCAACGATAGCAGTGGCTAATAACGCTTGTGGCGATGATTGAGCATGCATGCTCGTAGTACTTGTAGCAAAATGTGACGAAACTTGAAGTTTATTAGTTTGATCAGAAGGATTATTACCCTTCTCAAAGTGCAAAAGCGTATGGTGCTTTTGCTTACAATTACGGCACGGTTGAGACGTACATTTGAACGATCGGTGGTTCTTTTTTAAACAATTGGTACACCAACCACCGTTTCTTGATGCTTCGTACCGAGCGTAAGGAGTTAAGGCAGCGAACTTGCTGCAAGTGTATACCTGATGATTTTCATTACAGTATACACACCGCTGCTCATGCGTGGCAGTCATGAATGGTTGCTGCGATTTATTATTATTATTATTATGTCGAGCACTCTGCTTTTCTTGTGCAGGTTTTGAAGCTGAAGTCTGCGCTCTAACGCCTTCTAATTGAGCGCGCCGCTTAAGAAACTCTATAAAATTTTTAATAGTAGAGCGACCTGCACGAGTACTGAGATCCTCCCACCGTTCACGGGCGGAAGAGTTAAGTTTTTCACGAAGTATAACTATTAATATGGAGTCCCATGAAGCTATGGGCTCCTTCAAAGCCTTGAGAGCACGTAAATGCTTCTGTAAGCTATCCAGGAAAGATCGCACTGATAATTCCTTGGATAAAAAAGGCATATTGATATGACAATCACGTATGTAATTACGATCATCATATCTTTCTTTTAGAAGTTCCCAAGCCACTTCGTAATTTTCATCAGAAGCCTCAATGGCCTCAATTATCTCAGCTGCTTCACCTTTCAAACAACCTTTTAGATAAAACAGCTTACGCACAGCTGGGATATTTAAATCTTTATGAACAAGAGAATTAAACAAATCATGAAAACTTAACCAAGTGTCATAAGTCCCCTTGAAAGTTGGCAACGAAATAGTCGGCAATCCGGATGCAGCATTTGCATAAGGATCATAAGAAAAGCTATGCAAAACTTGAGGCATTAATTGCGGTTGATTACGAGGATTCAAAACACGAGAACCTTCAATCTGCTGACCAGGGTCAGGTTGTGCAGGAAGACCTGGCTCCTGGCTTCTTGAAATCGCGGCAGGCGGGTCAAGCACCTGATTATTAATTGAAAGCGTTGAGTTACTCGTATTTGCTTCCGTATTATTAGGATCGATATCTTGTGGCTGTGGCGCGATATTTTGAGACGAATCTTGCGAAGGAGCTGCAGGTGTCGCGAACTTTTTCGTATACTGCGCCAAAAGCTTAGTAGCAATACCATATGCATTAAAATAAATTTTATCAAATTCAATACGATGTGCAAAAAGCTCATCAGATTCATCCTGTAAGCCTTCAAGATCTTCTTGAAACCCGAGGAATTTAATACGCAGTTCCTCTATTTCGCTGAACCTTTTTTCGAGAACCGAGACATCACTTTCTGGTCCAAATTTAGCCAAAAAATTAGAATAAGCAGTCAAAGATCTCTTGGCACCAGCCCGTTTGCTGGTCAATGATTTCATAAGAGCTTCCGTCATAGTGAGATAGCGAATTTAATGTAACAATAATATAAAAACGCGAAAAAAATCAAAATAAAGGCAATAACCAAAAATATTCAAGGATGGAATAATATAATTAAGAAGTGTAAGGAAATTGGTAGTCAATTGACTTACTTTATCAACTGGTTGATGATTGCAGAACGTGATGAGAACGCACTGGAGACTCTGGATACTAGAAGTTGAACAGGAACAGCCGATGTCGTTTCCACTGGAGGACAATTGTTGAACAGGAACAGACGTTGCAGATGTATTCACTGGTCGATGCTTGATAATGCAAACTCTGATTGCACTTAAATCTTGTTGTTCTTAAATCTTAATTATAACACAAAAAATAGAAAATGCCACTGGAAAGTTAATTAATTTTAACTAATCCGTCTCGAAAGGACCAATGTTTAGACTCGCAGTTGGTTTACCGTAAGCGATTGTTGTTACGTGCAAGACTTGCAATAAGTTTTGCACCAAAAAATATACTCACGATTTAAGTGAACTAGTATTTTTATTTTATGCCACTGTGCGCTGTAATAATTCCAAAGCAACTGATCTACAATAATTTCACAATATTTTGAGATACCTTGACCCAGGGGGTGGGCCATTACAATATTTAGTAGTGGGAATCGAGAAATAGGAAGTAGGAAAATCGGCAACGAATGGCAAGTAGGTCAGATGACTAGAGGGGGAGTAATTAACAAGGGAAGGTTTTTGGGAAGGCGTAGGCGGTGAGAGAGGCCAGGTGCAAGGTCTGACGTCATTGGGTCCAACGACATACCTGAGGATAATTAAGGTAACGGTATGGCTGGACCCTAATGGCAATGTTTACCAAGAATATCTAACTGTCCAATTTATGATTATAAGAGGATGAGCGGGAATACCCATCTCTTTTGCTGTAAATATTTTAATATTTTTTAAAATATAATATTTTAATGACTGGAAAAACCCAGCTACTTGGTGACAAACTAATATAAATTTTAAGCCTAAGACTACAATAAACAGATAAACAGCTTAAAACTTAAGTACAATAAAATTTAAGTGCTTTTAAGAAACATGAATTTAAATTATAATTTTACACATGAATTTAAACTCTAAAGTCTAGACAAAAATAATTATTTTAAAATATAATAAGAATATATGAATTTAAAAAATATAAAATTATAAATGCGCGACTGAACAGCAAGTATGCGGGAATAAATGAGGAGATCTGTCGCTATCCCGTCACCCGAGAGCGCTACCAGTCTTGCACACAGCGAATTAATTATATCGCCAAAATCCTGCCTATCTCCCACAATAGTTCTACGACAAAAAGTTACTGGACCAAAGTTGTAGAAAATTTAATTGAAAAAATGTCAAAAATTTTTTCTTATCAAATGAATAGTTTAAGAGATATATCGTAAAAACCATTTCAACCCTTATTTTTAACATGGCGGCCGTGGGACAAGGGTGGCGACTCCACAAACTTAGTTTTAACTCTACACTGACTCCCCTTACACATCAAAAAAATAAAATTGCGTCCTTTAAAAAACGCAAGGTAAGGCTTTAAAAAATGGAACATTTTAATGGACTAACTAAAATTTGATGTGTTTGGTTTTGGTGATCTATAGCAATTAGACAATAGCGATCACTCTGAATCTCTACCAGTTAGTTCTTTTCGGTGTGATTATCAGAATGGTAGTGGATTGGGCTCAAAAACTCATAAATTTTATCTCTCCTCGATTGCTGCATCACATTTTAATATGATAGGTCTTACTGAAACTTGGCTGCATAAGGGCATTTGCGATGAAAAATTATTTGATGTATCATCTTATAACGTCTTCAGACAAGACCGTGTTTTTTTATCTTCTGGACCTAGAAGGAGTGGTGGTGTTTTACTGGCGGTTCATAGCATGTTTGCTACGAATCCTCCAACCCGCAGTGGTTTGTGCGGATCAGTCTTTTTTGAATAGGGTCTTCGTTACCTATTTGCGTGTTTTGTTCTATGATTGTAAAATCTTGTTTCACTAAACTTAGTTCAGGGAATCGGTCCCTATACATCCTTTGTATGCTACTGTTCATTTGTGCGTCGTTGGGTTCAACAAAGACCACTTTGAGAACAAAATCCTTTGTGTTAATAGGGTTACCCACAGCCACTTCTGTGTTAGTATATAAACTTGGGCTCCACTCGAGGTTTTCCACTTCCCGGAATTTTTCTAGAGTATCTATTGCATTGAGCTCCTCCAACTGAGGATTACTTACGGCTTCACTTTCTGTTTGTGTCTATGCCTCCACCGTAGCAACTACTACAGTCGCAGTTTGAATACTTTTTTCTAGTCTTGCTTCACCTTCTATGTGCTCTTTATTAGCATATTCCACTAGCCACTCAATCATTTCCCCGGTTTTCATTCTCTTTACTTGGCAGTGTAGTCCGTTTACTAGTTCTTTCATTTCTTTTTTTGGATGATACATACTGTCAATCTCTTTCTTTAATTTTTCGGTGTGCCACACTATCGTTTTTACCGCCTCTCTCCATTTCTCTTTCATGTTTATACTTCCTTCTTTCACAGCTCTTTCATCTCTTTTCCTTTTTTTCTCCCTGCTGTTCCTGATTGTGCCACTCCACTTCGGGTAGAGACTTGGTTCGTTCCCTTCCTATCTTAGCTGGGGATCTTCCCACCTCCGGTTTCTTTTTGAAGGGGTCTTGGACGTTCATCCACTCTTTGTCTTGGAGGTGTTCTCCGAGCTTGATTCCCTTCCTGTTGCTTTCGTCGTTATAAATGTCTTGGCACATTTATAACGTGCATATGATGCTACACGTTGCGATGTGGTCTGTGACACCATACCTAGTAAGGACTTGCTACTAATCAAAGTTGTAATTAATTACCGGACTCTCCATGTTTCAATAATCTACATTCTTCCGAACTAAGATAGTAATATGTATAACAAGTTTTTTGATTTTGTAATGTCGTTGGACTTTTTATATGAAGTCAGTTTGCTTATTTTGGGAGACTTTAACATCCCTGACTATATTGAAGGTCTCCACCGTAGAGTTAATATCTCTACCTCCTGTCAACTACTTAACAATTTTATTAAGTTCTACGACTTAACCCAACGCACTGAAGATCTTTATGTTAACAACCGCATGTTAGACTTAGTATTGGTAAATCGACGCATGCGCTGCTCATTGATCGAATCTGATTGTCCCTTTGTAAAAATTTATAATCATCACCCACTGTTAGAAATAGATCTCGCTGTTAATGACCGCTTTAAAACCTTTCCACCTGGGCATAAAGCTTCTTTTAATTTCAGAAAATGCATTTTTACTTCTCTTTATGAAGCACTTCAAAACATAGATTGGTCTACTCTGGGCAGTTATGATAATGTTGAAGACATAGTAACTGACTTTTATTCCGTATTAGACAAATTATTTGTCTCATGTTTCTTCTAAGAAAAATGTCTCCAGGAAGTATCCAGTATGGTTCAACAAACTCTTGATAAATTTGCTGAAAAACAAGAATCCAGTTTTATATCTAACGTTATACATCTAATAAATCGATAAACAACTATGAAAATTTCAAATTTCTACGCTGTGATTTTAAGACCAATGCTGCGGTTGTCTACAAGGAGTACATCAGGCAAATTAACAAGGACAATAAAATTAACCCAACAAAAATTTGGTTGTTTCTCAGTTCTGAAAATAGCTCCAGTTGTATACCTGCATCTATAGATTTTAACAATTCTACAATAACTGATCCTCAGGCTATAGTTGACAGTTTTGCTGCCTACTTCTCCCAATCTTTTATGAAAAATGTGACTGGTAATCAATCATTCGCTTCTTCTTCTTAATCGTTTGACGTTTTTAATTTGCTGCATGTTACAGATGATGTGTGTGCAGCTATTAGACGCTTAAAACCTACCATGAGTAGTGGACCAGATAAAATTCTTGCGTGTATAATCAAAGATTGTCCGAGTGTGTTTGTTAAACCTTTAAGAACTATATTCAACTTAATATTAAAAACCAGCTGTTTTCCAACCAAATGGAAGTCATCCATTGAACGCCCGGTGCATAACAAAGGCTGCCGGTCTGTTATTTCTGATTACAGGCCTATTGCATTAATTAATACTTTTGCGAGAATTTTTGAGTATATCTTCTATAATTCTTCAATTCATTACATCTCTCGTATGTTATCTCCCAGCCAGCATGGCTTTACAAAAGGTCGATCTACTGTAACAAATCTTGTATCAATGTATCAGTGTTTATGTGATGCACTTGATAACTATTTCCAAGTAGATGTAATTTACACCGATTTCTCGAAAGCTTTCGGAAAAATTGACCACAATCTTGTCTTGACCAAGTTAGATTTATTTGGCTTTGCCGACTATCTGGTCAAAATCTTAAAATCGTACTTGTGCGATAGATCTATGTATGTTAGCGTTAAGGGGTATAAATCTAAAGCTTTTAAACAAGAGTCTGGTGTTCCTCAAGAATCTGTCTTTGGACCACTATTTTTTAACATTTATATTAACGATCTGGTGAATGATTTAGACTTACCGTGTCTCTTATTTGCTGATGATATGAAAATCTATCTATCAATAGATACAGTAAACGATTCTCACCGACTTCAAAACTCCATTAAAGGAATCTCTGCAAGATACATGTAAAAAAAATAGTCCTCAATCTTCCAAGGATTGTCCAAAGTGACATTTACAAAAAAAAACGTGTGCTTAGTGAGCATATAAAAATTATTGCAAATAATGCTTTTAGATCCCTGGGCTTTATCCTACGCATTGGCAAGGAATTTTTGGATGTAGAAACCTTGAATCTTTAATATGTAAGCTATGTTAGATCAAAGCTTGATCTAACTTGATCTAACAATGCTTCTCTTGTTTGGTCGCCGTTGTATAATATTTATATTTCTATGTTAGAGCGCATACTGCGCAGATTCTTTGAAAATCCGGCTTTTATGTTAAATGTAGTGTATCCTCCCCAGGGATATTCTTATGAGCTTCTTTTCAATGAAGTTGGTCTACAACCTTTTCTAAACAGACGAAATGAGCACTCTGTAATCTTCTAGTTCACGCTGTTTGTGACCTACCTTTATCTGGGCGCTTTAATCCCAGGCCTGCGCTTTATTCCCAGGCCTGCCCCCTGTTACATGTTTAATGGGGTGCTGGAATGTCTTCAAATCCTTGAGCGCATTAGTCTGAGAATCAACTATTGGGCTCCGATTCCCTGTTACTCACGAGAGCTTTGAGACTTACATCAATCTTTTTTCTTGCAATATACCGCAAATAAAGCAATTCTCTAACTTGCGCAGGTAATGTACTGGAGTAATGTCCAACTCTAACGAGACTACAGTGAAATACTGCTGTTGCATGTAGATCCTCCATGGATACCTAACACTCATATTACGACTTGTTTGTATTCCTATCAATTTTTGCTTATACTGGGACTTATAATTGGGCTTTTTGCCTGTTAGTCCGACACAATAATAATAATAAATCAATATTACAAAAAAAAAAACCAGTGCGCTTATGTCAAATGTCACATGGTAATATAATTAGGAAAATGGATGTTTTAGCTTGTTTTTCTTCCTTTTGTACGATATAAATGTCCGTTGTATTTATATGTACATCCGAAAGACACACTCCAGTAAATTAATATCAAAGTGCTAGTTGTGGTGAATGAAATGAAAAACTTAGGATCATCTATTGGATTAATTATAATCTTCTTAATTCACTAACATTAACAACTGAAAAATAACTTGAGATATAAGTTTAACAACAAATAAGAGGCGAAAAACAAACAACAACCCCTCAAATCCTGTCGACATCTTCTCTTTTATGATCGTCTCTCACAAGAATGACCGCGTGAGGTCGCCATCATGACACAGTAGTGGTTCATACCGGGATATCGTTAACGATGAAACCAAAGGAGCGATAAAAGAAGATGTGACAGGATTCACATACAATGACAGAAATACATTTAAAAATAGCAAACTAAAACAAATGGTTCAACACCACTGGCACTGCGTCGTTGAACATAGCTTTTAACGGAAATTTTCAATTTTTACAATTACTCTTGTCCCAAGGTAAATTGTATAAAAAAACTTTTAGTAGATATATAACTGTACTTAATTTGTCTATTATAGTCATGAATAAGTGGCCAATTTAATAAAGCCACGAAACTTGTCGACGAGACATCGAGTAATCAATGTCCTCAATTCCGATATTCAAGAACAAAAATAAATTTTTTAGGACGAAAAACACTTAACCAAAAACACTTCCGTTCTTGACAAAGTAAAAAATGAATTACTGCTGTACCATGATTAACATTTATTCAAAACAATTTTTTTTAGTTTACAATATTATGACTTTTTACTAATTATAGAATAATGGTTTTGTTTATTTGGAGGTTTATATTGAATTCTTTTGAGGTTTATTGAGTTGGTTTGGGCTATTTTCAAAATAGGGATTTGGCAGGATAGATGCTTATAGGCCGCTTGTTGCGTCATGATGAGATTAGGTCCAATCTTTGCTGGATGATTTTTTCGGATTTTCCAGGATTCAGGTTTCTTGTTCATAATGCTGTATCGTCTGCAAAATAACCTGGTTTTGGTTTATGGAGTCTGAAACAGGAATATCGCGGCAGTGTTTAAGATATAAAACAAGAAAAAGTGCTGAGCCCTGCGGCACATCTGTTTGAGAGAAAAAATTGGGATAGGCAATTTTAGAATTTTACTTGTTGGTGACAGTTTTTTAGGAACTTTGTCACCACTCTTTTGGGCTTTTCTCAAATAGGGTGTGATAGTAGAGAAAAAAGGGAAAGAAAATTGGGATAAGAGGAAACGAAGAAACCTGCCTCGTCGTGCTCAGTTTGCTATAGCCCAGCTACCCCAGGGTGAGGGGGTGGGTAGAACTAGGTTGCTTAGATTTGGACGCTACTTATTCTAGGCCTAGAAATAATGACGAGGAGGGTTTCTCTTAGCGGAGCTCCGTCAGTATAATACTAATAAGTCAGTATTTTTTTTCCTTTTGTGAAAAAATAATAAAGAAATTTTATGCGATATTAGATAATTTTATTAAATTTTTTTAATTCAATAGCCATAAAGTTTAGCTAAAACAAATAATGTATTTGACTCATATATGTTTGAAGGTTTTAATGCAAAGTTCATTCTGGTAACATTCTTTTTGTTACAAACAAAATCTCAGATGCATAAAGTATAATAGAACTTGATACTTAAACCTATTTATACACCTATAAATAAGTGTATAGGTGTAATTTGTCAACATTCTTCGTCTTCTATTTTTTGTAACTTTGGCGATCTACTATACTTATTAGTAGATAGTAATGATTCATTAGTATTTTATGATCATTAAGTTCCAAAATAAACCTTTCGAACTCATCAAGGACGGCCCTACTAGTTTACAGGAAAGAAAGGCTTATAAATCTTCAAAAAAAAAAAATTGAAAACCGTGAATATGCTTATAAAATTATGTCGAATGTCGACAACGAGTAACGGTTCTCGGTTGAAACGCTCAAAAAGCTATACTTATTTCTTTTGCTTTTATCTACGCCAACTCATTTTACAAATTGTGATGTATATTTACATCACATAAACAAATAACTTTTTTAGCGGCTCCTACTAGACTAAGCTGGACAATTCTGTCTAACCGGCTTTTTAGTTCTTTAACAGCTCCTTGTTGAGCACAATGTGCCCAATTTCACTGGCTAAATTTTCCTAGAGTCCTTCTGACGATTTTTGTGCAAGTTTCATCTGCAGAGGTGTGATCACCTCCGCAGTTGACACATCTTGGTGGCTTGGAAGGGTTTTATGTTGTGGAGTAGCGGTGGTAACATTGGAAGACATTCTTCCTAGGGTTAGCGGGGTTTTGGTAGTGTTGGAGATGACAGCGTCATTGCTATAGATTTACACGCTATGAACACTATAAACGAACATAGGTATCACAAGACAGTATGTGCTACAGTGACAGGGTTTTAATGATTCAATTGATTGTATAATTAATCAATTAATTTTCTGTCCGATGATCTAATTTGAATTCAATAGTCACTTCACTTATTGCCACATTCACTTTCCGTGCTGGTTACTTCGGACTGCCAACGGCACTTAAATTGTTTATTATTTATTTATATAAACAATAATTGGCCTGTCTTTGTATAATAATTGCATTGACAATGTGATTAGAAAAAATATGATGAATGTGATCAATGTACTTGATCTTTAGAAAATGATTATAGATTTTTGTTTATAACGAAAATAAAATAGTTTTATATTTTAAACTAAAGCACCATTACTTTATCATAACAGCGAGTACAATTTAGAAGCTCTAAGGCATCCCGTTGTTCTCAATTTTGTTTTCTACCGACAGAAAATACATCTGCTTTTGACGGCTCAATTTGGTTTGTTTGACTGGTTAACTATTTTTTTTTGTTTTATTTTTTTTTACGGGCCTTCCGGATTTTATTTAGGTGATGTCTGTTTGTGTGATTGTGTAATTAATTGTGTTTCCAATCCCGTTATCACAATTTAAGGCTTTTTAAATTTGGGCTGGTTGTTCGGGTCGTACTCTAAGATACGCTTCATTGAGGTTTATAAGGTTTTTGATTTATCGGTGAGTCTTTTTTGTTGAGAGAGTGTTCAGAATAAATTCTAATAACGTTGGCATTTCTGGCTCTTAATGGATCTATCATTACGATAATACCATCTTGCATCAAAACAATGACGCAGAACATCATTTTGAAAGATTTGGAGCGACTGTGTTTTGCCGTCTGAATCCAGGTTTTAGCGGCATAGGTTAGTATAGGTCGGATTGAGGATTTGCATGTACAACATATTCAGTTTGCAGAGATTTAGTATTTTGCTTCTAAAAAGTGGATATGATTGGTGTTTTATTTGTTTGGTTTTGGTGAGTTGGGTAATTACATATTGTGTAAAATTCAATAAGCTATCGAATATTACTCTTAAATAATTGGGTAGATCTGGATCATTTGATTTCTGTGTTTAATAATTTTATTTGTTTATCAGAATTGTGATTCAAAGATTTATTGGTGAAAATTATTGCTTGGCTTTGGCCGAGATTGGGGCTGATTCGCCAATTTTTAAACCAGATTCAAAGTTTATTAATGTGACCTTGAATTTTGTTTAACATTAAATTTGCTTTATAATTAGAACTTAAGAGAGCTTATCATTTGCTTACATGGCCGTCAGAGTTTGATTTGATCTTGGTAAATTGTGAGCAAATAAGTTATAAGGGGTAGGTTCTAGAATTTTTTTTTTTTTATTTATTTTGTGGTAAAAATTAATATACATTCACTTAAGTACTAGAAAAAAAAACATAAAACATTTTCTTGGTAAATCCTTAACATAAGCATAATTCTTAAGTAATTACAATATGTATTTCAAAATTTTGTTTACTTTTAAACCACCTCTCCTCAAAATAGCAGAGCTAGTGCATGGGGGGAGGGTCTGCAAAACTTATTAAAAAAAAAAAGGATACATATTGGTTATAAGAAAGAAAGAGGTTTAGACGACAGCATGAGCATAGAATAATAGTTTGTTAGTTTAAGAACTTAAATATTAGATAGATTATCGTGTTTTTACTCTGTACGGGTACATTAGGTGTAATTTGGCTGCAATATGGAATTGTGATTTTGACATAGCTTTTACATTGAAAGGGAGTGCATTAATTATTTTAGTTCCTTTATAGAGGTAGGAAAGCTGGCCAAAAGAAGTTTGTGTTCTTTGGTATCTAAAATTATTGGTTCTGGCAGAAGTCCTTGTCTCGGGCTGCCCTTGAGGCAGTACTAATGCCTTGTAAGCCTGAAGGGCGAGTCTGAGGTTGCATATCGGGGAAATAGTAGGGACATTGAATAATTTGAAGGCCGCGGAAGAACTAAAGTAAATTGTTTTTCGAAGGGCTAATTTAACAATTCTTTTTTGCATGCTATATAATGGTTTGAGAACAGTCTTACTTGCTACTCCCCAGCTTATTATTCCATATTGGATTATTGAGTGAAATAGAGCAAAGTATACTTTTCTTAAGTTCTCAAGTGTTAGTATATTTTGAAGTTCATAGAATACATAAAGAAGTTTTCGAAATTTCACAGTCATATTATTTATCTGGGGCGTTCATTTTACTAAAGAATCAAGCGTTACTCCAAGATATGTAACCTCCGACACTTGTGATACTTCCGCACAGTCCAAGCCACAGACATGGCTTGCATCAGGGAATGCGTTATGAAAAGATACTTGTAATCTCTGCCGTGGTAGAGAGTTGCTTTGTATGGCAATGGGTAATACGTACGATTTGGCTGCGTTTATAGTAAGTTTACTATAGTTCATCCAATTTTTAATTAGGTATAGGCATTTATTAGCTTGTGCAACTACCTCATCCCACGAGTCACCATGACAGACCAATAGGGTATCATCAGCGTAACAAAAAACCGTACATTCCTTAAATAGTAACAATTTGTTAATAAAAATTATAAAGAGAATAGTTGACCCTTGAAGAGCCCCCGCGGTAATAATTTTGATGTTTGAACTATTATCTGCTATGTTGCAGTAGCATCTTCTGTATTTCAAGTATAAGGCTAAAAAATTAAATAAATAATTATAATAATTAATAGAGTCAATAAATCACAAAGACCCGTTTCCCCCTCTTCTTTAAACTAATAAGGCCCAACTATGTATCCTCGCAGCACATCTACTATCAAAACGTTCGTGGCTGGCGCACCAAACTAGATCATTTTGACTCATCTCTCAGCCAAAATGAGTACAAAATTATAGCGCTCTCTGAAACGTGGCTGGACTTGTCTATTGCTACATCTGAGTACTTTCAACCCGAACTTTACAACGTATTTCGTGGTGACCGCAGATATGAAGAAACTGGAACTAAGCGAGGAGGAGGCGTTCTTCTGGCAGTTACAACGGAAATTCTTTGTCAACATGTAGATGTTAGTTGCTTGATGGAAGCTTCTCAATACATCGATGTAGTCTCTTGTAAACTAGTTTCCCCACACACTAACATATGCATTATTTGCGTTTATATTCCTCCGAAAACCACTGTTCTAGAGTATGAGACTTTTTTTGATGTTTTGTCAGAATTCTGTGTAGTAAAACCACGCGTGTTGCTTATAGGTGATTTTAATTTAAATCTTATTACTGATAATTCTGGTCCGAAAAACACATTATACAATAATTTCGTCTACTTTTGTCACTTCACACAGGCAAAACCTTGTTACAAACTCTACTGGAAACACATTAGATTTAGTACTTACAAATATTTCAAAATGTTCTGTAACTAGAAACATAGATTCTCTAATTACGGAGGACGGTTATCACCCAGCTCTCAACATAGAGTTCCACGCAGGTTTGAGCAACGTACCTAAATTTCCAGCCGATAATTCATTGAAATCGTATAACTTTCGTCGAGCTGATTTCCCCGCTCTGTATCACGCTGTACTTTACGTAAATTGGGATTTTCCCTACACCTTTACTGATTTTAATTATTATTATTATTATTATTATTATTATTGCATACAGCTGACCAACAGAAAACCCAATTACAGGTCAGCTTGTTAGGAGAAGAAAAATAAAGAAAAAGAAAGAAAAGGAATATAATCTAAATATTATTCTAATTATAGTTCAAATAGAAAAAATTGTATCAAAGATAAAAGATATGTATGAACCATAGCATATATTTCAAACCCTTAGATGCAACTGTTATATTATTGCATTCTTATTCAAGATGGGTTTTTATTACTGTAGTGACGTTTTATATTTGGGATGGTGCAGCGAAATATGTCCAGTGCTGACTCAACTGCTTCATATTTTTTTAGCATCTGATATATAGGTGACGCAGTACCGGTTGTAGTTCGTTTCGTTGGAATGAAGAATGTGTTTTTCGAACGAGCACCAGGTCTGTTGACTTTAAGGCATATTTCGGATAGTAAGGATGGACAATTCAACCTTCCCTGCCAAAGTTTATGCAAAAATATTACGGAGTGCTCAGCACGTCTAGTAGATAAGGAAGACATATTAAATCGTTCTAAAAGAAGTTCTTCTGGATAACCTCGAGTGGGATACACTTTGTCCAACATAAATACTGCACTTTTCAGAAATTTCCGTTGCACTCTCTCCAGCGCTGAAATATAAATATCATATGTGGGAGACCAAACAACTGAGGAATACTCTAAACGAGATCGCATATAAGTGATGTATAGTAGTTTTAACGTTTCAACGTCACAAAATTCTCTCCCATTGCGCAACACAAATCCCAGGGATTTGATGGCGGAGTTTATAACAGATTGCACATAGGGAACGAAAGAGAGCTTCTCATCGAAAATAATGCCGAGATCCCGAACAGAATCCACTCGTGAAATAACAGCACCATTGATGTTATAGTCAAAAGAAAGGAGTTCCTTTTTTTTTGTATAACTCACAACGTTACATTTTGAGTGATTCAATAGTAGATTGTTTTCAGTACACCATTTCACAATCGAGTCAACACATTGTTGAAGTTTAAATGCGCTTTCCATGGAATTAATTACAGAGTAGATTTTCATATCATCTGCGAATAGAAGACAGGATAAATTTATGACCTCAACAACGTCGTTAATAAAGATATTAAAGAGCAAAGGTTCCAAAACAGAACCCTGCGGAACTCCAGTTTCCTGTCTAAATTGCTTTGATGTATATCCATTGACATACACATATAGATAACGATCGACTAAATACGAATCCAACAGCGAAACAAGGTTAACTGATAAACCAAAACGTTCCAACTTTCTCAGCAGCAGACTGTGATCAACCTTGTCGAAGGCGCTTGAAAAGTCCGTGTAAACAACATCAACTTGCAATTTATCATCAAGAGCAGTACTAAGAAACTGTGTAATCGTGCATAGGTTTGACTCAGGTGAGCGGCCTTGAACAAAACCGTGTTGTACCAAAGATAGAACTGAGGAAACATGAAAACTAAATATGTTGTACAACAGATATTCAAAAACTTTTGCAAAATTAGAAATAATCGATATGGGTCTATAATTTGTGATATCCGACTTTACACCTTTCTTATAGACGGGACATATTTTGGAAGTCATTGACATAGAAAACCACAACTTTTTAAGATTAGGTTGAATATAAGTGTAAGGGGTTTCACAAATACGGAAGCACAGTCGCTAATTAAGAAAGCTGGAATCTGGTCAGGTCTTCTAGTCATGGTGGCCTTTAACTTCTTCAAGGCTTGAAGAACTTCTTGTTCAGAGACAGATGGCAGATTCAAGATGTTGTTGGATATTGGCACCGATGGTATAGTAACTTCATCAGTCTTCTTAAAAGATCGAGAAAAATGATCAGCAAAACTACTGACAATATCTTGAGGATCTATTAGCTTATTGCCATTTAAGAACATAGTTGTAGGAATTGGGCTAGAGTTTCGTTTGGAGTTGACAAAGGACCAGAATTCACGCGGGTTAGACTTTAGATTTTTGTTAACTTTCTGCAAGAAGTTTTTATAGGCTACATCAATATCAGATTTTAAACGAGCTCTAAGTTGGGCGAATGTATCGAAGTCAAGTATAGACTTTGATTTTTTATACTTTTTTCTTGCAGTGGATTTTTGTTTCAGTGTGCGTATGATGTTTTTATCGAACCAAGCAGGATAATTTCCAGGTTTATGCTGCTTTAGAGGTACATGGCGGTGAAAAATATCATTAAGTAATTGATGGAATTTTGAAACTGCTACATCAACATGTGAATAATTTGCAAGAAAGGTCCAGTCTACAGTAGATAGTGTTGCATATAATAGGTTAAAGTTGCATTTACGAAAATTGAATTCAGAAATTTTACGCTTGGGAAATTTTTTCTTGCGTTGGTGAACTATAAGATCAAATTCCAGAGCTGGATGATGATTGTCTTCCAAAACCAATGGATCTTGGGCTCTCGAAATAGAGCAGAAAGTAGAATGACTATAGTAGACACCATGACTAGATCTAAAAGTCTATCATTTATATTGAAGATGTCATTGCATTGTCTTAATTGATAGAAATTTAAAAAATTGTTTAGTAGTCTATTAGAGGTAGACGACGGAGATAAATCAGACACATTTTTAATAAAATCTGGAACATTAAAATCGCCTACAACAAGCAAATCGGAGTCATACAAAAAATGTGACGACGTTAGAAAATCGAAAAACACCGACCGAGAGTTAACATCGCATTGTGGAGGTATGTATATGACAAGAACGTGAAGAGTACGATGGTGAAAGTGTATTTTGACTATTAAAAAATCAATATGAGGAATAGTATCACAGACAACTATATCACATATGGTTGAATTTATCGCAGAATCAAACTTGCATTTAATAATGCATGTGAAGCGTTTTATGAAAAAATGTACTCAATTTTTGATGAACATGTGCCTTTGCATAATAGGAAAAAGAGTCGTTTTCCGTCTTGGTATTCCCATAACTTACGTAACCTAATTAAGCGCAAAGAACAATACTTCAAATTATTTAAAAAGCACAAGGATACTCAAGTCCACACTATTTATGCAGAGCTTCGCAAGGAAGCGAAATCTATGATTTCTGATGAATATAGTCAATACCTATCTACAGTGCAAAATTCTATTCGTACTAATCCAAAAACGTTTTGGTCTTTTATTAAGCAGCGTCAAGGGTCTACTAGAATTCCAGGAGAAATGATTTTTGAAGATACAACTTTGAACAACTTCAGAGATATTGTAGATAGTTTTGCCAAGTATTTTTCTTCGGTTTATACTGTTGGCAATGCCTCACACACTGACTACTTTGAAAATAACATCAACGATCCTAACTGCTTCTGGCCGTGTATTACTATCCGGTCTATTGTGGAGTCTGAAGTGCTGGATGCTACGCGTAAATTAAAACCCACATCTTCGTTTGGGCCGGATCAAATTCCATCTTTTATTGTTAAAGACTGTGCGGATGCTTGTGCTCAACCGCTTGCAACATTATTTAACTTGTCCTTGTCAAGCTCTACATTTCCATCTTCCTGGAAATGCGCAAAAATCTGCCCTGTCTTTAAAGCAGGAGATAAGTCACTCATTACCAATTATCGGCCTATTGCACTTTTATCTGTGTTTTCTAAAATATTTGAAACGGTCTTACACACCATTCTGACTCCTATAAAAAAAAAACATCATCTCGCCGGCTCAGCACGGATTTGTTGCTGGAAGATCAACTGTTTCAAACCTAGTATGTATCTCTCAAATTATTGCCGAAAATCTTGAGCAACAGAAACAGCTAGACGTAATTTACCTTGACATGTCTAAAGCCTTTGATAAAATTGACCATTCAATTATTTCGTCTATACTATCTGCTCTTGGTTTCGGTGATGCTTTAAGGCGGTTTTTTGAATCGTATCTGCGCGGCAGAAAGATGAGTGTTGCTTATAATGGCTTTAATTCCAAAATTTATGTGCAAAACTCTGGTGTCCCACAAGGTTCCATTCTCGGCCCGTTTCTCTTTACGTTGTACATAAATAACATTGCACATTCGTCTGCATCAGGAATACTTTTGTATGCAGATGACATTAAAGTTTTTAGCTCCATAACATGCGAAGAGGATTGTTTTGCTCTGAATCACAAATTACAAGAAATAGTGAAAACCTGCAACAAATTAAAACTGAAAATCAATCCGGACAAGTCTTGCGTTGTTTCCTACACAAGAAAAACTCATCCTATCCTGTATGAGTATCAATCCGGCATGGACGTAATAAAACGAAACAGGAGTCACAAAGATCTAGGCGTAAAATTTAGTAGTGATTTGAATTTCAATAATCACATTCAAACTATAATCCTGGATGCAAATAAAAATCTGGGGTTTATTAGACGAAACTGTTTGCATTTCACGGATATTACTGCTTTGAAAGCACTGTATTACTCTTTTGTCAGGTCAAAACTTGAATACTCTTCGACTGTTTGGCCCCCATATTACAATCATCTGAAACTTGACCTCGAAAGAATTCAGCGTAAGTTCTTGAAAATTCTATATAAAACCAAAAATGGTCAATTTCCTCAGAGAGGTATAAATCATGACTTTCTCCTAAGCGAGTACAACATGACATCTCTAGAAGACCGTAGAAAAATTGCTGACATTAAGTTCATCTTCAAGTTAATCAGAGGCGTGATAGATTGCCCTGAATTATTACAAAAAATATGCATTCATATCCCTCGCATGAACAGCAGAGTACAACACTTATTTCAACCAAGCATTCCACGAACAAACATAGGATTTCAGTCTCCAATATACCGAATGTCTAAAATTGTAAACGGAATTTGTGGGATGTGTGACTTTTTAGACTTCAATTATAATAACGTAAACACTGTCATAAGTTTAATAACTCCAACCTTGACGCAATGAATATGTAATGTGTAAATTATAATTGGTAAAGTTATAATTGGTATACTGATTAAAATGTACGGTAATGTGTAATGTATACATGTAGGCTTATGTAAACTTATTATTAGCAATTTGTTTATAGTTTAACTGTAGAATTTGTCCTGTAATTAGATACTTTTTTGTTGGGCAAATAAATGTTATTATTATTATTATATTAAAGTTTACGTCCAATTAAAAAATAATTTAAAAACTGGTTTTTGGGAGTTTGGACAAAAAATTAAACAATTAAACTTCGTTAGTTTTGCAAAGTTTCGTCTATTCATGTAGACTTTCTCAAGCAGCTGAAAAATAAATAAAAAATGTTTTAAAATCTTATGTAAGCAATAAATGTAGACAATTAAATTACGAACATATATTGAAATACTTACAATAATATTAACTTAATAATAACTGCGGAATATTTGAATATTGTTGGTAGATTTGTTAACGTTGTTCTACGCTCGATGGAATGTTTTCGATGGACTGTTGTTGATGGATGTTATTGATAGAATGAATCTTATGGTTTTTCGAAGACGTGGTAATGCAGTCCGGTAAAACCACCCTCTCAATAACAGGATCTTTTGTCGCCCAATTACAACCCCGTAGCAACCGTCACGGAAAAATCCAACAAACTTTCTAGTTCACACAGATTTGAAAAAGGTTGCAAACTTGTTATATATGTCTTCGAAATTCGAAGATAGCTTATTATTATAAACTAATGATTTGGGAATATTAGCTGATTTAGTATAAGAGCTAATCCAACAAAAGAAAATAAAAGAATTTGAATCTATATTGTTTTCAATATAGGAGAAGTAATTATTATAATCTTAATAATAACGATATACTACGAACTGCTTGGTCTTATTTTGCTTTGCTACATCAATACCTTTACAAAGTAGAACATTGTATTGACTTTGGGGTTTTACTCTTCTAATTTGTGAATTGTGACTAAATAAAAAAGAAGTTGTTATTTTAACAAAATAGCAGAATTAGAAAAGTTTTATTTAAATAAAATAGGTACTTATCAAAACAAGCAATAACACAGCTATGAAGTGATTTTTTTTATAAAAAATCACTTTATTTTTTACATCAAAACGCGTAACAGATCAGCGTAACATTGGTCAGAAACCTTTTTTTTTTTTGTAAATAGTCAATTAAGACTTTCCACGTTAACTATGTTTCTTAACAGGAAATGTGCAAAATGTTGTCAAGTCTTAGACATATCAGCCAAAACCATGTCAATTGACTGAGGTTTTTAAAATTTGGCAACATCTTACACATTTGCTGCTAAAAATGTATGTCGATTGATTGAGGTGAAGAGTCTCAATACAGAGTACACTTTTGGAATCTTTAAAAATTTTGTTTAGAGTTTTCTGCGAGAGACATTCTTTAGTTATATTTATTGTGGAATAGCGGTACGTCTAATAATAATTAGTATCTAGTTATTATCAAAAACGTTCGTGCTGTCAATAAGACAGTATGTTGTATTTTTTTAGGTTTCTATTTAGTAATTTTGATGTTTTTAATTTGACACCTGGATAGGCAAATTGACAAATTGAAGTTTCACCCATCATTCCCGACAAATTCAATATGAAAAAATACATTTTGGAAGGCCTGCAAGGATTTTGCTGCCGGTACGAAAACATAAGCGGTAATAAATTATTGTTTAACCATCAGTTCTTGCTCGTTGTTCCTTTCTATTGTTTTATTAACTTTTATATCTACTTACATATATATATTTTTTAAACATCAAACTTATTATATTTAAACTATTTTTGCAATTAAATTTATCCATTTCTTAAAAATACGTTTGAAATTCACTAATTTTTGTACCACTTCTCAGCCGAAACTTTACAATTTGAACAAATCTTAAAACTGTTATTCTTTCAACAATGATATTAATATAATTACTTGATTGAAATTTAAATTAAACGTTCTCGCTATTCACTTTCTAACACTCTGTTCCATGCCAACTCAAAAATTTTAGTTTTTACGACATTGCACTCAACTGTACAACCTTATGACGGTGTTAAGAGCGTTTCAAAGACAAACTCAATTCGGTTCTTGCTATCCCCCGTGTTTTTCTACGTCAGCTGAGGGGCGGAGCTTAAATGTTTTATCTCAGTCATTTACTCGTCTTTTTCTCGTCACCCTGTCTACCTGAAGATAACCAACCCTTATAAATGATATCATAAAAATACTTTCTGATATATCCATTGCGTAATGCTAAGGTTCAACAGTAAATATTACCATTCACTCAAATAAGAACTGCACGAGAAAACATAATTTTATTGCCGCAAAAAAAAAGCTTCTTCTTGTTCATTGACTGAAACAAGTACTTAATACAAATTGGATATTGAAGTAGGTATTTTACGATACGTTTTATAAACAATAACCAATTTTTTTTGTAATAATAATGTGTTTATTGCAGTTAAAACAGTAAATTATTCAACATGCGCATGATGAAAACTATTACCCCCAAAGATAAAATTTGCAACACGAGCTGAAAGCGAGTGGTGTAATTATTTATCTGAGTTAAATATTATCCTTCATGTATTGAGCTCTAATATAAATCTACAACTATTAAATAATTTGTTTGAAAAATTTGAGCAATTATAATATAGACAGAAAAGACATATTAAAATCATACAAAATGATAATTATATAAAATATTGTGAGTGAAGAAAAAAATCATACAAAGTGATAATGATAAAAAAATATTGTGGGTGAAGAAAAAGAAGTATAATTATGTAATAAAAATTGGTTAAAGTTTATTTTTAAAATAATATGAAAAAATAAATAGTAAACTTAATTTTAAAAATAAATAATAATAGATTTGCTTTATTATATATGTTGCCGCAGGTAACCTTCTATATGAGAGAGTAGAATAAGCACAAGAAGGAACAAATAAAAATAAAGTACAATAAAAAAATAAAAATAAATAATAATAATCTCAATGGAAAAAAATGTTGATTGCTTTATAAAGTAATCATTTACAATTGGTTCTTCTTGAGGTCTTTCTGTTCCGCAAATCTCTGATAGGATGCTGGGAATATAATAACTCCGGCACAATATATTTATGGTAAAATTCTATCAGATGTGGTTACATTTTTTCTTTCCAAAAAGTATCATCTTTATAAATCTGACAAAAGAACAACAAATTAATCACGGAAAACTGATTTAAACACAATTACTGACTGCATTTTAAAACTCATACCTTTTCAATAGACATTCCTTCTGGAGTCCAAATAACAAAATAGCAAATTTCTGTCTTGGCTATATGTAGCTGCCCTTGTATTTGGTAAAAGTAGACGGCATTTGTTTTTAAGTTTATATTCTCTTCTCTGTCTATTGTATAATGTATCACTTTTTTTTAGAACCTTTTTTATACACTCATGCGGTGTAAAATTTCGCATCGAGGGCATTTAGTTTCAATTATGGCATCATTTCCAACTAGACCATCTGGAGATGCCCCGAGAAAGCCAAACATTTGGTCAACAAACAAGCCGCAAGTTGTGACCTCAAGAACAAGAAGTTGCTCAAACGCTTGTAGAGCGACGCGTTCATGAGTTTTACCCCAATCAGTAGCAGTACTACCAGTAAATTTATTATATAAAAGAGACTGCACAGTTGCAGCACAAGAAGTGGAACGTTGCATTTTGCAAATTTTCCCAAATGAAGACGCCGTTAGCCTTTTATATCTTTCATCCTTTTACAATCGACTACTGCTTTGTTCAATAGTGTTTTTCTCTAGTTGTGCAATTTCAGATGTTGTTTTTTTTAACGATTTAATTAAATCGTCTTCAGCTGCCTCAAATGATTCTGGAAGCGGTTCTGATTTTTTTTTCTCCTCTGGCAATGCCGCTTCTATGTCGTATTCTCTATCAGATTCAGCGTAGCGTTTTCTTTTTTAGGGAAAAGACGTCTTCGCACATTTTGGTTGACATATTGTTTTTCTTTTTTTGTTATATAATTTCTTAGAAATTTGCGATCTCGTGATGAATTAAACGCGGATAATCATGAGATCCCACACTAAAACTGATACCAGCTGCATGGCACTTGAGCTGGTACGATTCTTTTGCCGAAAAGTTAATTCTTTTCCTCCCACAAATTTTGCTACAACGGAATTATAACATTCTGCCGAATTGCTGTCCATATCTAATAATAGACTATCAGCATGCTGAACTAAGCGATTCAAAACTACTTCTAATCTTGAAATAAGCCGGTGATGGTCATTTCTTCTACACAGTTCCTGTTGTTGCTTCTATTGCCCAAAAAATACACAATACCATTTGGTTTTGGAAAAAAAATATATCAGAATAAATAGATCAGAAGCTACCAGCTACCAAAATATTTTAAAATTCATACTCAGTGATAAAACACAAAAGTGCTAGCTGACTTTTGTTTTACCAAAACGTGTTGAATCGCAATCGCAGCAGAATTCAACCTCTACTTTACGTTTACGCCGATATAATTCTACGGCACAATTGACAATTTTCAAAACGTACTCTAATTTGTTTTCGTTTTTCAACTACAAATGAAGAATATATGAACCTAAAAGATAAATAATTATTTAAAACCAAGAGGACCAGTGCCGCATATAAGTCAGAAACACTCATACGATACTAAAAAGTACCTACTTGGAAGCGCGCGAGTTAAAATCAGAAAAAAGATATAAACAATAAAACATTTTTAAATTTTTATTAAGTAGTATTATTAACTATTGTATAAATAATCAAAAAAAAATTTATTTTTATAATTTATTCTTTGTTTTTATTGTTTTATATTTTTCATTGATCAAAAGTTCCCAATTTTAGGATTTTTCAAATTTTTAAAATTCATATCTCCATAAATATCAACTTCTGTAGATCCACTAGTTACTCGATTGTAAAAGAAAGTCATAAACTTTACGATCGGTAGACGGTGTCGTTTCCGGAAATCCATTGGATGTTATGTTTTTGACCGCACGTCGACCACTCTGGGCCAGCCGACAAAATTAATAAAAGTTCAGAAAAATTCGACTTGACAGAGGTTGTGTAGAATACATGCCATTTCCATATTTTTGTATATTTTTTAAAAATTAAAAAAGCCAATTGTTGAAAACACTTGAATACACCGCCGTAACTCGTTTATTTTGTATTTATCAAATTCTAAATGAATAAAATAATCATTTCAATTAAGGTCATAAATAAACTGCTTTTAAACCCATTTTAAAGTTTTTAACACGAAAAAAAAACAAGCTACGTCCATGAAGACATCTTTGATGAAGAGAGTGTTAAAATTTAGTTACATTTTGGTGACAATTGACGCAATGGGATGATTTCTACTAAACCTCTAAAACACTGGATTCATCACGGGTTCAAAACCCCCTTAAGAGTTACTTCGTTCTTCCACTCTCCGTTAAGCGAGCAGATTAGGCTTATGTACTATCTGCACACAATGTTCTTCTTGACCTTGTAATTGCGGCCTTTAAATTATATGCACCATATTGAGGCTATCCAGTGTAATACAAATTTATGTGATTAATGTTAAATAATAATATTTCTTATTTTCTAACACCAAGTAGAGATAAAAATTTTTAAATCATGTATTACATTGTTTATAGATCTAGTTGATTCAATACATATACATCCGGTCCGTCAATTTCTGTTTGTAAGTAGAAAAGCTTCTTTCTACATCCACCGATGTGATAGGTGGATACTTAAATTTACTAATTGCCGGACGAATTTCAATGGCTTCATAGTTCCCTTGCAATATATTGGATATTTTAATAAGTTGACTGTAAGCCTTTGTTTTTTCTTAAAACGTCTATCAATTTTGTTTTTATCCCATCTCCAACTGTACCTTTCACGTTGTAAATTTTGGTTTTAAACGTTTCGATTAATTCTACAGATTTTAGGAGCTCAACACCTTGAGTTTCAAGCCTGGTTAGCGTTTCGCTAATAAAACTATAATTTGCTTTAATCAAAGCCAGTTGTTGGTTCAGATGCGGCCTGTTTATTAAATTTTTGCAATCTTTAATAGCCGCAGAATCATCTGCAAAAGAGAGAACTAGCTTTCGTATCATTTCAAAGTTATCCGCATAAAATAAACACGCATCCAGCCACGTACCCCATCCAGTAATGACGGGTTGTGGTGGCAGCGGAAGGCCTGATAATTTATCTTTGTAGAACTGTATTCTTAGTGGTGCTTTGTAAATATCTTTTTTGCCGTACTGATCCAAGTAATTATATTTGGAAATTCGAGGCGTATTTCTTCTGCTACTCTGTTTACACCATGAGCAGCATGTAACGTGAATCAAATTTTTTGTAAAAAACTTTTAAATTCTGGGCTGACTTTATCATATACGCTGCAGCATCTGACAAGATCAGCAAAACTTTCTCACTTGAAACAGCATTTGGCAGATAAAACCTTGTTAAGCAATCGTTTACAAATCTAGAAATAGTTGCATTATTTGTTCGTTCCAATTCTTGCAAACCAATCAAAAACGATTCTCCGGCTTAATTTTCATTTAAAACACGAATTAACAAGTTGGCAATATAGCCCCCACAAGTGTCCGTGGTTTCATCAACGATAAGCTGTTTATCTAAACTCCGTTGAAATTAACTGTCGCATTAACCGGAACTTTCATTGCAGTCTTGAACTCACGATTGTTTATCATCTGATACAGTAAATGTGGCTGTCACCGATAGTTTCTTTGATTTTTGCCATTGTTTCGTCGAACACTAAATTTATGTACTTTTTTGTCAACGTAGTGCGATCAGGTACTGACACTTTCGTGTACCTTTCCAAGAAAATTTTAAATGTAGATTTATCCAATTTTGCAAGCAGAATATTTGCACTAATTAGGGCATTGCATAAGTCAAAACGGAAAGATTCTTGTTCTGTATTTTTGGATGTTGACGCAAACGAGTTATTCAAAGTATTTTGTATGGATTTTTTTTTGAGTTTCTTTTATGCATTTCAGTGCTGACATGTTGTTTTACTTGAAACTTTTTTTCGCATGGAATCTGGAATACTGTTGTTAAAAATAAAAATTAGAAAATGGGTATAAACTTACAATTCTACTGCAACATTGACAAAATAATTTCCCATTATCCATAAAAAGTTCAGGATAGTCCTTTATCCACAACAACACAAATGAATTAGCTTTAGAGTTAAACATTCCGTTTATTTTTTTTTGTGACTTGTTTTTCGGTTAGGTAATGTAAAACAGAATTGAAAACACGGGGAAAAGAATAATTGAAATAATCGGCGGTTAAAGCACAATACGGTTTATTAATAATAATAATAACAGGGTTTTTTTGAAAAAATAAACAAAATGAGGCGAAGTCTAGCTTATAGCTATTCTACTTAACCTCTACATTCTACCAAAATAAATAAAATCTATATTCTATGTTTAGAAACAAAATTAGAAATGTTTCTCAACTAAGCTAATGTAAAAGATCCAATACTACAATAAAAACTAAAAGAAGAAAATGAGAATACATGGATATATATTTCTATCTTTTTCATGGATCTACATTTACAAGGTGTGTAAATGTAGATCAAATGTAAAGGTGCTCAATTATTGACTCAGCATCTCTTTATATTTTTTGCGAAAGTTATTCACACTTATGCATGTTACGAATAAATTGCAAGAATTCAAGATTTTAATAACTTGATATGTTAACGATCTCTTGAACATTTCCGAGTGAAAAAGTGGCATTGATAGATGGTTTGTAAAGCGAAGGTTGGCGTCATGCATACTTCTGCGAAATCGAAGCTTAGAACGTAAATAATATGGTTGGTAAGTGGAAAATAATTTAAACGCAAATACTGCTAGATGGTACTTGAACATCTTTTCTATTTTCAACCATTTCAGCTCAGCTATTTTATGGGATACATGATCAAATTTTCTGAGTTTGAAAATAAATCTAATGCAATTATTTTGAATTTTTTGCAATCTATATTTTTAAAAGTAATCTAAACATGGATAGTAGTTAATAAGACAATAGTTTAGATGTGTCAATACATATGCTTCACACAGTTTTTTTTTTTGTTTAAAGTTTAAGATGTGTCGATTTGAATAAAGTATTTTTAGTGCGAAATATGATTTCTTAACAACACTATTTACATGAGATTTGAAACGAAAATCATCATCTATTATTAAGCCTAAATTTTTCACCGAAGAAGTAACCGCTAGAGTATTGCCACCAATTTTGATTTTCGTATTATGTTTTAAAAATTCTTTAGATTTTGTATTGGAAAAACAAATTACGGAGCACTTAGAACTATTGATTTTTAAATTATTTTCATGACAGTAATGTTCTATTTTTGTTAAATCTTTGTTTATAGAGTCGCATGCGGCTTTTAGCATTTTAATATCGAAGTGGTAATATATTTGCAAATCATCTGCAAAGGCTCTACTTCTCGAGTGTGAAATTACAGAGAAGATATCAGCTGTATAAATCAAAAAAAGGAGAGGTCCTAAAATCGAGCCCTTTGGAACTCCAGAAGAAATATCTCCATCATTTGAGATGTCATTATTTATAACAACACGTTGCCGACGGTTGCTCAAGTGAGATTTAAAAAGTGACACAGCATTGTCATCAAAGCCATAGTAATTAAGTTTGGCGCACAATAATTTGTGGTTTAGCGTGTCGAATGCCTTTGAAAAATCCAACAATGTTAGAATTGTAGATTGTCTTTTATCAACAGCTCTTTAACAGTCATCAAGTACATCTGCCAGTGCCAAAGTGGTGCTATGACCAGATCTAAAACCGGATTGGTGATTTGGAATAATATTTTCTGAAGTCACGTAACTATAAATTTGTTTAGATAAAGATAAACCTTTCTAATATTTTTGACAAGATGAATAGGATAGATATAGGTCTAAGATCGGCACATGATGAAGGTTCTTTAACTTTTGGCAAGGGTCGTATAAGAGCGGTTTTTCAATTATCTGGAAAATATCCACTTTCAAGAATTAAGTTGATAATATGTGTGACATGTGGGCAAATAACTGAAGAGCAAAGTTTTATCATTTTGGCACTTGTTCCATCTGAGCCGCAAGCGTTAGATTTTAGCTGACGAATAATTACGGAGACTTCATTTACTGTTGCCACACGAAAGTGAAAAACTTTGCCTGTTCTAAATTTTATATTCTGAATTTTATTTATGGCGGTTACACAGTTGGTATTGCTAAATATCGAAAGAAGATATTGGTTGATCTCTTCTGCTCTGAGCAGGATTGGATTTTGTTCAGGTTGATTATGACATAAATTTAATGTTTTAAATGCTTGCCATAAGTAGGCTTTTTTTTCTTGCCTTTTCACACTTACTGTGAAATTACGAAGTTTCTTGTAATAGATCCAATCATTTATGCTTTTGTTTTTTTTTTATATTTACTGAGAGCTTGAATACGTTGTTTCATAACACATTTTACATTCGCTGTAAGCCATGGTGCATATTTTTTTGAGATTAAAGCTACTCGAAACGGTGCATGTACGTTAAAAAGTGCCACTATATTCGATGACAAATAGTCTATTTTTTCTTCAACACTATTTAAATAAAATAGTTCATTCCAAGGCATATTATTTAGGTTAACAAGAAAGGATTCTACAGAAAAATTTTTAAAGTTCCTATATGTGACATACTTTGGAGTTATATGAGTTTTGACAAACATAGTTTCGCACACAGTGACATTATGGTCAGAAACCAGATCCTCATTCAGCACGTATGACGACGATATAATCTCTGTATTACTTGTATAGATTACGTCAATAATTTTTTGACTCGTTGCTGTAATACGCGTGGGTTCGCGAATAAGTTGTGTAAAATCGTAAACATTAAAGCATTCTTCAATTTTATTTGGATGAAAATGATCAACATTTAGATCGCCTAAGATAAGAATGTTTTTGAATTGCGGTGTGATAAAAGATAACTGGTCATCTAGATACTGTAAAAACTCGTTGAGGTTATAAGATGGTGGTCTGTAAATTACGCCGACAATAAAATTGTAGTTATCAGATTTTATTTGAATCCACAGGTTTTCAATGTTATATTGCATAGAGAATTGTGCAAGTACGAGAGTAGGAGATAACGTATTTTTTACATAAATTCCAACACCTCCATCAGATCGATTTCGATCTTTCCGAAAAAGAGCAAAACCCGCAATATCAACAGTATTAGATGGAATATCACTAGAGAGGCGTGTTTCAGAGACTGCTATAATATCGAGCTGATTTGACAAAACAATATTAACAAATTCGTTAAAAGAAGTGAATAAAGATCGCACATTAAGATGGCCAATTTTTAAACATTTAGTTTTCTTTGGCACCATACTCAATTAATTTTTTATAGGATGCTTTATTGAAATTAAAACAATGGTATTTTTTATCACCTATAATATGATCTACAGATGCATTTCCCTTTTGTTTAGAATTAAAAAATGTACAATTGGCATAACAAAAGTTCTCTTTACGTGCACAAGTTACAGTTTCATATGAACCTGAACATTTACCACATATGTAATGGGTACTAAAAAGCAATAATAGTACAAATAATAAAATAACTGAATTAATCATAACCGTAATCAATTTTGTATTTTAAAATTTCAAGGTGGTTTATGTATGAAGTGCAAATCTTACTATAACCACATTTATGTGCAGTGGAAACAGATGTTTTATTTTTTTGATTATACCTTATACAATTTATACACTTAAAATAGTCGCTGTTACAATTTTTGGCATCGTGAGATTGGCTACATCTTATACAAACAGGCTCATTGTTTCTACAAAATTTACTTACATGGCCAAACATTGCACATTTATAGCAGCATGGTGTTGACAAATAATCAATGCAGGAACAAGCCTGCCATCCAATAAATAATTTTCCATTCGCAATTATTTTGCGTCTAACTGTACTTGAAACTTCAATTATAATATTAAAACTATTCACGTACTTAATTTTTTTTACAATTTTTATGTTTTGAGAACTACAATCCGACAAATGGTTGAGTGTAATTATGTCACTGAGCAATTCGTCTTCAGGGTAGTTATATAATTCCATCTTTATACCTTTCACTAACATACGTGGTTTCATTTTTTCAAATTTTTGAACAACAAAGGCCTTACCAAGAGATTCTTTCATATTGTCTAGCAAGACTGCACAGGATTGATCATCAGCGCACTTCACAAAAACTCCTTTTTCTGTAGTTTTTGTAGAAGAAACTCTCACTTTTAGCTCACTAGGATTGATGACGTCACGCACTTGTTTGAGGACCACATTGGGATTTACTTTATTGTTTTTGATAAATATATCAGCTGTTTGCAGCGGCTTATCAGTTATTGGTTTTTGTAGTACACCACTGTAGGATATCTGTTGACCATAGCCTTGACCACTTTTTTCTAGCAACAAAATCTTTTCTTGTTGCAATTTATTGACCGTTTCCAGTTCACTCACTAATTTTTTCAGGATGATTATTTGATCTTTCAATGCTTTACTTAGTTCACTATCACAAACTATAGATTCACTTTGATCACTATCTATCTTCACTAGGATGTTGGAGTTTGCAGCTTCGGCAACACCAATTTTCTTTGCATAATGGAAAAATTTTAGATACACTTTCAAAACATTTTTTAGGTAACACTATCGGGCAATACGTGCACTTGATTTTCTCGTTGTTTTTCAATATGTTTTTTTTTTTACAAACTTTACAATTAGGGTTTTACTGCTGATCGGACGAGGCTTCGTCCGACTCGTCAGGCATCGTACTCGATGCCTGCCGATTATTCATAAACAAACGTCTTGACGTGACAGAATTCAGGAATTTAGTGTTCGCTCCAACAGAGCCTCGCTGCCCGGCACCTCTGCAGACGGTAATGTCATCGCCGCCACACTTGGCCCAAACATAAACACAGGCGCCGAGAATGAGCCGTACGCAGTTTTCACGTCCAATTCTTAACAGTAAGTGATAGAGATAGAGATAGAGACTAAATATGAATGTATCTGGGAACGGACAAGCTTGATTTCTCATAGTTGTTTGAATCGGGTCTATTTTAGTGTGGCGATGCAAGTTCCCGGAAAATGTTTCCATAATTCGAATGAAATTCACAATCAACTGTTTACGTTCGCCGGTTTCATTGTTTTTTTTTTCTTGAAATGATCGTTATCGAATTTCAGGGCGTCGTAGGAAATAAGTATCAATAAATATGCACGAATATGCACTTTTATCACAAATATGCTGAAAAGGGCACTTATATGCAAAATATAATAATAATAATAATAATACTTTATTTACTGATATGATACAGAAAAAACTGTATGTACAGTACGTCAAATTATATACAGATAGCATGTATATTGGCAATAACAATAAGTCAACACACATGGAATAATAATAGCTAAGGGACATATTACAGCTAAATAAACATATCAATAATATACCTATAATTACACACATATATGTATACCAACACACAAAACACAAAACAAAAATAACCGGATATATTTCAATAGCAGCTAATGATCCTAGTCAAGGTACTCCTTATAAGAATAATAAGGATTTGTCTGAAGAAATTTAAAAACCGCATTTTTGAAGGGTTTAAATTTGCTTATATTTTTGATTTCACTCGGTAGATTGTTAAACAACCTTAGTGACATTATTTGAAAACCATTACCAACTTTAGATGATTTATAAGACGTTATGTATAGATCGTTCGCGTGTCTTTTCCTGTAATTATTGACATCGCAAACACGTTTGAGAGTAGAAATATTTTTCTTAACATAGCACACACATTGAAAAATATAAATTGAATATACCGTCAAAATCTTAAATTTTTGAAAAAAAGGACTACAAGTAGCGTAGTAGTTTAAATTAAAGATACTGCGGAATATTCGTTTTTGACATATAATAAAAACTTTGTTGACATGTGTAGAGTTACCCCAACATAAAATGCCGAATGACAATATTGGGTAAACACAGCCGTAGTAGAATGAGATTAGTGTTGATTGGCTAACACTCGTAGCAAGCTGTCTTATGCAAAAGTTTTTAGATGCTAAGTTATATATTAACTGCATTATATGACAGTGCCAAGTCAAACCTTTATCAAAAACTATTCCCAGAAATTTTACAGATTCGCGCTGAACAATGGAGCTATTTTCGCATCTTACTAATAAACTCAGATCATTGTTTACGCGACGAGAATCAAAAAGAAGTTGGGATGTTTTAGACGGGTTGACAACTAATCGGTTTTTATTACTCCAAGCTAAAACTTGCTGAACAGTGGTATTGACCGTCGAACTAAGTTTATTATATGATGCATTTTTTTATAATTGTAGACGTATCGTCAGCGAACAAAGTAACAAGGCAGTTGTCTATATATATATAACGTTCCGTTGCTTGCTTAGATAGGTCATTAAGCGGAAAAAACAATTGCCTGGTGGTAGTCTTGTACCGACTGATTGAAGTATACGTAGAGTAGTAAAAAAGGTTTCTTTTCATAGGGTTCAAAGTTGACTCAGATACAAAAGTGCAGAGCCATAAAGACCAAAATTTACTGGCGAAAGCATACAGTCAAATGCAATAAATTCTGGCCGCCAAAGTTATTTTCTGATAAGTTTTGAAATATTTTGTTGGTTGTATTGGTTTATTCTCCGGGTAACTAAATGCAACCGTCTCGTTCAAACACTACATTGAGAGAGCGCGTTACACACTTACACAGTCAGAGACAACCAGGCTGGTAAAAGCCACAGACCATATGACAAACAGTGTTGTGGAACTTAAAACTAAGCATGACATTTTTTAACACTTTGTCTTTTTAAGTTGGGCTCACATAAAACTACACTTAAAGAACTATGTCACTCAAACCACACAGTTTCAGTGACGCTACACAACTATTATGTTTAGCCTTTGGTAATCCCTTAGTTAACATATCAGCAGGCATATCAACACTCCTTAAATATCTAATGTCAATAAGGTTTTGGCTGTAGCATTCTCTCACAAAATGATATCTAATATCAACATGTTTAGTTCTCTTATGATGCACAGGGTTTTTCATTAACTCAATTGCCCCTTGATTATCACTAAACAGAATAACTTTACTAGAGAGACCTACAATTTCATGAACAATATTTCTTAGAAAAACTCTTTCTTTCGAAGCTTCTGATAAGGCCATGTATTCTGCCTCCGTACTCGACAGCGCAACAGATCTTTGTTTTTAGCTTCCCATGAAATGACCTTATCACTAAATTTAAAAACAAATCCTGTGTAGGATTTTCTGTCAATATCATCACCACCCCAATCCGCGTCAGCATATCCCACAATGCCATCTTGAGACTTTGTACATTCAAGTCCTATCGAGCGTCCCTTTAAGATAGCGAAGAACCCTTTTTGCTAACAGCCAAACTCTTTTGTTGTAACAATTATTAAGTTGGCTAAAGTAGCTCACGCTATAGCAAATATCTGGTCTTGTACACACAGCTAAATACATTAGAGACCCGATTAGACATTGATACGGAACGTCACTCTCACATTTATCAAAATTAGTGTTATCGTGATTACTATCGCCATCTGACCCTAACGGTGTTGAAACGGGGTTTGCCTCAGACATACCAGATTTTGCCAACATCTTTAAAATATAGTCTTTTTGTGAAATTAACAATATTATTAAAATTATGCTTAATGTTCATCCCCAAGAAATACCTTATCTTGCCTAAATCCTTAATCCTAACTCCTCTGAAAGATTTCTCTTAACATTCTTACTTAGTTTAAGATTATTGTAAATGAGTAAAAAATCGTCAACATACAAAGCAATAAAAATTAAAGACTCTTCACTACGTTTATAATAAACACAAGGCTCGTAGCCTGACCTTATAAATCCGATTTTTATAAGAACTTGGTTTACTTTCTCGTTTCATTCTCGTGGGGCTTGTTTTAGTCCATATCAAGCGCGATTTACAAAACATACTTTTTTGGGATATTTTTTGTTAACACAACCTTCTGGTTGTTCTATAAATACAGTTTCGCGTAATTCCCCGTTTAAAAATGCAGTTTCCACGTCAATGTGGTCAACAATCATATTTAACCTAACAGCACATGCAATTAGCAATCTAAAAGTACTAAATCTAATGACAGGCGAGAAAGTCTCCTGATAGTCTAAGCCATAATGTTGGGTAAAACCTTTTGCTACCAACCTAGCTTTATACTTAAGATTTGAATCTGAATCGTGCTTGATTTTAAATACCCATTTATTCTTTACAACATTTGTGTCTCTTGGACGATCAACTAGAGTCCAAGTGTTATTTAATCTCAAACTTTCAAGTTCACAATTAATTGCTTCTTCCCATTTATCTCCATCAGCTGACTTTCTAGCCTCATTTATATTACTAGGTTCTAAATTATTACAAACAGAAACATGAAAATTTGTTTCAAAATCATTAAACAATACTTTACGTCTTTCCCTTAATGGACATCTTCTCTCTTCTATATCACTTGGATGGTCTTCACCTTCAGCAATTATACTAGGGAGTTCCACGATACCAGGAACATCACCGACGTTTTCATGATTTTCAAATGTTCCAGGAGTGTTCACGGCAGCTTCATCGAGATTAGTTACATCGTGTATCGACATAAGCTCTAATTTTTCTTTAAAACTTACAACTTCTTTTTCACTTTCCGGAACTTTAACTTTGACTGAATCTTCATTTTTGAAAATGATATCGCGACTTCTAGCGATCTTATCCTTTTCAGGAATCCACACTTGAAAACCGTCCTTTTTGTCAAAGTAACCAACAAAGTAGCCTTTGGAACTTTTTTTGTCCCACTTTCTTCTACTTTCTTTTGGAACGTGAACATAACATTCTGTTCCAAAAATTCTAAAATGACTAATACTTGTGGTCTTTCCTGACCATAATTCGATTGGAGATTTATTCTTTGTTGCAGTTGGACCTGTTCGGTTTAACACAAAGGCAGCAGTGTTAACAGCTTCTGCCCATAAACGAATAGGCAACTTCTTAGTATGTATTAACGATCTTCCACTTTCTACCAACGTCCTATTCTCTCGTTCGGTAGGATTTTGTTGTGGAGTGTGAGGCATTGTTACACGTAGATCAATACCGTGTTCCCCTAACAAATGTTTTACATATTTGTTATCAAAGTTGCCGCCACCATCTGTTAGTAAACATTTGATGCGTATTCCTGTTGCTTCAGCTTCTTGAATAAATATTTTAAAGCATCGAACTGCTTCAATTTTTTCACGGAGAAAAAACACACGACGAAATTTAGAAAAAACGTTTTTTATGCACAGAAAATACCTTGAATTACCAATTGATTTTACTTGCATCGGGCCACATAGATCTGCACTTATCAATTCTCCAGGAGCATTTGGGCGCTCTGTTCTATCATGAAAGGGCATTCTTGATTGTTTACCCATTAAACAACCTTCACAAAGAATGTCTTCACCATGGGGGACCGAATTTACTTCAATATTGTGTTCCTTCAATACATTCTTCAGATGATGCTTATTTTGATGACACAATCGCTCATGCCACACTTGAAGTGAGATTTCATTTACGGCTGACGTAACTTGTTCGGGTACTGAAACGCGCATATTCAGTATATATAACCCATTGTTTGTTCTACATCCAGTTAAGTAAGATACACTTCTTTTGTGAAACACGCAGCCTTTTTCATCTGCTGAAAAATTGAAACCCTTTTCAATTGCGCTTCCAACTGAGAACAAGTTCCTAGATACTTTGGGCGTATACCAAACGTTCTCTAAATGATTCCTCTTCCAACCATTTGCACCTTTGGTCTCTACATTTATCACACCTCGACCATGTGACAATACTATTTGACGATTTTTTACTTGAATTTCTTTAGGGTTGACAAATTCTTCGTAATTTACAAATCAATTTCGTCGATTGCACAGGTGAACGCTAGCACCAGAATCAGCCAGCCATAATTCTGAATCCGGTATGTCAGATAAGGCTACAAACGCTTCACCTTGGGGGGTATTTGAAACATCTTTTTTTTTTTTATTTATATAGCTGTCATTGTGTGGAATAAAGACAACCAAAGGAGGGGAATCTTTTATGGACTGCGGCAGGTCTGCAGATGCCAGAAGAGTGTGTGGGACTCACCTGAGCCTGGTATACCCACTAACCCCCCCCCCCCCCCTAACCAAACTCTCGACAGGGATGCATCCCCAATTAAAGAGAGTTGAAGTAGAAAAGAAAAAAATAAAAAAAAATAAAAAAAGAAAGATGCATGAAAATTACTGAAAACGCAAGAGAAAGAAAGAAAACAAAAGGTAAAATGAAAAAAGAAAAAAGAAAAGATTTTCGGCTACCTAAAATGAATTGAAGTCAAATCTACTTTATTTAAACTGCTAAAGGCATTGAAAAAAAAGTCAAAATTTGCTATGCGGCCCATTTTGTGCAATGGCGAGAAATGCAATAAATTGCTTTTAGCCTTGTTCAGATACAACACATCATACGTTCTAGCAGAGAGCCGAGGACAGTGAAAGCTAAGCATTTGAAGAATATTCGGGCAATTGATTTCGAAGTTAACTATTTTAAAAAACAATTTTAAGTAAGCAATTTTTGCACGGTCGTCAAGGCTGAGAAAATCAAAGTCCAGCAGCAGTTGCTTTTGGGGATACCCCCTTGGAAGATAAACACCATTGCGACAAAGATACAGATATTTTAAAAAACGTCGTTGTACACATTCCAGAGCATTTATATGTATACGGTAGAACGGTTTCCAAATAGTTATAGCATATTCAATTTTAGAACGGACAAGAGCAAAATAGATAAGCTTAATAGCAAGTTGGCTGTTCAAGTCGCGAGAGTTCCGCAAGACAAATCCAAGCATTTAGAATGAACTGGACACTACATTGTCAACGTGTTTTACAAACGTCAGTTTGTCATCGAATGTTACTCCCAAGTCTTTGATAGTGCTTACTCTGTTGAGTTCCTGGCTGTTTACACAATAATTAAAGATGAATTTGCTAACCTTTCTAGTAAAAGACATGACCGAACATTTTTTAACATTAAGAGCTAATGTCTTTGTAAAACACCATCTAATGACTGCATTTGAAAAATCTTGTAGTTGTTGGCAGTCGCTGATTGAATTGATAGGTAAAAATATTTTTAAGTCATCAGCATACAACAAAGCAGAACAAGACAATTCAGATATCAGATCATTGACGTATATGTTGAAAAGCAACGGATCCAAAACAGATTCTTGAGGAACGCCGGAACGAATATCAAATTCTGAAGAACAAAATCCAAAACAATCTACAAAAAAAAACGCGACCTGTCATATAATCAGCAAAAAGCTTAACGATATTTATGTTAAGACCAAGTTTGAGTAGTTTATTACACACTATGGCATGATCCAAGCGATCAAAAGCTTTTGCCATGTCTGTATAGATGACGTCAACTTGCAAGCCACTGTCCATTTGTATACACAGGTTTTGAGTCATAACAAATAAATTCGTCACTGTTGAACGTCCCGAGAGGAAACCATGCTGGCAATCAGTGAAAAAATTGCGCAATTTAAATTCAAGCTGATCATGTAAGATTAGCTCAAAGACCTTCGCGGAATTATTTATTATTGATATCGGACGGTAATTAGAAAAATGTGTGCTATCCCCAGATTTGAAACACGGGAATACTTTTGCGACTTTTCAAGATTTTGGATTAGAGCCGAATTTCAAACAAGGATTGTAAATTTTACATAACGGAACGGCAAAAGCGCTGGAACATTTTTTCAACAAGTAAGAAGGCAGGAAATCAGGCCCAGAAGTAGATTTGGAGCTTAGTAGAGACAGTTTTTTCTGAACTGTAGCTACGTCAAAAATTTCAAACATAAAATTTGATGTAGAAGCATAATCAGCTTCGTTTAGAAATATTTTATCAGAATCAATAAAATTCGAAGCAAAGGTTTTTTCAAAAGTTTGAGCAGTTTCTTGACAATCAGACACAGTTCTATCTCCTCACACATCTTTTGTGGAACACTTGATGCATGTCGTCGCAATTTAATGTATTTCCAAAAATTGCCAGGTTTTTCGCAAATTTTACTTTCAGAGTTTTTAAGAAATTTAGTAAAAGAAGTTCTAATCTCTTTTTTTAATTTAGACCTTAGAGCAGAGAACTTTAAATAATCAGTTTGCCGGCGATGTTTTTTGTAAATACAGAAAGCTTTGTATTTAGCTTTGATTAAAGTTATAATTCCTACCGAAAACCATAAAGGGTGAGAATGCGGCCGAGCTGAGCAAACAGGCACTAGCGTGTCAAAAGTTTCTTCAAGAGTTTTGTAGAAGTAATCACAGGCAGAATTAACATTATGACAGTTATCAAGAAAAGCCCAGTTAATGTTGAGCAGAGCATTGTTCAAATCCACCATGCAAGCTTTCCTAAAATTAAAAGCGTTTATTGCCTTAGATGGAACGTATTTTGTAATAACAGCATTTATATTAAAGTCAAATGTTGAAGCAGGATGATGAACGTCTTCCTTAACTAGATAAAAATCAGCCCTATGCACGGTTACAACATTATTTGATATCACTAGGTCTAACAGTCTATCAGAAGCATTGAAGACTTCATTATATTGCGTAAAAGACATAAAGTCTAAAAAATTACATAAGCACCTAGCTGACGGACATGCTTTATCTCTAACAGAGAAGAAATTATGAAAATCGGGAATGTTGAAATCACCTAAAATTAAAATTTCAGGGTTTTTTTCAAATTTAGAGATTGTCGAATCCAGTAAGTCAAACAAAGAATTATAGTAATCTTCTCCTAGCGAGGGTGGGATGTAAACGCAGAAGATTGAAAGGAATTTAAATTTTAGTTGAATTTTAATGCCAACGATGTCAACCAGTGGAATTTTTTGCAAGTCCTCTTCTGAGAATACTATTGGAGAAGCAGAAAACAATTTTTTCAAGACAATAGCAACGCCTCCGCCACGAGACCTGCCCACTTTATGAAAATTTCGATCTTGCCTGAAAACCAAAAATGATGAGTCAGAAAACTCAGAGTTAAGAACGCTGTAATTAGGCCATGTTTCAGTCAGGCAAATAATGTCATAACTTGAGCTTAAAATATTGTTATAAAATAAGCTACATTTGGAATTAAGACCTCTAACGTTCTGATAGAAAATAGATACAGAATTACTATTACAGTGAAGATGCCCTAAAGATGCTATTGTACCGGAATGAATCTGATCAATCGAACACTTAGACATTGATTGCTACTTAACGTTCACTGATTGATTAACCTTTAATACCTTTTGTTTGAACACAGACAGAGCATTCGCGTATGCATGACAGGAATTATAATCCCAAGCAGCGTGATTGAATTGAACTTGGGGATTTTATTCTTTCAGAATAGCACAATTTGAACAATTCCGAGGTTTGCCTACATTAGGACACTCTTTCACATTGTGCTCAAGTGCACAGAGAGGACATGAAAAATTTTTAGTGCAACGCGTACTAGTGTGGTTGTAGCCGTTACATTTATAGCACCTCATGAGCTCAACGGCGTCGAAAACAGAACAGCTATTGTACCCAATTAAGATATTCTTTTGCTGACACAATTGGTTGTACGTATTAACATCTACTTGCAAAATAACTTGAAATATATCTTTATTTTTGTGAGTAGGCCAATACTTCGTCAGCTTACAAAAGGAGAAGTCAAAAATTTCTTTGTTTTGGGCCATTAAAACATCAACAAAATCAGGTTCTGCAATTTCTCTAGAGAATCCAACTATTTTGACTTTAGGATGTAACGGAGACAGCTTGGATACCGTATATTTAGACGAAAGCTTATCAGAAATTACTTGTTCAAATTTATCACAGTTTTTTGAATCAGAGCTAATAATTTAACCGTTGCCACTGGTCGCTCTTACATCCATAATTTTAATAGCACACATAACAGGGTCGACACTTTTAAACAAATCTGACCTTGTTCCCTGTTGCGTTTGAGAGGGATTTTTTGGCTTCACAATAACTCTACTGTTATTCAAGGTTTTGACTTTATCTGAATACAAGTCTGGCTGCTTATTTGTACCATTTTCGATGAAGTTACTACACAATTTAACGAGCTCAATATTGCTTTGTTTTAAATCACTAACTTCTGTTTTCAAAGAATTTACAACAGAGATAACACCTTCCAGCATTTGGGCCACTCCCTCTTTGAACATTGAGTTTTGTAAAATGTCAGAGCAGATCTGCTGAACATTTGCGCCAGGAGAATTCGAGCATGATGAGCAAGAGATCTTAATAAATCGCGACTTTTTACAAAAATCAGCAATTGATGAAGCATCCACGGCTCTAACACCAATACAAGAAAAATGCAAATTGCAATTACACGTGCTACAAGAAACCGACAAAGTATGATCTACCTGTGCCTTGCACTCGGGACATATATTGACCACGTCACCTCCCATAGCATAAAAATGCTTTAAATAGTCAATAATATGATGATCACATTCAAGCCGGATTACACTGAGAGAAAGGATACATTGATCACAGTTCAATTTGGCAAACAAAAACCTTGACAGTGGTACAGCTAATCAGTAAGAAAAAAGGCACTGTACGTAAAAGTAACTTCAATAAAAATCACTGTTTCAGGCTCCGAGTTGAAGCTTGTAAGAGTTGTAAGTCCGCGTCAACCCCAATTATAAAAGTCTCAATAGATTAGTTGAAATTGAGGAATTGGAACACAGCCAATTATTATCAGCGTCAGCCGACGCCTTATCAGTGAAGACACCGATAAAGAGAATTGCACCAATCTCCTCTATTACGTTTGTAGAGATTATAGGCAAGTCTACCGACTAACCTTAAGTGAAAAAGAAAGGATTAACCTTAGTACCTGAAGAGTTTTCCCAAAACGAAAATTAAAAACTCCTAAAAACCTCGAAAAACTACAGGAATTCACTCAGCAGTAAACACCACGTGAACACACAGCTGTCAATCTCATTCTTTTTTTTAGAGAAAGTCCTAGAAGACATTTTTTATGTCTTCTAGGACTTTCTAGTTTTCGACTTGGGTTCAGAGTACAGTCCTTAATAAAATGTTCCGGTTTATGGCATCTAAAACATTTATATGTAGTTTTCTTATTAACTAACTCGTTACCTGAATTATTGGATTTCTTGGCACTAAGTAAGGCTGTGCCGTCGTCATGTTTGTTTGGAAGTCTCATCTCGATCAGTCGCAGACGCTCAAGAAGTAGATTTATTGATCTGTCTTCTATTTTGATCGACTCCCATACACTCTTAAATTCAAAATATTCTCCCGGTAACGTGTTCATTATTGTACTCATCAAAAGTAGATCTGGTAGTTTATTTTTCCCTAAACGCTCCAGTTCACCGTTCAGTTCATGAAATGTCTTCTGCAGCTTTGACACGTGCGTTGCGAGGTTTTCACAGGGGTCCTTTGTTTCTTTGAAAAATTCTTCCATAAGCCTGTCCACCCTCTGTCCAGAACTTTGTTCATACACACTCAGCAACTTTACACATATTTCATTTGAATTTTTGCAGGTAGCCGTTAATTCTACAATGTTGTCATCTAACGTGTTTACTAGGATTAGTTGTGCTAAACTATCTAGCTTTTTGAAGTTTCGCTGTTTCTTGATAAAGGCTTCGTCATCAGCGGACTCTCCGGCTTCCAGCCTTGGGGCTGCCTTCGTACCAATCACGTACTCATGTACATCTTGATGTACTAGCAGCAATTCAACCTGTCGCTTCCATTTGCTAGAATTTTTTCCAGCTTCCTAATTTGGTGTTTGAACTCCATGTGGTTAACCTCAAAGACACCTTAACCACAAATCCGTGAGAATAAACTATGTATTTATTATCTTCTATTGTGCGTTCACTGGGCCTATAACCTATTGGTTTATTCTCCGGGTAACTAAATACAACCGTCTCGTTCAAAGACTATATTGAGAGAGAGCGCGTTACACACTTACACCGTCAGAGACAACAAGGTTGGTAAAAGTCACAGACTATATGACAAACAGTGTTGCCGAACTTAAAACTAAGATGACATTTTTCAATAGATCGATCTCAACTTTTAAAAACTTGATGTTAATTATGATGACGGTATCATGCTTGTGATGATATTGTACCGCTAGAGTAAAATTTTACTCTGATAATTTTTATTATAATACTGCAATAGTTTAATCAAAAATTTAGTTTGCAAAAACTGTACAGCAAGAAATAAGCAATAAAAAACCGCTTTACATTTAAATTATTTTTCAACTTTTTGATGACAGGATCCGATCCCAAAGTCAAAATTCTGTCATTGAAGAATCATTTTTCACTGACATAGATGACTAAAATTTATTGCGTTTGACTGTAGTTAAAATTTAATCTTCTTTGTTTAAATTAGATTGAACCATCCTTAAGATTCTTAATGTCGTCTTACACTACTTATCAACTTTAAACTCTTTTTGCCTGAAATTATTTGAACTTTGAACTTAACTTTGTTTATAATCAATCTTACTTGCACTTCTTTGTTTATGCACATTTTTAATATGTCTATTGCATATTTACATATTTTTTCCCAGAATGTTGACAAGAAATTGCTCTCTTAACGTGAGTTTCTTGCCAGTGAGTTGTTAAACTTTTTTTTGATTCAAATTTTACATGGCGCACGGAAATCGATTGTGGATTTTTCCTAGGATCTCATTGTCATCACTATAAAAAAAATATTAGGGAAATTCAACTACGAAAAAAACCCAGAACACAAACCTATTTAGTAGTAAATTTTTTTCCACAAGGATAACAGTTAAATAACGCTAACTGTCGACGATGGGTCGACATCTTTATCTTGGGGTCATAAGATCAATATTATTACAGACAAATCTGCAACTACCGTAATAGCGGGTGTGTGATTCTGTTTGTTCTTCTTCCTTTAGATTATTTCGCATTAAAAGAAAATGCAACATGTTGCTCCAATATACGATACACAAATTGTGGGCGCTTGTTGAGCAAACAACCGTTCTCATATCAAAGCACCGATGCAATTTCTGGACTGGGATCTGGTTAGGGACTTGTGTCATTTTCACCCAAATAAAAGTTTTCATAAGAATTGTTGCTTATAACAGAAGCAGGGCGTGAACGAGATTGAGGACGAGATCGAGAACAAGATTGAGAACGGGAACGAATACTTGGAGCATTGTTCTGAATGCTCATAGACGATTTTCTAACACTTAAAATAAAATATCGTCCATTTTTCCAACGTGCCCAATTGTGTCCTCTTTAAAATATTAACATTAAATTAAAACAATATGAAAGTAGAACACCTGTTTAACAAGAGATAAAATTATATACAAAATATTAAGTTTTACAGCGTGATTGATAAAAGCATAGTCATAGCAAAAGCATGTTTAAAAACTTGAAGAAAAATAGCTTTTACCGCCCGAATTGTAAATTATTCTATTTTAGTTATGATTTTGGTAGTTTTGCCAAATATGCACTATGCGGTTTTTTAAAAAAAATTTCAGGCATTAGTAAAACCTGAATAAGAAGCATATAATAGTAGATTATACCACGAGTCAATAATGACAGCTATTATTCCCGAGGAATATTTACGAACCGAGCCGCGTAGCGGCGAGGGAGTAACATTCCGAGGTAATAATAGCCATTATTGCGAGCAGTATACTCTACTTTATCTACGACTAATATATAAATTTCGGATTTTTAATGAACAATTGAATAATTTTATTTGTCAATTACATTAATATTAGTAATAGTACAGTTAATAAACTGAATTGGTCGTGAACTATTAATAACTTCAGAAGAGTTTTCAAAACAAATATTTGGAATTTCAGTTCCTGTAAAGGAAGAAGATTCTTGATTACTATTTATCAGTTTAGCAATAGTATCTGCTGTAGTTAAATATGTATATTCACCTTATGTAAAAGAAAAGCTTCATCTGGAGCTTTATCAATAAATTTCCTAATCTCTTCCTAAGTCAGAGTGGAAGACTTCTTTGCTTGAAATCCTTCAGACTTTCTTTTTAAAAGCGCTCGTAGTTTGCCGTATTTCTCCAGATCAACGTCATGGTTTATTCTCAACATAGATTTAATTATTGAATAGAATGACCATAATGAAGATGGTTTGTATTTTGCACTTAATTCAGTGAAATAGGCTAATAGAACATTTTCGGAAAATAAGTTTGCGTTTTTTCGAGGACGCCATTCGTTGAAGGTTGCGTACGTTTTATTGTAAATGGATTTCGATGTTTCCGGTATCAAGGTAGATGTTGTTGCTGCAGCTAGTTGTACAATTTCTGGAGGTGTACAAGCAAAAGACTCTTCATTTTCATCCATTTCAATACAAATACACAAACACTACGCGTTTAATAGTGACACTTTTGAATTTGTGCATTCTGTTTCCATGGTATTATTTAATTTGAGAAATTTTGTGATAGGACGGCAAGAGGGAATAAGGACTATTAATCCCTAGTCATTATTTCCTTAAGGAATAATATATAGCATTATACTGCAAAAACTTCAGGTATAATACTTACATTATACATTAGTCGTATATAAAAGTAATAAAAGTTTGTGCAATTTTGTAACAACCGGAATAATGAGTAAACTAGAGGTGCTGGGTAGGTAACATGATTATATAAAATATGCGCATAAAAAGCGAAAATCATGTCAAAATAGTAAAAATACTAACTTGTCTATAAAGCTTTTAGGGCAAGGAACATCAACTAAAATAGTTTGCAAAGGATTGTTGACATTTTATTGTAGGAAAAACTGCGAGAATGGTATTCGGTTGTCAAAATATTAAAAAAGATATCACTAAAATATAAATTAACTATAATTACTACGCATGAGGCATACCAGCATATAAATCAGCCGCATATGTGCAATATTAGTTTATTTCGAGTCGGCAATGTGTTCGGTTGTGAAAACTTGTGCTCTGTGCTTGTCGCAAAATCAAGACATCGGAAAGATGATAATGTGCACGACTTGCGGAAAATCATTCCACGGCAAATGCATTTACGTAGTGTTCGCAAAAAAGAATCATGGAAATGCATTAACTGCGATATAAGTGGCAAATCTTTGTTAATAGACAAAAACCGTGCAACATGCCAAAATTGTAATCTGTGTGGTCAATTTTCATATGAGAATCTTATAACACACATATCCGAGCTTGTGTCTACAATTTATGTGATGAGTGGTTAGATTGATGTGTAATCCAAAAACGTTAAAGAACAGCTCTCTAAAGCCGACACAAAGATAACTACTTCTAAACCTTCTAAAAGGCGACCTTTCAGAATTGGCTCAGGGAGCTTTTCCATAGATAGGTATGATAATGATGGATTTGTTGCCGTTGTCAGATAAGGAAAACCATATCACTAGAATTTATTCAAGTGCTTCTGAAGACAAAATAAAAAAATATAATTTAGAAAAATAAAAAATTGAATACCCAAATGATACTGTGAATATAGATTTATTAAAACTGTCGTCAAGACATCCAGATCTGTACAGTTCTGCCGTCTCCCGTCTTTCAAGCCGAGCAGACGTGCTTATAGACGATAGCTATTATAGTATAAATTGAAATTATTGCTTCATAGTGCGAGTGTCGTGTAGTTTTTGAAATGTAGTTACGGATATATATATATATATCGCTTTCTTAAACAAGAATAGTGTGATTAAGCACTTTTATTTTTGTTTTATATACCGATAACTACAAGATATAAATTACTGCTCGGTGTAGTGTAGTGTAGTGGTTGTTAAGTTTTTTTCTCTGCTATCGATTCTTATCTCTCTTTTTTTTTTCTTTTAATCATCTATTTTTTTTTTAAATGCCGTTGTGTAAACTCTGTGAAACAGACTTTAAACGTTATGATAAATCATACCAATGTCTTTTTTGCAACGCTAAAATACATGTTAAATGTTTAGGTTTTGAGGAAGCTGACGTAAAAGTCATAAGTAAGTTTAAAAACTTCAAATTTGTATGTGATGATTGTCTGCTACTGGAGGGTTCCTCTAAATTAGATGCTCTAAAAGAGACAGTTGATAGATGCGTCTCAATGATTGAACAGCAAAATAAAACTATAACTCTTCAAACAAGTAATTTGAATAATTTAATTGAAAGAAGTTTACCAAATCTAAATGTGGATAAAAAACATGAGTCTCCTACGTATGCTGCAGCGATCAAGAAGAAATCTTCAATAGTTGTTCAAGCTAAAGGTGACAATCAGTCGGTGTCTGACACTAAGCGTGAACTTATGAATAAGGTTGATCCTGTTAAAGCTAACACTAATCTGTATAAAGTTAAGCCAGGGCGCAATGGAAGTGTTATTATAAGTTGCGAAAATACTGATGATTCTAACAAAATCAAAGATGTTGTATCTGAAAATCTTCCTAACTATATTATTAAACAATTACCTCATCTGAACCCCAGAATCAGAATTGCGGGCATCGATAAAGCAATAACTGAAGCAATACTAGTCGATTACGTAATCTCTCAAAACAAATCTCTTTTCAGTGCTGAATATGTTTGTCAGTTGAAAATGATGAAGCCTCTCCGTAATAATGATAAATTAAATCAAGCTGTTTTAGAGATTGATCTCTTGACATACAGGAACTTTATGAAAATTGGCAAGGTACTGGTGGGTTATAATTATTTTTCAGTGTGGGATGCCATTGATGTACGTAGATGTTTTAATTGCTGCGGTTTTTCTCATTTGTCAAGTCAGTGTCAAGTAGGCGCACCCATTTACCCAAGGTGCTCCAGCAGTCATTCAGTAAAGGACTGCAGTTCCAAAACTTTAACGTGTGTACATTGTCATCCGTTAAGCACTAAACATCCTGAAATAAGTAGTGATCATGCGGCTTGGGATATAAACAAATGTTCTGTTTACAAATCACATTTGGAAAAATTTAGATCGTTAATTCTTAACGCCGAATAGCAATTACAGAAGGCTCACGCCAAACAGGCTTCTCCTCTAAATTTAAACAGTTCTACACCTACACAGAATTCTTCGGTAATCTCGTGCTACTATCAAAATGTAAGAGGCTTGAATAGTAAAGTTGATCAAATTTATTCAACTACATCATGCTTAGATTATGATATTTATTCCCCTTATTTCACATCAGACTCTCCACCGTCCGCTAACGATGAATTTCTTTTCAGTATCCAATATCAAAATGTAGGAGGTATGAGTTGTGAACTGAGTGATTTTTTTAAAACGGCCTCCTCATCCAACTGTGATGCTATTGCTATTAGTGAGACTTGGTTTTCGGAGAGTATTCTATCTTCAGAGGTAGTTGATAGCAATATATATAATGTACTCAGATGTGATAGAGATTTTGTGAACTTAGAGTTGTCAAAAGGTGGCGGCGTCATGCTTTTGGTTCGTAACAATTACAAGGTTATCAAGCTTGATCTCTCACAACTAAGGTCTAGGGTGCCCATTGCTGATGTTGTAGGATGCAAAGTTTTTGTCTCACCGTCTGTTACTATGCACATCTTTGTTATCTACTTTCCCCCCAGGATGTCTTCACACTCTGTCTATGAAGCTCTTGAATATATTGAATTACTGGAAATTTTATACGAGTCGCATGTTTTAATCCTTGGTGATTTTAATGCTCCGCATTTTGTTGATTTTGCATCTAATGCTGTCCATGATAACAAAAGTATATAATTTCCTATACGTCTTAAATTTAACGCAACTTAACGGTGTCTTTAACCAAGATGGTAGACTGTTGGATCTTGCTATTGGCAACGTTAATTGTGATATTAAGCGCGACGATTCTCCTTTGTTAATGGTCAACTATTTCCACCCTGCTTTACTTTGTATTTGCGATTTTGGTGAGTTTAGATCAATTAACTTTTGTGAAAACTCGACTGAAAAGCGATACAACTTTCGCAAAGCAGACTTTACGGGTTTATATAATGCCATGACTCTGATCGATTGGACCAGCTTAAAGAATATTGATAATGTTAATGATGCTTGTGCTCACTTCTACCAACTGCTTTTTGATCAGTTTGACATTTATGTTCCTCTTAGAAAACCTTGGCGTCGCAAATACCCTGTGTGGTTTGATAAGGATATTGTCAATCTGATTAAACTGAAAGAAGTGGCCCTCAGAAAATATAAGAGATACAAAATGCAATGTTATTTTGAAGAGTTTAAAGATCTAAGACGTCTGGTTAAATTGCGCTCCACGCAGGCGTATGATGGGTATCTTCTATAAATACAGACTTCTTTAACATCTGATCCTAAAAAATTTTGGTCTTTCGTTAACTTAAAAAGGAAACAAAATAGAATACCGGGTTCTATGTATGACAGAGCTAATAATACTTTGAGCACTCCGTATGAGATCGTCAATGCTTTTGCTTCTTATTTTGAAAGTACCTTTATCCATGGTAATAGTTTTCCAACCAACAGTGGCAATGTCTTCTCGGCATCTAATCTCTTCACCCTCCAATGCATCTCAGACGATGACATTATTAGGGCCATACACAAGTTGAAACCTACCATGAGTCAAGGTTCTGATGGTATTCCTGCATTTTTGTCAAGGACTGCGCGAATGTCTTAGTGCTGCCATTGTCGATCTTATTTAATCTCATACTTAAAAATGGGGAATATCCTAGTGCGTGGAAACTGGGTAAAATTTGCCCAATATTTAAGACTGGCGAGAAAGATAAAATTATAAACTACCGTCCAATTACAATTTTGTCCTCAATTTCTAAAGTGTTTGAGTCTATCTCTGTCTATGCATTTATGTACCATCATGTGCGAAATATCATATCTGAGAAACAACGCGGATTTGTTAAGGGGAGGAGCACTACTACTAACCTGGCCTGTTTTGTCCACTTTCTAGCTTCAACTCTTGATGAAGGATCTCAAGCCGACACTGTTTATACGGACTTCTCCAAGGCTTTTGACCAAGTAGGACATGATGCTATCCTCAATAAGCTGGACTATTACGGTTTTAATCAGGACTTTGTGTGTCTGATCAAAAATTATTTGGTTGGTAGGGCTCAACATGTAGATTATGCCGGCTTCAGTTCCAGAACGTTTACCGTTACCTCGGGAGTGCCTCAGGGTTCTCATTTGGGACCATTGCTTTTTCTTCTCTTTGTTAATGATATTGTTTCTTCTCTGTCGTGTAGCAGCCTGTTGTATGCTGATGACATGAAGTTATATGCCAAAATTAATTCTCTATCCGATTGTCTCTGTCTTCAAAAAGACCTGCATATTTTGGCCATCTGGTGTTGTGATAATGGATTGTCTCTGAATATCAGCAAATGCAAAATTGTGTCTTTCACTAGAAGAACTAAGACAATTACCTACGACTACACTATTAATGGAGATGTCTTAACCAGGGCTGCAATTATAAAGGACTTAGGTGTCACTTTTGACTCACAACTATCTTTTGTGAATCACATTGATTGTATAACCGCCGATGCCCTTAAAATGCTGGGTTTTTTAATCAGGTCTTGCAAAAATCTCGATTCGGTGCAATGTCTAAAAGTTTTATACTGTGCCCTGATTAGGTCGCGTCTTGAATACGCTTCTGTAATATGGTCACCTTTTTATGCCAAATACTCTTTACAGGTCGAACGCATACAGAGAAAATTTTTGAAGTACTTATGTTTCAAGGAGGATTCTTCGTATCCATCTCACGGAATCGAAAATGATATTTTATGTGATAGATTTCAGTTCTGTTCATTGGAAACGCGTCGAACTGTGCACCTAGTTAGTTTTTTACATAAGATACTTAGTAACACAATTCTGTGGTCTGAATTACTATCTCAAATTCAACTGTGGGTTCCGCAATTTAATTCTCGACAGCACCGGTTTTTCTTTGTTTCAAAACCTAACACCAATATTGCTTTAAGATCTCCGAGTCGTTCAATGTGTATCATGTTTAACCGGATTTCTACAGAATGCGACATATTTGTTGATAAATGGTCTGTTATTCTCTCTGTCATTTTGCGTCATACAAAGTCAGCTCGGTCATAATGTGGTAATTTTAATCAATTAATTTCCCTGAATTACCTTTTCTTATTTTGCTTGAGTCCTTGAGTTTTTCAACTAGTTTTTCTACACTCTGGTCGCGTTCTTATTGTCTCTATGTTTCTAATTGTTTGTTTATGGCCATTTATGGCTCCTTTGCTTCTAACTTATTTATACTTTTGTCATCTAGCAACTAGTGAAATGGCAGTTCCCTAATGGGAAGGCAGTGTGCTTAAGCTGCCTTTTGCAATATGGCACTACATTTCACTAGAGTATACATGCCTACCTATCCTGTAAATGGGTTTATCCTGTTGGATAACTACTTAATAATAATAATAACAATAATAAAGTTTTTCTAAGATAACAGCAAACACAAAATATTCGACTAGTCTCTTGCAAGCTTCATTTTGGCCAACCGAAATTGCAATCCAGAAATATTTTTCTCTAAAAAACCTCATAAAGCAAATGGTAATTTTTTAGACAAAGAAACATTGCCACAAATAGTTTAAGTGTTATTATCAAAATGTTAACGGTTTACGAACAAAAATTGACATTTTTTATTCCAGTGTAATTATACAAGATTTCAGCATAATAGCTCTTTCGGAAACCAATTTAATCTAAAATATAAAAAATAATGGATTTTTTGATGACAGATATGTTGTGTATAGAAAAGACAGAGTTATAAAAAATTGTGATAAGATAAATGGTGGTGTTGTTTTAGTGGCAGTGCAAAAGTGCATTTCCTCGCAGCTATTAGAAGTTCAATGTAAAAAACAATGAAGAAATTTGGATATTTTTATCTATAGAAGGTGTGTCAATAATTCTTGGAGTGGTTTATTTTCCTCCGCAAGCCATTATTGATGTGTACAACACTCACATTGAGGTGATAAACAAACTTGTACATGATTATCCTTTTGCAACTGTATGTGTTGTGGGTAATTTTTTTTTTTTTTTTTTTATTTAATTTGTGGTAAAAATTAATATACATTCACTTAAGTACTAGAAAAAAACATAAAACATTTTCTTGATAAATCCTTAACGTAAGCATAATTCTTAAGTAATTACAAAATGTGTTTCAAAATTTACTTTTTACTTTTAAACCACCTCTCCTCAAAATAGCAGAGCTAGTGCATGGGAGGAGGGTCTGCAAAACTTATTAAATAAAAAAAGGATACATATTGATTATAGGAAAGGAAGATGTTTAGACGACAGCATCACCATAGAATAATAGTTTGTTAGTCTAACAACTTAAATATTAGATAGATTATCGTGTTTTTACTCTGTACGGGTACATTTGGTGTAATTTGGCTGCAATATGGAATTGTGATTTTGACATAGCTTTTACATTGAAAGGGAGTGCATTAATTATTTTAGTTTCTTTATAGAGGTAGGAAAGCTGCCCAAAAGAAGTTCGTGTTCTTTGGTATCTAAAATTAGCAAATTATAATTTGCTAAAAATTTCTTGGGTGCCTGAACCAGATAGTAACTTTTTAGTTCCAGATAATGTTTCAAGCTGTATTAAACAAATAATTTGTAACACATATGCGCTAAACAAGCTTGCACAATTTAATAGTAAATTGAATAGTAAAAATGTAATTCTAGATCTTTGGTTTTGTAGCACCAGTTTAGAAATGGATTACTATGTTCAACCTTTTGTTTCGTGCGATGTACATCATGCTATTTTAAGCTATACTTCAAAACATTTTTGTGAAAGACATTGAATGTGATAACATAATTTATTATTTAGACGAGAGTATGGTTTCGCACCCTCCGGGTGCTTACCTACTCTCTTGAGTAGAGGGTTGCCTACGGCAACGTGTATGAACCTAGAGGGGTTGCCTTCGGCAACCGTAAAAGAGACGCACTTTTTTTTTTTATTAGATTATTGTTTATTCATTTTTTTATTGTAATATATTTTTATTTATTTCTTTTTGTACTTATTCTACTTTCTCATATCAACGTTTGCCTTCGACAACATTTATATAAACCTAGCCCATTATTATTTATCTTGAAATTTATTATTATTTATTTAAAAAAATTTAATTAGATTTTATTAATTATACTTATTTTTTTTTCTTTTATCTTTCTCATCTTTTTCTTATAATAAAGCAAGCATATTAGCATTTACCAATTTTTTTTTATTTATTTTTTTTTGTACTTGTTCTACTCACTCGTATTGAATGTTGCCTGCGGCAACATATATAAATCTATTATTATTTATTTTTAAAAATACTTTTACTATTCATTATTATTATAATTTTTTTATTTTTTTCCCATTATTTAGGTGTCGAACAGTCATTTTCTGTTATAAAAATTCTTGTTATAACATTTGAGATCAGATTTTGACATAACGTTTTCATATTAATAATACTTTAATATTTAAAAATAATATTACTATCTATCATTATTTTATATTATTTATATTATTTATATTATATATATTTTTTTTATTCCTTCTTGTTCTTACTATACTCTCTTATATGTAAAAGGTTGCCTTCGGCAACAATAACACAAAAATTTTTTTTTTATAAAAAAATTTTGCATTACATTTTTTTATTTAATATACTTGATTTTTATTCTTCTTTTTTTTTCAAATTTTTTTCTTTCTTTTATTTTTATTTTTTTTTCTTCGTTTTAATTTTTTTCATTTTTATATTAATTTTATTACTTTAATAATAATTGTTATTAAAATTAGAAGAATAAAAACTATAATATATTATAATAATTTATATGAGTTTTTTCTTATTCTCTTCTAAAAAAAGTCTTTTATTATTTTTTTTCAAAATTAAAATTGTTATTTTATATATTTATTTTTGTTTCTATTATTATATTTTTTTATTTATTCCTCCTTTTACTTACCTCACTTTCTTATATAGATAAGGTTGCCTTAGGCAACCATAAAACAACCATATTTTATTTTTATTAAAAAGGTTTGTATTACATTTTATTAATTATATACTATATTCTTTCTTTTTTTTTCTATTTGTTTTTTTCTTCTATTTTTCTCCTATTTTCTATTTAATTTTTTCAAAATATGTAATCATTCAATTACAATCATACATAATCTAAAGAAAAAATCTATATAAATTATTTATATTTTAGTTATATATCATATATCAAATTCAAAAAAACAACTACTCTATAGAAATTCGTACATTGAAACTTTTATTTTCTCTTTCTTTTTGTTTTTTTATCTCTTCAACTTTTTTTTTTGAACTTGTTTTTTTATTTCTCTTCACTTCTTTTTGATTCTATTTGTTCCTATTTTTATAATGTATTTACTTGATTTTAATTTTTTTTTTTAATTTTTTTTATTTTTTTATTATTTCTTTCTTACATTTTCTTTTTTTGTGTATTTTAATTTTTTTTTAAACTATTCTTTTTTTTAATATTGTATTATTCATCTATAAACTCTTGATATTTTCACATTTTTTTTTTCGTATTTATAATATGGTTTTCCAATCTAAACATTTTCTTTTCTATAAATTTTTTTTTCGATTTTTTTTATTCTTTACCTAATTTTATCAATTTTTATTTTTCTACAAATACCATAATTTTGTTTTTCTATACTACTTAAATTATCTTTTCTTTTTTATTATCAACAAATTTATAATTTCTTTTAGTTTTTCTTGATGCTTTTTTTCACTTAAATCATCGCATATCTTTTAAAATTAACATTTTTTTATTTTTAATTTTTTGCAAATTTTTTTTTCGCATATTTGATTGTCGGAAATTAAATAACAAAAATTTCAAATTTTTATTGTATAATTATTAATTAGAAACATTTGTTTAAAATTAATACAATCCAAAAAAAAAATTTTTTTTAATAAATATTTAATTTGGCAACACTTTTAAAAAAAAAATTTTAATTGCCTAGTTGCAACAATGTAACCGAAAACGTTTGTTTCTTGACAAATATTTGACGTAACTTTCATAAAAAAAAAATTAGGTTATATCGTAGCGAACACATTGACATATTAATTTCAATATATATTTGTTGAAATTTTCTTATAAATAACGTTTTCACAACTATTTTTATGAAAAAATTTATAAATAATTATTTTGTTTGTGTTACTAAGAAACAAATAAATATATATGTCAATTTAAAAAAAAAATTGTAATTATTGGTTGCTATAAACAAATTTGTTTATAGCAACAAAAAAAAATTTGGGGCTCAATTTTGGAAGACCTATTAACCAAAAGCTTTTCTTTCAGCCATAATAACCTTCTCGACTTTTTAATCTTTACTTTTTCTATTATATTAGCTTCACCCCTTTGACATTTCGGGGGGCATGCTCTATCAATATAAGATTTTAGTATTTAATAAAAAAAAGTCAAAAAACCTACCCAGAGCTTTTCCTTCTATTATTTCTTCTATCTTTTCCAATATAAAAAAGCATTTCAATTAATTTGGGGCTCAATTTTAGAAGAACTATTAACACAAAATCTTTTCTTTCAACCATAACAAATTTATAATAAAGTAAAACTGTCAATTTGACAATTTTTTTTGTGAGCTTTTGATATTTTGACCGAAACCAAAAAAAAGACCCCTTTCGCCTTTTCGATCTTTGCTTCTAACTTTTTGGTGAGTGCCAATTGTTTATTTAACCAATATTTTAATTGTTTTGAGCTGTATTTACGTAGATTTTCCATTACATTCGCTTCACTTATTTGACAGTTTGGGTCACTAATTTTTCTCTAAAAATGCCTTGAAATCTTTTAAAAACCACCAAACAAACCTTTATGAATCGTTCAAAAATAGCCTTTAAACGTTGTTTTCATTTGAAAATTCATTGTAATTTCTATTATATTCGCTTCACTTATTTGACAGTTTGGAGCACTAATTTTTCTCTAAAAATGTCATAAAATCTATTAAAAAGTAAACCAAACCTATGCAAATTTTTATCGGTCGCTTGAAAATAGTTTTTAAACAATGTTTTTTTTATCATTTAAATATTCATTGAATTGTTCTCCCATTAAATTCACACTCCACTCTATTGACAGTTTGGGGGGCTACAATTTATAAAATCTTCTTTCTTGATGAAATTACATTATTTATTTATTTATTTATTTTTTTATTTATTCAAATAATGAACTCAACAGCTAAAAGCCAATGACAGAGTTCAGTTACAGAAATACATTATAAAAATGGATGAACGGTAGCAATATGTTTATTTACAAAGAGCTTAATTATTAGAGATAATATTCAGTATTGCTCTGGCAGATCTAGATTGTGAAATATCAAATGTATTGTCTAACTCATATAAAGTATTACCAGAGGACAATAGTCTGTAAACAGGTGACGTTTTAGCAAAATTTGTCCTCACTGAAGGTAAATAAAAAGGTCTACCAGGTCTGCTAGAGGAGGCAACAAACTTGATAGATTCCAATAAATCAATGCAGTCCACATGACCATTAACAATACGATTCAGTAGCATAGCAGTAGCACATAGACGTCTGTCTTTTAAAGTAAACAAACCTAATCTTTTTCTCAATGCAACATAGTCAGAGCCTAATTCCGGATATGCTCCATCCAGCTTCCAGATTAAAAATTTTATGAATTTATTTTGAATCCTTTCAATTTTGTAGCTATGAACATCAAATATTGGATTCCAGACAACTGAGGCATATTCCAGTTTGGCTCTCACCAGTGCACAGTATACTGCTTTCATGGCTTTTAAAGAGTTAAGATTTTTACAGGAGCGAGTAACAAATCCCAAGGTTTTCCAGGATGCGGTAGTGATTCTATCTATGTGCTGGTAAAAATTGAATTCCGAGTCTATGACTACACCTAAATCAATGTGTGAGGACACACGTTTAACTACAATATCATTAATAGTGTAATTGAAGATTATTGGAGACCTTGACCTAGAAATTGACATTACTTCACATTTATCTTTATTTAATATTAGGTTATTATCAGCACATAGATTTACAAAGTAATCGACAAGCCGTTGTAGTTTTGAGCAGTCACGGACAGTATCAATACGGAGAAAAATTTTAGTATCATCAGCAAATGCATTGACTATACATCCAAAATCATTGTTGCTAAGCAGATTTAATAATACATTCATGAATATTATGAACAATAGCGGTCCAAGGTTCGAGCCCTGTGGAACTCCCGACGTTGAAAGATAACACTTTGAGTAAGCACCCTCATAGAAAACTTTATTCTTACGATTTATCAAATAAGACGATAGCAGTGCTAACAACGCATCTGGCAAATTGAGCTCAGCCAGTCTACTTATAAGTATCCAAATGTCCACCTTATCAAAGGCCTTTGCTAGATCAGTATAAAAGACGTCAACTTGCGCAGCCTCTGATGAAGCAGCATGCGTATACTTGGAGAAACAAAGTAAGCTAGTGACAGTGGACCTTCTTGGAGTGAAACCATGCTGGTGTGGTGAGAGGTCATTTTTAAATGAGCAATAAAGCTTAGAGTATAAATATATTTCAAATACTTTAGAAAAAGCACAGAGGATGGAAATCGGTCTATAATCCTTGACTTGAGATTTACTGCCCGATTTGTGAACTGGGCAGATCTTCGCAGTTTTCCAGCAATCTGGAAAAGTTCCCATTTTTAAACAAGAAGAAAATATGATTGCTAGAGGAACTGCAAAAGAATCTGCTAGAGTTTTTACCACACAGCATGGTATACCATCCAGTCCAGCTGACCATTTCTCAGGTAGCTCTTGAATAATTTTAATGATATCGTTAACAGTTGGAGGTTTCACAGAGCCCAAAGTGTCTTTACAAGAATAATCATTTATACCATCTGGTCTATCCGAGGCTGGAAGAAAGACCGAGCCAAAATGGTCAGCAAGCTGTCAGCAATAATATGTGGATCACTTTCGTTTATATTATTAATTTCAAAGACACGGGGTATATTATCTTTACCACGTAATTTCTTAATAAAAGACCAAAATAATGAGGGTTGCTTATCAAATTTACATTCTGAGTCTGAAATGAAGCTATCGCGAGCATCTTTAATATCATGTTTTATCTTTTTGCGCAGATGTAAGTACTGTGACAAGTGATAGCCAGAGTTAGTCTTTTTATAATTGATTCTATGTCTTTCTTTCAACCTTAGATCCAATTTTATCCTATAACTAAACCACACTGGCGATACATCACCAAGTTTAGTATTATCATACGCTGGAATAGTATCAGAGAATATCTTATTAATTATATTATAGAAAATATCACAATTTATGTTTGGGTCACACAGTGAAAGAATCTGATGCCAATCAGTAGAATTTAATGCATTACTAATTTTATCTTTATCAAGTTTATTAAAATTAAGTTTGCGATTATTATTAACAATGGGTGCATGTTTAATTGTCTCTTTAGAAAAAATATCGATTGATAGAGCAGGATGATGTTTATCAAGATCTACCAGTGACCATATTGATTCCATCACTGTGCACCTCATATTTGTAAAGACTAAATCTAGACATCTATCCTTAAAGTTAAATATGTTATTGATTTGCATGTATTTGAAGTTCTCCTGCCAATTCCTGATAATGTTTGATTTAAAGTCATTACTTGTAAACTTGTGACGATTGACTAGACCAGGTGCATTAAAATCACCCAACACAATTGCTTTCCGATCAGGATCAGAAAATTGCACTGCAATGTCGTCGAAAAAATCTTCAAATGCTTCACTCTTCACATCCGGGGAGATATAAATGAGAAGAACCGATATTGTATTGCCACTACTGGAGATAATGCGAACGCACAGGGCATCAATATCATCAGATTTGTTAGTGATATGGGAAATATCTACTGAGACAGATTGTATATATGTTTTAAGAGCAAGTAATACACCACCACCTCTCTGTTTAGTTTTCGATATTCTGTCAGCACGGTATACCGTAAAGATATTTAAATCCAAAAATTCCGATGAGAGCTTGTCAGGTGTGAGCCATGTCTCAGTAAGAGCAACAATACTAGTCTCAATGATTGATGACGAATTATTTATAATGTCAAATTTAGTATTGATGCCCCGCGTGTTTTGATAGTAGATTGTTACGCAGCAGGTCGAGGATTGACAATCCTCGAGACGCCATTTCTTGTAACTATTCTTGCTTGATCCTCCCCTTGAGTCTTGCGCGCAGTTAGTTCCTTCTTCAGCTCCGCATAATCCTGCCGTTGCTTCAATGTCCAATCCCGTTGGATTTGCACATTCACCCAGCACGGAGGAAGTGAGTCTGTTTTCTTCATCTGCTGAAAGGAACGAATAAGTTTATCAACATGCTCCACAGATGCAGTGGTAATTTTAATCGGCCTGGGTTTCCCCAAGGAAGTTGAGAATTTACCTAGTCTGATAGCACCAGTAATTGACGAGCTATCAAATCCAAGATCACTCAGGGCACTGTTTACATTATCTTTATCAGCATTTAAATTATTGTCGTTCTCCGGAATACCATACAAAATGACATTCTTTCTTCTCAATAGTCTGTCCTCGATTTCCTCAAGAACTTGGTTCTGACTTACAGCATTCCCAGTATCTCTTGCTGAAATTTTTGCAACCGAGAGATCTTGGTTGAACGTATCTATTCTGGCATTTATTCTAGTTATTTCTTCTCTTGCAATAAATAGATCATCCTCCATCGTTTTCATTCTAGCATTCGTAGATTTAGCAAATTCCTCAAAAGACGTACGAATACCTGTAAGTCTTGTATCCAGGTCTTTTTGAAGATCATCCATAGCAGGCTGTATATTATCCCTGACTGCGGTTCCAAGACATTCAGATATTTCTTTGTTAATACTAGTTTTCAACGATTCACTAATTGTGTCCTTAACAGCATTAGATATCATATTACTAAGTTCTGAGCGAAGTTCGAGTAGGACCACATTTTTAACATTATCTAGAGAGATGGGAGCAGGGGAGTTAGCTTTTCTGCCACAGCATTTATTAAACGCACCTGTTGATGTTGTGCCCGTTACGAGAGCACAACTAGGATGATAACCACCTTTGCACTGTGGACATGTGGCGATCTTCGTAGATACATTACTACCACACCCCTTACATTTTATAGGAAGTTGTTGAACGTCAATCAATGAACTCTTTGCTGCAGGTGTGTCCGGCATATTTAATAATTTAAGTTCACTGGATGAAAAAGTGGTTGTTGTGACTTGTTTGTAAACAAATATGACATTAAATCTCTTGATGGGAAATCTTTATAAATAAAACCCCCATGTTTATTTAATAGATATTTTATAGATTTAAGCTGTATTTTGGTAGATTTTCGTAAAATTACGATACGACTGACAGGTTAGACACTGACAAATGACTTTTGTTGAAAAAATCCTTAGTGATATAGAATCTACCCATAGTACGTTCAGACGTTATTATCGCGATTTTGACACATTCCATCCTTTTCTCAAACTCTGTTTGTGGTCCCTCCTACGTTCAAGGGGGTTATCAAATTTGAAAAAAATTTTTAGAAATTATTAAAAAACACATTGTAATTTTTAGGATAGCTACTTTTTCATACAAAAACTCATTTAAAAGTGAAAAAATTTTTAAAAAATCTAAAATTTGTTAGACAGAGCAACTAAATCAGATTTTATTATAGTATAATTATAAAAACGCACCATATGACGCTATAAATGACAAACTTTGCTCTTACAATTCGAACTTTCTTAATTCTATTCCAGATGTCAATGTATGTGTTAAGGTTTTTATAATATTGTAAGGGGTATTTTTTTCGACGCAATTTGCATAAGAATAATGGTGAAGGCGCCGGGATAATTAAATTCATATAATTAAATTACCTAGTTTCATTAAAAACAATAATTGTCAGATTGTTTCACCACCTTCTTTTGCTGATTATGAATACAACTTAAATACTGCAAAAAAAACAAGATTAACAGACTACATTATTATAAACGATCTACTACAACTCACCCCCTTTGTGGCCGCCGTTAAGAAACCGCCTCGAACGAATTGAACGGATTAGATCAACCATACTTGAAACACATTCATACATAATGTACCTGTCAATAATACTTATCAAGGAACTCACCGGGGGCTTGTCCCCGCCGGACAATCTTCCATCATTCCAGCCTTGTAGAAGGCGTCCTCGGCTACGGTGGCTTCGCTGTCTCTATCTAATGGACCGGATTCCATGGACTTTGACGGTTTCCTTCTGCTTCTCCATTTTTCAACCTATTTATTATTTTCGGTACCAATGTGACAAGTCAATAGAGGCCTTCTCACGAGTGCCTGCACCCAGGTAATTAAACCTAGATGGCTATTGGCTACAGTGTTTCCGGCGAGGAGAAATAAAACAAGATTAAAGGAATAATTGAAAGGTATTTGAACACTGCACCCTTCCATTGCCACAATAGAGAACCCACCTACAACTCTTTTCAGTGACAAGTCACCAGCCTTGACGGCAGCATCAAACCCGGCTTCAAAGATCTCTATAATCTTTTTAAGAAATCTGAGAAGCCAGATCTCAACCAAAAAACACGAATTGTTAATCGGCGTCGAGAGCCAAATAATAAATAATAATCGTAGTAGTAAAGACCGGCTCAAAAACAGAACAGGTTCTCTGCTGTAGGTTTTCATTTTTAATCATTTCACACAAAGAGCAACAATAAACAATAACAACCGTGTCAATTCTGACACAAACAATCTGCATGCTCTCCAATAAAAGCAAGTATGCCAATAATGACATATATGTATCTGCGTGCATCATAATAATCAATATAATTCAATAAGGTCTTACATGTGCTCTTTCCTAAGATTAGAACAAGTCGTTTCAGTACTCAAACTCAGCTGCTATGGACAAACCAGCCACATTGTCAGAAGAAGGTAGGATCTGTCACCTGGCTAGTTTACTGGAACAGAAATGTTAAGACACCACATTCGCACTTTATTTGCACACAATAACAAGTTATATTCGTTCGAGTGTAAAGATAACTATCACTCTCGTTCTCTCGACTTGACTTGACTTTACACGAGTACCGCACTCGACACTTCTACGAGTACTACCCGCTGACCGGTGTCTACTGTTCTTACGGCAATAGTATCATCCCTCAATCTGCGCAATCTCTACTCAGCTCTCCCTCCTTCTTGCAATATTATATTAAAGCCGTTTTTACTTAAATAATTTATATTAATAAATGTATAAAAAGTAAACTTTCACAATATCCTCAATAATATAATTACAAACGTTTTTGAAATTAAATCTTTTAAAAAACCTGCACACTTTCTTTCTCAGTGGTTAGATAAAAGAACTAGAAACTTAATTTAAAAAAAAAATTGCTCATTCAGCTCATAAAAAATCAAAGTCTGAAATAATAAATGAAAAATTTAAAAGCTTGAGAGCATTATGCAAAAAAAAAAATTGATGTAAAAAAAAATTTGCCGATATGACTGAAACAAACATTTACTTAAATTGTCATAATTTTTGGAAATTTGCTAAAAATTGTGAACATAACGGATTTCTTTTAAAAATGTCTCATAACGATATTTAATAATAATAATATACTTTATTTGCCCAACAGATACATGATCCAATTACAGGACAAAATTCAAAATATATATTTACATACTATAAAGAAAAGAAAAAAAAAGAGAAAATGTAACATGTTTGAGTTTAACAGATTAGAATGATATAAGCTGAATAAATTACTCAGATTAGGTTGAATGACAATTGGGTTTTTGAAAAAAAATTTTTTTTGTGTTAAATGGAAAGATTATATATAAGTTTTATAGTAAAACCATTTTTTTAATTTTTTTTTTTGCAATAATTCCAAAGTTATTTGAAAATAAAAATAATTTTTGAATCCAGTACCGAAGACACGCCGACAGGTCCCGAACAAACCCGAGCGCGTGTGACGTCATAATGTTGGTTTTCACTCGTTAAAATTGATATAGAAATAATAAAGTACAGTGTTTTGATCTATTTAATTTTGTTGTCATTGTTAAATATTCAAATTTATACTGAAAATGTCGAACCTCAAAAGTTATCGTTCTTGTTTTGTACCATTATGTACGAATACTACAAAAACAACTCCTGACAAAATGTTTTTAAATGTTCCCCAAGATGACAAACGTCGAAATAAATGGTTTCAAGCAATAATCCCAAAACAAAATCGAATTTTTTTTGTTGTGAAGATCATTTTGATGTAAGTATTTCTTAACACCGTAAATGGTTTTTCTGTTGTTACAATAATATTTAAATAATTCTTATGATTTCTGTTTTTTTTTCCAGCTGAAAGATGACATGGAAAATTATATTTATTATACTCTCACGCGATGCTCTACAATTTATAAAATAAATAATTATATTTAATCTAATGGAGAATAAATACTTGAATATTTTCATTTATTATATTATTTTTTAACAGAATTACCTTGATGTCTTGGCACCTCGAACTTCAGCAGAATTAAACCGAACATCATTTTTTAAAAAATTGGTTATCATAAATATGTCAACATCAGAAATATTATCAGACTTTGCTTTAATAAATCCTTTATCACACATAGCTAATCGGAACCAACTAACAACTCGTTTTATAGCAATAAATTTTCAATATTGTTGTCTAGTCACGTGTAATAGCCGTCAACGCTGTACTGTTATTGAATAGCTACAACATTATGACGTAACAACCATGGTGACCAATCATAGCGCGTTTATAGTCACGTGATTTATATTTAAATTTTAACAATCTTTAATTGCTTATAACTAATTTAAGAATTTTTTTAAAAAGTTTTTTGCATTAAATATCAGTATTAATAATTATAAAGTTTTAAAATACATAAAAAAAATCGACAATTTTTTTTTCAAAAACTCAATTGTTTGACAGAACGTTGAGAATGGTTTTGAAAGTGTCGAAAAATATATCGCAGGTAGAACAGTATTGATTAAAACTTTTACACATAAAATATACAGGCGACTTCAACATTATGTTAGATTTAGCCGAAGGACAATAAAAAGGATCGCTTTGCCGACTTGATCGAGGAATATTTATATTTATCATTTGTAAAATATTTGATGCATCTATCTTATTATTTAGAATTTTGTATAGAAATGTGATGGCAATTGCAACTCTTCTGCATTTTAGAGAATCAGCGTTAAAGCGAGACAGGAGTAACGAGTGATCGTAATTTTGCTCAGGATAATAGCCATCTACCTTTAACGATAGATACTTCAAATATTTTCTCTGAACATATTCAAGGTTCGAGCAATGGACATTGTAAAAGGGATTCCAAATAATTGCAGCGTATTCTAATTTTGATCTAACATATGCGTTATATAACGTATTAAGTGAATCGATACTGTTAAATGATTTTGTATTTCTAATTATAAAACCAAGCATCTTGTAAGATTCCTTGGATATACTGGAGATGTGGTTTGTAAAAGAAAGTTTGCTGTTGAAATGCAGGCCGAGGTCTTCAGTGTGGGTATATCTCATAATATCTTGAGAGTTAAAGGAGTAATTGACTTGATGAGTTATATGTTTTTTAGAATAAGTGATTACTTTACATTTGGAAATATTCATGGTTAATCTATTTAGTTTACACCATTGCTCAATCGACTTTAGAGTCTGTTGCAGTTCCAAACCGTTATTAAGAGTGTTAGTAGATCGAAATACTTTAAGATCATCGGCATAGAGCAACAGTCGATTACATCACAGATATCATTAATAAATATGAGGAAAAGTAGCGGTCCCAAGTTGAAGCCCTGTGGGACTCCAGACGTTGCTACAAAGTAAGGAGAGTCAAAACCATTAAATGAGACAAATTGCTACCTATCTAGCAAGTACGATCGCATTAGTTGAGTAAGGCCGTTAGAAAAACCGTTTGTTTGTATTTTAGATAATATAACTTTGTGATCCAATCTATCGAAAGCTTTTGAGAGGTCAGTATAAATAACATCGATTGGACCTCGGTTATCAATAACATTGGATATGTATTGAGTGAATTGTAATAAATTGGTAACTGTAGATCTATTTTCTATAAAACCGTGCTGGAAAGGAGATATTGATTGCTTGACTGTAGGATTAATATGCATAAATAAAACTAGTTCAAATACTTTCAACAGATTGGACAGTATTGCAATAGGTCTCTAATTTGGAAACACAGAACTGTTACCATTTTTGAGAACTGGAGATAACCTTGCAGTTTACCAAATGTCAGGAAATGATGCTAGATCTTAAATGCTAGATTAAATAAATAAGGGAGCGGAGCCAATAAAACGTTGGCACAATCTTTTATAAAAAAGCTGGGTAATTGATCAACATCCGAAGACGGTGTATTTTTAAGTTTTTCAATGGCTTTAAGAACGTCATTGTCGGTGATTTCAACAATATTTAATAAATTTGAAAAACTATCATAATTGTGTGATGAGATATTCTGTGATCGAGGTAGATATACACTATGGAAATACTCAGCAAACTCATTGACAATAAGCTGAGGAGATTCAATAGATTGCCCTTGATCGTTTAACATTTTTCCAGGTATTCTTGTGCCCCCCTTCTTGTTCTGGATGTAGGACCAAAATTTTTTAGAATCTTTTTTAAGACTAATTTCAGTTTCGTTTATATAGTCTATGTAAGCTTTTTTAATTTTGTATTTGATTAACTTGCGAATGCTTTTGAACGACTGCAAGTCAAAATCTCTCTTGTGACGCTTGTATTAAGTTAAGTATCTATTTTTGTTTTTAATGTCGTGAATTATTTCACTGGTATACCATTTAGGAAATTGATTGTTGGTTTTTCTGGCTTTTTTTAAGAGACAAATAAGTCCAGTAAACTATAGATCATTTCGTAAAACTTAGCACAGGCAACATTTACTTCGTTAAGGTTACTTGGAAAATTCCAATTGACATTTAATAATTCATTATATAATCCTATAAAATCCGCTTTTCTGAAATTGTTTACTGTGAGAATTAACAGAAAAATTTGTAAAATCGTTAGTGGGCAAGCTAGTAGTGATGTATAGGGCTGGATGGTGAGAATCCTCAAAAACGAATGAATTTTCGTTGCGCTGAACTAAGCAAAGAAAGTTACAAATAACCAGATTAGATTGTAGATTAAGAAGGGGTCGTTTGGCGCTTTCCACCTTACAGAACTGCGACCAATTTGATCTATTGTTCTTGAACCCTAAGTCGTAACTCGAATTGGCGAGGTAGTACGGGCCTCTAAACTTGATTTTTCCATGAAATTCGCGTTTTTTCGCAGTTATCTCGTGAATAACAAGAGCTACAGAAAAAATGCAAACAACAAACTTGTAGCTTAATTTCCTACAAAAAAGGTTCTAAGCACCAAGTCGCTAAAATCAATATTTCCGGAGATATTTAATGATAAAGTTTTTGTAATTTAAAATTTTTATCGAAAATCATGTCAAATTATAAAAAATAGATTTTTTTTTATTATTTATCACTACTTTCTTAACTAATTATTTTTTTTTTAAAGATGGTACGATAAAAAAATATAAATAGTCGGAAATATGTCAAATATAAAAATTTTATTAATAAGCTTGATAACAAAAAATTTTTTATTTCACTTCTGTTCGACTGTATTGTGATTTCGTACATGAAGGGTGCTCTGAGGACAGTCTGAAAAATTTTTTGCCTCTCCTGTTCATTATTGGTCACACCTTGATTGAATTTTTCAGCTAGTGCTACTCCTCGCTCGGCAATATCATTCACTACCTTCAAGTTGCAAAATGTTTTAAGACACTGTTGATACTCGAAATTAGTTTCCCATGTATTTGGTTCTGAATTTAAAAATCCATAAGGAAGATCAAATTGTTCAAAGATAAATAATGAATTTTTGGTCACAAAATCACTAATGTTTTTATCTATCATTGAAGTTATTGCATTATAGGCCACTGTGTAACGTTTACTAGCTTTTTCAACGACTATTGTGCTATTAATTTTCTCTACAATTTTCAATTTTTCTTCTCGTGAAACTGTTTTATCAAAAAGAGCTAATCCAACAAGCTGCTCATGTAAATACCACAAATGCCTGCATAATTTATCCAATGCTGCATTTGCTACATCAGGATGAATGTCTCTATATTGAATGAGATTTTTCACTAATTCCAAATCTGAATTGGGTGCTTTTATCGCATTCTGAGCTATGAACCAGATTTTAACATAGAATAATACGATAAAAACACATATCTTACGTAAATCATTCACTTCTTTGATTGAAATTTTGAATTGTCTGCGAAACATATAAATTTTCAAACAGTAGAGAGCTTTTGAAAGCCATCTTGCATGATGACAAGCACCAGGAGCTGTAAATTTAACTTCATGACTTTCTCCGCCACCCAAAAATATACGACTCAGCATCAAAAACTCTTTGTAGTCACCTCGTGGATGATGATTCTAATTAGATAAAAGAATAAATAATTTAAAATTAATACAGAGTAAATAAATTGATCATTTGAAAAACCGTGAAATTATCCCGGTTTTAAGGTATTGAATAAATGGAATCGAAAGTATGAAAGTACTTATAAGCAAACCCTTAACTGATCTTCAATGAAATCCAGTATATCTTGTTTTTTATCGTTTAAAATATCTGCTATAAGTTCGTCATTGATGCCAATTTCGTACACTGATGTATCAATTTTTGTCCAATGATCTCGAAATTTTTTGAAAATTGGTACAGATGGATCATTTGTAACTGGCCAAACTACTTCTGCCACATTTTTCAACATTAATTCCGATGTATGATGGCGACAAGCTAGATACAACAAATCACGACCAATCATTTTTTCGAATATAGCACAAGCGCCATTTATATCACCTGAAAAGTTTATTTTTATTATTAAATTTAAATTAAACAACGAAATCTAAAATTGAATTTGTCAAATTGTTTATTCATAAAAAAGCTTTAGTTATCAAAAATCTTTGTTGCTTTAATTTGCCGGACACATTTGAAACATTACATAAACAAAAAAAAACTTAGCAAATATTTGTAAATCGTTTTGGAAGACTTGACTCAGCTATTAGCTTTTTGAAATTGAAGCATAATTTGTTTATTAGAACAGAAAACGCAAAGTAGAAAAAAGCTTTTTACAATGGTTGAAACTATAGTCTCGGGTTAAAAAAATTACAAAAACATTAATCAATAAAATTACTTAGACAAAATAAAAATTTACCAACCAGTATTTGAACTAGTTGTATCGAAACACATCGCTTTGATTTGATCACAAAGATCCCATTCAGTTAATGTGTTGAATATGGCTGAAGCTTGACTCGATCCAGTGTCATCAGAAAGAAACGGAGCTTCTAGAATTCTTGAAGTACGTGTTCCAGAAATATGTATTGCCAGTCGTTCTGCTTTCAATGTGCCATGTCCTGTAGGAAGTTTCTTACCATCCCAGTGAACTACAAGAGATTCGTCATCTTCTTTCTTTTTCTTTATGGTATCAACAATTTCTTCACGTTTTAAAATGCGCGCATTACGAATTGAGGAGTAACTTAAATTATATTTCTCGACATCGAGACCCAGACTTTTAATAACAGCTGCTATAATAAACATCGCATTTCTACCGCTGGTTTGAGTGCGATCAAGCGCTGATACGAGTTCAGAAGTCAAAATGTTAAGCTTTTTCATTTTCGGAGCAGGAATTTCATATTCAAAATCAGAGCAAGTTCGTTTTAATTCACTAGAACTCGATACGTTACTGGAAAAACTGGTCAAGACTGTTTGTTGAGATACTTTGAAACCTGAAATGGAAAATTTTTAGAACTTAATTGTTAAACATAATAGTTGGAAACAAGTAAGAAAAGATCTTTAAAAATAGAAAATATTTCGGCAATTGTTTAAAATCACGGCTCCACCGTTTTATGAACATGAAATCAATTTTCTTTGACCGATTATTTGATTTTTTTCTTAAATTTCATCAAAAATCGAATATTTAAAAATATGCAGAGCCGCGATTCTGAACAATTACCAATTTTTTGAAGTGTTTATAATTTTTTTATTAATGAGAAAACCCCAAGTTGATATTTAAAAACTAACCTGTTTCTATCTCAATCTTGACGTTATCTTCATCAACTACATCTTGTTCCATAGCTGACTGATTATCAGAAATCATTTCTGGTGAAGCATAGGCTACTGGTAAACGTTTATTGCAATTCTTACCTTGACTCTCGAATAAAAACTTTCTAACTCCTTCTGGCAAGTTTTTCACGGCAGCACAATTAGAAATATCAAACAATTTATCAAGTTTTTCGCAAAACTTTTTGACATTGGCTTGTGGACGTCCTCGTCCTGGTTAAACAGGATATATACCGAATCTAATTTATCACTGAAACATTCAAACTATTTCATAACTTTGCGACAACAAACAAAATTAATCAAAACAAAGAAATACAATTTTAGATGAACTTCTGGACCAAGCAGCTTGTGAGCTAAGCTAAATAAAACAAAAGAACAACAGTTTGGCCAAACTTGTGACAACACAATTAACAAAACATAATGAAACCATGCTAGCATAACTATTAACAAACGTGACATGTATTAATGTGCAGCCATGTTATCAGGATGATGTCGTGCGTAACTCTCAAAAATTGTGGCACAAGCATCTTTTTACACTACGCAAAAATATGCAAGGCAGACAATCCCACAAGTATAACATGACTTAAATTTTTTTTTTTTTTTACATAATCAGTAATTGTTTATATCTCATCAATCTTAAAATAGAATATAAATACCTGGAGTTAAATGCTGTGTCACCAATCACTTACTACAATAATGAATCCAGAAGATCTTAGGATAGGTGAGATTTTACCATACACTTACAGGGATCCTAAAATGTTAAAACAACACCTGAATTTGCTATTTCAAACCATCCGTTAACTAACAATTAGTTTAATCAAGCGCTCTGTTAAAATATTTATAGACAAACATTTATGAGTTGACTATTATAGGCTAAGAGCTTAACTAATTCTATAGTACTATTGCTCCTTCAATTGAATTTACATATGCTGTAATGTATTTTGATTTCTTTAATTATTAAACTTCAAAATATAAACTATTTGATAAACTTCTTTTTTTTATCAATTATAAATTACTGCCAATACAAACTTAAAATGCCACAACAATAATAATAATAATATGGCTTTTAAAATGTCATAAACATTTTAGTACTAATCAGACGATAATTATTAACTTTTACGTAACATTATGCATCATATTAAATTCTTCAATTATTCTTATTAAATTTCTAAATTCAAATTCCAATTTTAATTCAAATGATTTTTTTAATGAATGACTGATTAATTAATTAATTTCTGCAAGTACACTATTTCATATGGTATAACAACAATTATAATATGGCAACTAAAATGTCATAAACATTCTAGTACTGATCAGACAATAATTAACAACTTTCACGTAACGTGTTTTATTAAACTCAGAGGATGTTTCAACACCATGTTCTAATAAACTCAGCGGTTACGCTACTTCAAATAAACACCTTCACGTAACGTGTTTCACTACAGAGGATGTTAAGACACCATGTATTAGTAAACTCAGAGGTTACGCTACTTTGAGCCAACAACTTCACGTAACGTGTTTTATTAAACTCAGAGGATGCCTAAGCACCATGTTTTAATAAACTCAGCGGTTACGCTACTTTAAATAAATACCTTCACGTAACGTGTTTCATTAAACTCAGAGGATGCTTAAGCACCATGTTTCAATAAACTCAGAGGTTACGCTACTTTAAACACATACTTTCACGTAACGTGTTTTATTAAACTCAGAGGATGCCTAAACACCATGTTTTAATAAACTCAGAGGTTACGCTACTTTGAACAAATAGTTTCACGTAACGTGTTTCACTACAGAAATAGTAAACTCAGAGGTTACGCTACTTAATATAATTGCAGAACTGATCTTAATTGATTGACATTATTATGTGACAGCAAAAGACTATATTTTATTTTTATGTTTAAATTATTTTAGTTGAAGAATTTCAAACTATGCATAATTTATTTAAAACAAAGTATAACTGTTTAAACTTGCTAATCTCAAAACATTAAGTAAAACTTAATTTATTCGAACAAATACAAGTAAACTGAATCCTGTAAAAATGTCGATATTTGACCACTGTCAAATTATAAGAAAGTTGATGCAGTGTAGTGGTTACGAAAATAGAATTATTTACCAATTAATTTTCAATATATTATCAATATCAATGTAACCAAACTACAGCAATAATTGTAACAACTTTAAATAAATCTTTATCAAACTTTTGAGTAATTAATTGGATAACATATTAATTAAATTATTATTTTATTTCGAGCAGCTTGTATAGTAAAGAAAGAAAATGTGAGACTTTAAGATAATGCTTATCATAAATTCGACTAATCAAATTCTTGAATTACTAATTAAATTATTATATTTTATTAACTAAAAATATTGCTTTTACTGTTTATAAAATAATAAACCATAGCATAATGCAAATATTAAGTTTGATGAAGTTATTGTACTTTAGATTTGTTTCTACTCTAATTAAATTATTTTGTTGCAATCCAATTATTAACTAGTATAATTAATTATCCAAACAATTGCCAATTACAACATAGATTTAAACAAAACATAATTTGAGAATAATAAAATTATTTAAGGAATTGACTATAAATTGGCACTAGTTAATTTATTTATATTTTTCGCAAAAACGGTTACTTCGTCAAAAATATCAATAATAATAAGGTAGTTATTTCATATTCAAAATACAAGCCCATTTTATATTCACAATATAAAACGACTGCTATAAATTAACAAATTGAGTGAATAACGACTCACAAGGATTCGTTCTTTTATATTTAAAATACAAGTTCATTCTATATTCAAAATATGAAACGACTGACAGAAATAAACAAATTCAGTGAATTAGGACTCACCCAAATTTAATTGTTGCACTTACGGCACCACAATAATTATTCACAACACTGGCACGTCAAGTTATACAGAAAAGTGATCTAATTTACTGTAGTCACATGTTTTATAAATTGCGTAGCAGGGGTAATCGGGGGTGGTTTCTAACCGTCTTGTTTCTGCTTTTTGTCATCTTTGGCGTGCCTATTTTTTCCCCTCATTGGCATATCTGCTTCGTCTCATCGTTAGGATCTTAGGTACTGTGCTAATCTTATCTTTCAAGTATTGGCCCTTTATGGTGCCTATAGATTTATTTGTCTGGTGTCGTGTGAACCTTTATTTTAAAGACATTTACTAAAATATTCAATATTTGGTTTGGCAAGTTTTTTTTTTTATTTTATCTAATCCCAATAACAATTATAATATTTATTTTTAAACTAAACATTTCAATTTAATGATTTAATTATACTAGTGTTACACAAGTTAGACAAAACCATCAACCTGCATAGTTCTGCGCACCAAGAGCACATTCACCCATACAAACCCTGTACAATCTTTGTACTACATTGCATTGCATTTGTTGCAATACTGTCTGTTTCGGGACCTTATTCCTCGGTATAAGTGATCCAAGGTTTTCATACATCATCACCACTCTTTGATACTTGATCCGCGATCGCAACGCACCTGGGATGTCACGTACTTCGTATCTATCATTTTTTAGGACCTGACTTTCTTGAAATGGGTCTCGCTATTTTGGTAAAAGTTTCTGGGTCTGACCACTGGCAGGATTGACAACTATCTTAAGCATTACCAGATCACCAACCGTGCAAAGTGGTGCTTCACGTCGCTTAAGATCGAAACGATGTTTTTGTTTCTCCTGATGCTGAGCAATGCGTTGTACTATATCCTCACGAATTTTGGTAACGTCAATTGAAGTAGGCAATCCACTACCAAGAAGAGAATTTGTTTGGACACGAAAGCCCAAAAGCGCCTCACTTGGAGTAACACCAATTGTTGCGTTTACTGTCCCATTGAAGCCTAGTTGTATATTGATGATGTTTTCATTCCAACAGTCGTCATCTTTATTGGCACCCATAACCGCCAATGATTGAAAAAGTTTTTTACGATAACGTTCTACTTGACCGTTGTCTCGGGGCAGATTCAAAGTATATCCATAATAATATTAATGCTATATGTAAGGGTAGCTGGATTACGGCTTAGAGCATCTACATGTTTCATTCGCTGATTACCTCGGTGGATTATGTCAAAAGTATACTCTGATAATTGGAGTACCCACTTTCCAATACGATTATTAATTTCTTGTTTAGAAACGGCTTGACAGACTGCCGCACAATCCGTAATAACAGTAAATTTAAGTCCTAACAAATAAAATCGAAACTTTTTAGTAGATTCCACAATGGCGAGAGGTTCCAATTCAAAAGAATGAAATTTCTTTTCATTGAGTCTGGTAGATCGACTGTAATACTCAATTACAATTTCTTTATTATTCAAACACTGAACTAATATACCAGCTAACCCCAGGTGACTTGCATCGGTGTACAATTTTGTCTCTAAAGTTGGATCATACAACCGTAAGACCTGTTCAGAAACCAATAATATGTTTTTCAATAAGTCGAAAGAATTGATTTGATCGGCGCCCCATTGCCATACGACGTCATTTTGCAATAATTGACTGAGATATTTTGCTTTAATAGCATACTGAGGAATATATTTACGAAAATAACCCGTAAGGCCCAAAAACTGGCGAACTTGATGAATATTTGTAAGCACGGGAAAGTCTCGTACTGCCTGAATTTTTCGGGGACTTGGTTTGATCACGGAGTTAGATATTATGTGACCCAAGTATTCAATTTGCTGTTGGAGAAAGCTACATTTTGATAGACGCAAAGTTAATCCATTTGTTTCAAAGATAGTAAGAATTTCATGTATAATATTTAAACAATCTTCAATAGTATGTGCAGGGATGAGTATATCGTCTAGATAGACAAGAACCTTGGTAAAACAAAGTTGACCCAAAACTGTATTACGCTGTAATACGCTGAAAAATAGCGGGACCATTTGTTAAGCCAAACGGCATACGCAAGAATTCATAATGACCATCCAGGGTCACAAAAGCTGTACGTTCAATAGAATCAGGTGCCATTGGTATTTGATAATAACCAGAAAGTAAATCAAGTGAAGTGAACCACTCGAACCCAGACAAACGATTTAGTTGTTCGTTAATTAAAGGAACAGGATATTTATCAGAAACGGTTATTTTATTGAGTGGACGAATAATCGATGCAAGCCTCATATCACCGGTTTTCTTTTTGACTAATAAAACCTGAAATGCGTAGGGTGATTTTGACTCTCTAATAATATTATATTTAAGAAGTTGATCAACCAGTTCACGTATCTGTACACGCTCCACCTCTGGATACCGCCGAGGGCGACAAGAGATTGGAACGTCAGATATCAGTTCAATCTTTGCATAAGTATTTGTAACCTGCCCAATTTGCTCAACAGTATTTGTGAGACACCTTGGATGTTGATTCAAAACATCCAGAAGTTTATCATCATCACTGCTAGTGTAAGTTAAAATTGAATTTTATTTGATTCTTTTTCCTCTTAAATGTCCAAACCCCATGAATATGATCCCATCGTTCTAAAAATAGACCTGGAATGTGCTTATCGTGCCTTTGCCTTAACATAAACAAACCACCACCCAGTACCACCATACCGTAGACGAATGTTCGTCTAAGATTCATTTGTAATAGAGAGTTTGAAGGGTGAAAAGCGAGTGATTCTTTGTGTGTGCTTTTTGTGTCCTGTACGGTGTCCTTGGTGGTGTTTCTTTGTCTGGTAAACAATAGGGTGAGTTTTTACTCATTGAGCGAATGCCTTAATTAAATATTTGTATCGATATAATTAGTGAATTGTTATTATTTGCGTCTATTTTAATTATAACGCATGTTGATATTATTGGCCAAATTTATAATGAAAAGGGAGTTGAGTTTATAAAGATGAGGCAGGTAGTTAATGATATTAAAAGTACTTTATGATTTGGAGGGCAATTTGAGTTTGTCTGTTGTGCTCAGTAAACTATTCAATATTAAATCATGAACGGGTAGTTAAGACGCATGATGGGCTTATGCTTTGTGTTTTGGCTGGTAGTTTGGAGTGACTCGCTATCAGTCCGGGAATTATCGTTATATGACAGATAGTTGGTGTAAGAGACGACCCTGGCATTTCCGGTTCTCTAGAACTCACTATTTGGGGGATAATTCCAAGAGAGAGAACACATTGCGGAGAGTGACCCATTCATGTGATGTCTGTTAAATAAAGCGAGACAAAGCATTATGAGATTGTTTTGAAAGTATTGCATGCCCATCTCTATGAACGCCGATTCTAATGACAGCAGATAAATATATATGTATAACTCTGAGAATTAATCCATAAGTTGTCGCTATATAAATGTTGAGGTTAGACGCTCACGTTTTTATTTTAATTCTAGGTAAGCATGCAGTGACGAATGGGATATCCCGGGGCAACTCAAATATTAAATTAGGTACCCTTTTAATTATTTAAAACTGTTTTTAAGTAAAATCAATTCTAGTTAAATTTAGTAAGTTAATTACAATTCTTCTTACAATAGTAATATTATTTTTAAATATTTTAAAGTAATATTAATATGAAAACGTTATGTCAAAATATGATCTCAAATGTTATAACAAGAATTTTTATAACAGAAAATGACTGTTCGCCACCTAAATAATGAGAAAAAAATAAAAAAATTATAATAATAATGAATAGTAAAAGTATTTTCAAAAATAAATAATAATAGATTTATATGTGTTGCCGCAGGCAACATTCAATACGAGTGAGTAGAACAAGTACAAAAAAAAATAAAAAAACAAAAATTTTAGTAAATGGTAATATGCTTCCTTTATTATTAAAAAAAGATGGGAAAGATAAAAGAAAAAGAAATAAGTATAATTAATAAAATCTAATTAAAATTTTTTAAATAAATAATAATAAAAATATATTACAATAAAAAAATAAATAAACAATAATCTAATAAAAAAAAAAGTGCGTCTATTTTACGGTTGCCGAAGGCAACCCCTCTAGGTTCATACACGTTGCCGTAGGCAACCCTCTACTCAAGAGAGTAGGTAAGCACCCGGAGGGTGCGAAACCATACTCTCGTAGACTATAATATTTTGTGATAATTTGTGAAAATATGTAACTTAAATCTGACAGTTGATATAACATATTTCAAAATTTTTGCACGCTACTAAAATGATTTAGATAAAACGTGTGTTTTATGTGCTTCATAGTAAAAAACAGTTTCATGCTTTGTTGTCAAAACTGAAATGTGAAATGGTACCTGACATAAAAGACACAAATAATCTATAAAATTGTTGAAAATTTTATAAATAAATTATATTGAACTAGCAATTCCTCGTGACTTTAACGAGCGAACATTATTTAGGTCTAATAATATCTCGTGTTTATAGCCGCCTTGCGGAGGGTAAACTCCATCCAATCTGTAAGCTACAAAATTAAAAAAAAATTGTTCAGAAAGACAAAATTATTTTTTTTTGTTGAACTGATTCTAAGAGTTTGATTTGATAGTTGTAGCAGGGGTAACTATAATTGCGCAGTATTCAAGTTTTGTCCGTTTGAAGCTATTAAATAAAGTAATTAAACTATTGTTGATATTTTCAAATTCCCTACAGTTTCTGTAAAAATAGCCTAAAATTGAAAAAGTTGCGGTAGCTGTTACATCTCGAAATCGTATGAGAGTCTATGCCGCCTGAATACTCAATCACATGTTTTTTTTTAAGAAAGACAAAATTTTGCGTTTCTTATAGGATCAAGATCGCTCTGTAAAACTTTGCAATGGTTCAAATTTCTTATTTAAAAAAAACGTTTAGATCATCTGCGGAAAGCAATCTTTCAGATGCTATCATATCTGTTAAATCGTTGCTGAAAATTAAAAAAAGCAAAGACCGAAGGTTGGAACCTTGAGTAATACCAAAAGTAACAGTGTAGAACATCGATCTACAGTTTCTATACTTTAGCATTTGCTCCTGGTTTACCAGATAAGAGTGCATCAGCTGAAATAATAAGTCGAAAAATCCGAAAATACAAAGTTTATCTATTAAAATAAAAGAATCGATTTGATCGAATGCTTTTCAACGTTTTGACACAAGCGTCTAGGTTCCAATGTTTCTTAGATTATCTTACTGAAATGCGCATGACAAAAATGACATTCCAAATCGCAAAACTCAGATTATTCAATTTGTATTGTTTTTATACAGTGAGATTTTTGTTTTACTGAACATAACGTTATAAAACGCATGTTCAGTTTTAAAAAAACCATGTCAATACATTGTCGCTAGGTAGGCAACCAAATTAACAAATGTTTTATTTTGACACTTGAGAGAACAGAGCTCCGAAATTTTATAATAAATGTTCAAAGTGACCACCTTCTTGTTTCAAGCAATACGCCAAACGATTGTAAAATGCTTGTACAGTATTTTGTAAAAAAACTGGATTTATTTCGTTGCAGGCGGTGAGTATTCTATTCTTTAGTTTTTCTGTACTCTCTATTACGGTACTGTTGTAGACTTTAAATTGGAAATAACTCCAAAGAAAGAAATCGTTTGGTGATAAATCTGGCGACCAAATGGGGACTCGCGATTAGAATGTGACTGCTCTTCTATTTAATATGGTATCCACCATGAGCGACCATTTTCAATGAACACTCACGCCTTAAGCGTCTATTTTGCAATTTAGTGACTCTGCAGGGTTGTTTCCATAAGTTTCCATAAAGAAAATTAGAAGAAGAGACACTGAATGCAGCACACATTTGATATTTTCTAAAAACAATACAAAATTTTAAATATTTTTTCAATCTTTTCCTAGAATTAATGCTAATTTCAAAATGCGTAACAAAAGCTACTCCTATATTGGGTTAATTTGATATGTTATGAGATTACCGTCTAGAACACCAGGTCTTAAGACAGCAAGTGCCATAGTAAAAAAGTGATATCGGCTGGTATTTTTGACCAAATGTAATAAACTAAAATAATGAAATAATTTCGTATGGGTGGAGCTGATCAAGTAGATTGTAACTTTCCGTTTCTAATTTTAAAATTTGGTCTACGCATTTTAATTAGGTTGACTGTCTATGCTTTAGTTTTTACAAAATAAAAATATTAAACTATCTAGAAGTAAAAAAACACTTCTATTACAAATAAAATGTTCTGTAAAAAATATATATAACATTTTTTATTTTAATTTTGGGTTGAAGATTGTCATAAAACTTTGAATTGTAAACGTACCTTAATCATTGAATCGTACCTTTACTCATTGCAGTAGTAAAAAAAATGACCCAATAATTCATCATTCACCATCAACTCGGTGGCCGTTACGAAAACAAGATTCCACCACAAAAATTTACTGTTTTTGTGAGAAATCTATTTTAAATTCAAAAATAAAGAAATTGACAAACTTAGTAATTATTTTGACATTTAAAGCAGTGGTTTTAAAAATTATGATCCGTTCACACAAACTCATAGGCGTAGCCAACTATAACGCCAAGTTTTGAAAAACACCCGTTATGCTTGAATTCCTATATCAGGCACGATTAATTAAATTGGTGACTTAATTTAGCTTTTCATCAGCGACGATTAACTTAATTTGTTACTGTAGTTTAAAAAACAAAAAAAAAATATCATAATGTTTTAAAAAAACATTCATTGAATAACTAGGTCACTTATTAAAATCACCTAGAAAGATTATTTTATGTCAATATTTACTTTCAAACACCTTCTTGGGACTCTTGCATGACACTTTCTTGAAGTTCTTTCTTGCTATTTCCAGACAATTTTACTATGGTTTTAGGTAGTTTCCGTTGTTTGCTCTTCTGCAGCCAACAAACTAGCTTTTCGGCTATTTTCAAGTTTTTTCTTTTTTCAAACATATTATTGATTTGACTGTAAATATAACTGCTCTAGCTTAATAACGTCATCTTCCATATTTGTTCTCTTCAAAAAGAAATTGGCCATGATAAACACAAAGATCCTGCAACACATAATACTCGTTAAAAGGTGGGATTCAAAATGGGGAAAACCCTTAACACAGAATTACAATAAGCATGCGCTAGAAATACATCCAACAAAAATGCATTAAGGCAAAGTCTGCTCTCAAACGTCAAAAACATGATTTTTTGAGAAAAAATTTCGATGAAACTACAATCGCAAATGAACGGATAAAAATATATACGAATTTTGAAACATTTTTAAACAGGACTATTTTTACAGGCAAAATTTCAAAAAACATTTGCAATTCTTGAAAAAAAAATAAATAAAAACTATGCAACAAACAAACTGGATCCGTTCTAGCGCCTTTATTTTTGCATATTTTTAAACAAAATTGGCTCAAAATGTTTCTAATATTAAGTTGCATCGGACTATTGAAGCATTTTTTTGATATCAATAACCCTTTTTGAGTAAATTGCAATTTTGATCATTTTAAGTCAATATTTCTCAGTTAACTTGAATTTAAGGCGGGGTTTTAAAAATCTTTCAACCCTCCTCTTTCAAGCCAGATAAGCTTCCGTATACATACTTCACTCAATGTGTCGAAATCATAATGATCCAAGAGTGGTGTTGACTCTTGAAAACTTTTAGTTTTGGTTTTGGTTTTGGTTAGTTAGTGCTTTATGCAACAAATTAAGACAAATCACTACAGACACTAAATATATTTGTAAATACAGAAAAACTTTAACCCAACAAAAGATAATGTGTATAAGAAGAGTTATTGTCAAATCAATAAAAAATTTAAAACATATGCAGTTAACAGCAAGTGAAAAAATTAAAAAAAAGTCGCAAGAAAATATTGTAAACTCTTTAGACCACAGCTACGGTAACCATAAAAATTGCAAAGATTACTATTGTTCCAAGTCAAACTCGTCAGATCAGGTAGCGGAAAGTTTTCCTAATACAACTTTTTGGTTTTGCTTAAAAACAATTATCAATTTAGCAGCTAATCATGCAAGAAGTTTAATTGAAGATGTTGATACCAATACAGTGGAGACGTTCAACAGTATTGTCGCTAAATATGTTGGAGGAAAAAGAATAAAATTTTTACTTCGAAGATCTTATAAAGGGCGATGTGCGGCAGCTGGTTGACGGCATGTTTTCCAACCCTCAAGCTCCGCCTCAATAACCATTTTTATTATTTGGATTATATTAAATAAATTTAAATTATATACTACATTTAATAAGTAAAAAACATTATTTAAATTATTATAATTGTAAATAATTTAATTCATTGCAGAAAACCTTCGCTGTGATGTATGGCGTCAGCCAAAATTATGTATGACAATTCTTCCGAACTAATTAGTTGATTAATAATTAATCAACTAATATAGGAGATATATGGCTAACAGAAAACAGCATTAAAGTGTCAGAGATGCCAGTGTTTGTAACTGATGATTGGATTAGTTATTAGACCGAAACAATTGTTTCAAGATCTGATCATTACTGAAAACTGAAAAGTTTTCTCTGACATTCTTATAGTAAACTAATGTGCAGATAATATTAATAAATGATACTTTTGATTGAAACATTGGATAAAACATGCAAGTTATAAAGATACCTAACTGCAAAAGGTAAACGTAGTCTACAAAGCATGAAAATTTTTGTTTTCAGAATATTGTAAATTTAGTTAAATTTGATAAACACTTCTGCATTGAAAAATGAACAGTTATCACTTTGTTATTAAAGCAAGTGTTTTTCCAGCTATGAGATTCAGTATATTCCTAAGTTGTTGCCAGAATTTAATATTGACAGAACAAAATAAATAAATATCAGAAAACCCTTCTAGTATTAAATGTGTAGAAAAACCAAATTAAAGAGTTGACCCAGAAAGTTTTTTTGATGACCGACCTGAAAAAGACAAAAAGTTTAAACTAGATTTACCTATTCTGCCGTTTTTAAAAGTATTTAAAGTTTCTAATTGCTATTATCTTTTTTTCGAAATTACATTATTATCTATTGTACATCTTTGCAAATTAAACCAAGAGTCTATAATTAGGCTAATTGTAGCGCGAGAACCAAAAAAACAATTGATCTTGGTTGTCTATAAGAGATAATGTGCGATTAGATAGAGTCGCTGAATCAGAAAGATGTAAAGGAAGATTGACACACAAAAAAAAGCATAAAATAAGATAAAAACATTTAAAAATTAAAAGAAAAAAAAATAAAAACAGTAAAAACACAAAAAAAAAGAAATAGATATAAAACATCATCACCTAAGTAAAAATAAAAAAATGTCATAAAATAAGTGTGACAATTATTATACGTAGAAGACAAAACTATAAGAAAAAAAATTAATAAAGAAACAAAAAACCAATAAATAAATTTAGATCATTTTCTTAGATAAAGATGTGACATTATAAAATATGCATAAAAATTGAAAAAAAAAATGTAAAAGAGACGGAATAGTAAAATAAACAACTATAGCAGAACAACAAGATAACAAAACCCAAAATAAACTTTGAATTGAGAATAAATTGTTTCTTCAAACGAACACTAAGTTTCATAATATTTTGAAAATTTGTGTACAAAATTAGTAAATAAATACACAGATAGATAAAACAGTGATAGAAAAATAAAATATGTGAACTTTTTCATGCGAGGCTGAGATAGCAATGATAGCAAAAAAAGTATTTATAATAATCTTAAAAAAAATTGGGCTTTTAAAACAAAGGAAAGGTGACTTACTATAAACTTATAAACCTTCAAGCTGCTTGTTTATTTGAAAACTTCAGTTCGATGATTTTCAGTTGGTTTAAAAATTCTTCTCACTTGATTTATTCTGCTTTAGAAGTAGTTGTTCGTTATGCCTTCCCTTAGTGTATAAACTAAAATCTTCAGTAATTTTGACACCTTCTTTTTCAATAAACTAGTCCTTTTTATTTAGAAGTAATTGTTCCAATCTACATCACCTTTTTTTTTGCTCTCTCACTCCCTTTCTTTTGTTTTTATTTACTTCAATCAATTTAAATCTTCCATTATCTAATGGTGCATCTAACGTCTAGAAAGACATTAAAGACGGTGAAACATGAATTCCCATCCATCCAGCGTTCCTGCAATACATGTACTTAGTACTCAAAAAAAACACTACCAACAATCCGTAAAAAACTTTATAAATATAAATAAATAAAATATTTGCATGAAAGAAATTTGTAGAGCAACGCATGCACAAGCCGAAACAAACCCAAATCTTCTTCACATTTTTTTAATTAGGATTCTGATGCATTTAAATCTTTATTTGTCAAGATTAACACAATTGTTATTATTTATTATTGCCAGATGATTAAAATGTGCTTTTTGAATGACTGAACTAAGTCGTGCAACCCGTTCAAGGCAGCTTTTTAACTATGGCCACACAGAAAGTGAGTTGTATTAGATCTTTGATAATGACGTAGTTGATTAATATTACAATAATTATACAATATTCTAGGTGATTTCGTATCAGAACGAGATTATGATGAAAACAATCTGACTTCAATAATTATTGTACTTAAAAAAAAATTAGATAAACTAACTATGCACGTTACAGTTACTATAATAATAATTATCCCGGTGATTTCAAAATTATTTTAATGTAATATGCGTTCAAAAAATTATTCTTTACAAAATAAGCAAAAGTTTTGACACAGGAGAATAATAATATGAAATATTTATTATTTTTTAAAACGAGTTTGAAGCTATTTGATACCTTTAAGTAAATATCGCTGGATTTTCCTTATAAAATTCTAGAAAAATGTCGACTTATCAAGCTAGATTGACGAAAAAAATATATATAGTTGTCTACTTATTTGTAGGGCCGACATATTACTAGAGCAGTCCGACCATGAGACCGTAGATCTGCAATTAAATGAAAAAGGTGTCTGAGCAAACAACTTCTTGTTTATTTAACTATAGATAATCATTATGATTTACAATTAGCAAACATATTACAAAATTTGCAAAGATTCAAAACAGTTAGTTACTTTGCGATCACATAATTAATATCTCGTCTTAGTTTTACCAATTCATCGATATTGAAGGTCAACTCGCACAATATCTTCTTGAAAAACTCATCAAAATAAAAATTTATTACTTCAAGAAATCTAACATTTAACATTTAAGAATGATAAACTTGCCTTGCATAGACAATGGGACAGGTCTTTTAAAAGCCGATCTTCAACCGCAAATTTAATTAAGAATTTATAAAAAAAGATGTTATGCCTCTTCTAAATTTTGAGTAGCCCTTCATGCCTTCTTACATTTTACGGCAATAAAATAGTTATGAAATTAGAATTACGGTAGGTAATCACTTATAATTTGATTAGACGACACGGTTTAGCTGTCTATTATAGATACCTCTAACAGAGGTACATAACACAAACTTCGCACATAAGAGCTTCTGATTTGGTCCCTAAAAGGAAACTCAGGTTATTTCAGCCGCCTTCACAAAATTGTAGCACATATTGAAGATGATGAGTGACTGAATATGTCACACATATAATATGATGTTTTAAGACCTTAAAAGCCATCAAATTTCGCACACACAAAACACGCCAGACCCCTTAAAACTTTTTGGCGCGCTGCACTTAAACAACACCCGATTGCGCCGAAGACTCGAGAATGAATGAACGATTCATTAAATCAAGTGACAAGTACAGTGATATTTTAGTACCAACCGAACAACTTAACAAACTCAATGTTTTTTCAAAATTTTTAAATATTTCTGTTTAATAATAGTGTAGTAAACAAGTGTATTTATAAATTCTACGTTTATTCGAAGCTTGAAAAAATAAACTGCATATATCGTGCAATCATAAATTTTTTAGATCAACTCTTGTTGTGTAATTTAGCTTGACAAATATATATTGTCTTTGATTTGGCTTTATTCGATTGTTAAACGATAAAGTTATAATACACGACAAGCTAGTATTTTTGTATAGCGTGATCAATTAGAATGGTTTCAGTTGGCCATCGTACATTTCATATTAAAATGGTACAACTGCAACCATTTTTTGCGGTTGACGGATGACACCTTTGACACTGACAACATCATTGATGCATCATCAATTAAAAAATTAGTCGCTGTGACATTATCTACAATTTTAAGGGATATGTCAAACATTTGTCAAACAAGCGTAATCAGTGTTGCAACTAAACAAATAACAACATTTTCTGAAAAGTGTTGCCAACTCAAACAGCTATTGTTGATCACGTTGTATCAACGGAATTAACAAAAGTTCAAAAGTTTATTGCAAGAGTTGATGTAAATATTTTATAAACACACGGGTACATACACAATGTGTCCGTACTATTAGTATTCAGTACTAATAAAGTTCCAGCATTAATAAAGATCTAAAGTTTGAAAATAGACCTGAAAGAATGTTAGACCGAGAGCTCTCATCAGTTGAACATATTAGGTATAGAAATTCCGACTGATTCGCCTATCTTGCTCAATAGCTGTGCAAATGTTGACTTAGGCAAACTTGCGTCAAAAATTGTTTATCCTCAAGTCAAAAAAAGTAAAACAATAGCTTCATGTGTGTCGCAAAAGTTTTAACTCTTGTCGGCCGGTAGGTGAGGTATTTATTAAAGCAGTATTGCGGCAAACTATAAAAGTCGTGTGGTTCCAAAAACGGTTGACTAGTTAAACTTATGTAAGTAAAAACTGATGTTTAAAAACAAGCTCTCATTTAACCAAGGAAAAATCAACGTAACGTTATCAGCTTTTGCAGTAAAATTATGAATAGATCGGCAACTTATCTTTAAATTTATATAGTTTTCAAAAATTATTGTCAAAAAATATATCGTAAAACGAGCAACATACTAATGTGATTACTACTTTGATGTGTTGTGACTCAAATAAAACTCAAAACTTTGGAAAATTATAACCAGTCTGATATGTTTGACACTTGTTTTCATATTTTTAATGTTTCAATTTACCAAAAGAACATCAGACGGTTCAATGCCGTCAATAATGCCTATATATATTTTTCAGAACATAATTTTGCCGAATTTTTCCGAATTTTATTATATCTTGCAATAAATGTCGCGCTTTTTGTGACTTTTTTAAGATTTTAAGATTTAAAGATTTCAAGATTTCAAGATTTGAAGATTTGAAGATTTGAAGTGTAAGACTCTTTTATTCTAATCTTACGTTTTCTCTTGAACTGATTGTGGAAGACATCACAAGGCTCATTGGACTTGGACAACCACTCCATGGACTCGATTGACTCATTCTTCACCCCTTTTCTTTAACATCGTGTTCTCAATGATGTCTTCATTGTTTCGGTACCTCATTATTCCTCCGAATTCAGGGAGTCAGCACTGAATTCACATTATTCCTCCAAATTCAGGAAGTCAGCACTGAATTTACATTATTCCTCCAAATTCAGGGAGTCAGCACTGAATTCACATTATTTCTCCAAATTCAGGGAGTCAGCACTGAATTCACATTATTCCTCGGAATTCAGGAAGTCAGCACTGAATTCACAATATTTCTCGGAATTCAGGGAGTCAGTACTGAATTCAAAATTATACCACCAAACAACATATGATCAAAAAGATCAACACGTTAACTATCTTTCTCTTTCACTAAACAATTAACAGTTTAAATATTCATAATACTGCCCGTCCGACCGCTCTGACTCTCACAATCTCTCAACATTCTCACTCTCGCCCCGCTCAGCTGACTGATACTGGACTCCACCCTTCCAGGGATGCTAAGCCCATGTTCTCCCTCTTTACTTAAGATGCCATATGGCCCTCATCGAGATGATTTAATTATACAAGCGATTTAGCGCTTTATTGGCTTACTTTTACTTTAAAAAATAACTATAAGTTATTATAAAATCAAAAACTCTCACACAATAATAATTTTTTTTTAATAAAGGGACGAAAAGCAACATTAATTGCCAGAAGCTTTTATCAAATAAATTATTACTTTTATCGGCTATAGCAGTGACTTTAAAAGAACTATAGTTACTATTAATACGGAATAGTGTTATACAAAATCTGTGAGGTCAATTCTGAAATTTTTCTTAATTTTATTTTCTATAGAATTCTTAGAACTAATGTTTGGGAAAAATTTGAGCAACGGTCTGAGCGTGCTCTACAATTAGTACCTTTCCGCCTCCATTACAATAAGCGACCCCTTTGCTCTTAATCTCACACGCTTTTAGAAAATGGTTTACAGCTGAAGCCCGTCGGACTAATGTAGTTATTGTCTTTTATATACTTTTAGTTTTGAATTAATTTAAACAGACTAATGTCTATTTAAATATTACTTATTTATTTCAAAATATCTAAAATATTATTTTGTTAACAATTTTATTTAATATAAATTTAAATAAAATTTTTATTTCGTTACACATATTGCCTGCTCTTTTTGCTGTACCGACATCAAACTAGCATTTTTAGACATTCGGTGTCTTTTTGACTGAGAAAGAAAAACTATAGATTTTATTCAAAAATATATTTTTATAATAATAATCATTTTTATTAAAACTTATAATAAAAATAATAAATATATATAATAATCAATAAATTTTTGTGATAAACCCATAAAAAAAGGGAAAGTTATCGATTTGTTCAAATTTATAATATATAGGTCATTGGATATATATTTCTTGAGAATGACCGATCTTCTATAATGTTTTACTTTCCGTGACTTGCAAAGCAATTCCATAAACTTGGAAAACAAAAATTGACTAGTTTGTCAAATATTCAAACGCTGTAAAATGTCTGTTGTGTACCAATCAATCTTATTTGTTTTTTCCTATAAACAGGGTGTTTCAGATAGGAGCGCATAGCCAAGACATGTGTCGTAATAATAATATACATATAATGATTCTTAGGGACGACAGAAATTCAAACAAGGTTGCGTTGCTCTGTGAAATAAAGTTTATTTTCTTTTAATTGATAATTAGTTTACAGGTTTACAAATAAAATCATACCTGTAAAATAAAGAAACGACATTCAATGTTTATTCTCCTGTCGATTTCCTTTTGTTTTATAATAACCAATAATTAATTTCAAATAATACGTTATCCTGCTTGTCACTGCTCGCCTATCACTCACGTGACCTCCCTGCTGATAGCGCTAGTGTCCTTCTCTTCAACACCTACATTATCTACGTTGGCGCGGCGCGCTAATTCAAATTAAAGAAATACATTTTCTTTACATCTCCCCCCCCAGAAGCGAAAATATTTACAAAGGAAGATAACTTATTTGCTTATAAGACATCCTTTACTCAGGACTGTCCTGAAAAACAGGGATAAGTTTCGAAATGTGGAATAGATTTGATTCGGTTTTTCTATGTCCTGTGTTGATCCTGTATATCAAGTTTGATATTTTCTCTATTATTTTATATGGTCCAATTCTGAGTTCGTCTAGTTTTTTCCTGTTTAATTTGTTTCCATTCTCTATGTATACCATATCGTTTTCGTTAAACTCGTGATCCTTTCGGTGCTTGTCGAATAGTTGTTTGTTGTATGCATGTGATTTTATTGTATTGTGAAGCGCTTTTTCTTTATCCTTCATCCAATCTCTGTTTGTTATGTCTCCTTTCAATTCATTTGGAACGATTTTAAAGTCTGTGCCATCAAGCAAGTAGCTGGGGGTGAAATCGGTAACGGAATGTTCTGTGTTGTTGTATTTATCTATACACACTCGAGCTATTGTTGTCCATGCTGTTTTTTGTCTGTCTTCAATGCGCAAAGGGATAGACCAGAATGCAGAGTTTATGTCTAATGTAGTAAAAAATTTACAGTTTCTTGTTTTTATCATCAAGTCGTCTATCAATGGAAATGGTTGTGCTTGAGGTATTATTATTTTATTTATGTCCCTGAAGTCTATGCATAATCTGCTTCTTTTATTTTCACCTTTTTTAAACGCTAGTGTTACAGGTGCTGCGAAAGGGCTGTATGATTCTTCAATGAGTTTTTTATCTAATAGTTTTGTTACTTGTTCCCCTATTTCTTTTCTGTCTTCTAGGCTGCATTTGTAAGGCCTCTTGCTACAATATTTATCAACCAATAGATCTATATGTGCTTCATATTTTTTTACTGTGCCTACGTCATACTTATCTTTTGCGAACACTGATTTGTAAGTATCTATTATTTTGTTTATTTCATATTTTTGATTATCTGATAAGTGATCCGTATTTGCTATAAAATTCTCTTCTTTTATGTGCTCGTTAAAATTTACTAAATTTTTTTCTTCATTAGCATTTTCTTCCTTTTGTTGAAAAATCTTGAGGTTTTCATCCTGGATTAATTTAAATTCTTTTATTGTGTCTAATCCAATTAGGAAATCGTATTTAAAATATTCGTTATCTATTATGTGGACATCCATATTTTTTTCTATGTTGAATATTTTTAATTTTAGAGTCGTCAAACCGTTTGTTTTTTGGACACCATTAATTGTTATTAAATTTGCATTATTACCTTTATTATTATTTTCTATTTTATTTTTTATGTTTAGGAATTTCGAGTTTATTAAAGATACATTTGATCCTGAATCGTAAATTCCCCAAAGATCTATTTTGTTTTCTATAGTTAGTTTGACTTTTATTAATGGCGTCATTACTCGTTTTTTTGATTTGATTCGTTCAATTCGGATTCTATTACTGAATTGTTTACGTGTCTAATAGTTTTTGCACCTTTATCATTTTTTTTATTGAACCAGCAAGCGGTTTCTGCGTGGAATCTTTTCCCCTTATTTAATTTTTCACAGGTTGTGCATGGTGTTTTATTTTTATCTTCCGCGTTCGTACCGGTTTTTTTATTAAAAAATTTTTTACTCACCATGTGTTCATATTTGTTCAACTCGTTGAATAAATCTGAAGTTTCTCTTATCATTTCTCTATCAATTCTGTTTAGAATGAATTCCGGAAGTCCTGCTGCAATGAGATCGATGAGAGTTCCCTTATCTATTGTTTTTCGCATATCTATTAAAAGTTTTTCTTTTCTTATTGCATAATCTATTAAAGGTCCTTCTCTGTATTTGAAATGTAGTGCATAGGTAACTGGGTTCCAGCCTTTTGTAGCGAATGTTTCAGAAAAGTTCTTTTTCCATTCATCCCATGTCCCATGCACTGTTAATTTTGTAAACATTGAGCTGAACCAATCTTTGCAGGAGCCTTCCATGAAGAATCGGAGTACTTCAATTTTTTGTGAGTCTTCATTTATATCAAATCGATTGCATTCTTGTTCAAAAATTTCCATCCATCGGCTTGGGTTTGGATTTTTACTTGTGAATCTATCGATAATGAATTTCTCTGTTATGTGTTTTAAATTGTTGGGTCGTGGATTTTCAATTAATGTTGTAAGTAGTCTATTTAAAGTACTTACGTCTGGATGTTCAGCAGTTATATTTTCTGTTTTGATATTTTCTAGGAATACCTCATTAAATTGTAAATTTTCTTCTTCATCTATATAAGTTTCTTTGATTTCCTTTGTCAATTTTATCCAGATATTACGCTCTTGGTGCCTTTTTTTCAACGAATTTTTTACCTTCTTAAAAGCGTTAGTGGCGACTAATTGTTCATGGAGGTTTGCATTTTGCAATTCTTCTGGGATTTTGAAAATTCTATCATCCTCGGTAGTGATCGAAGTTATGCCAATTACATTACTTTTTCCGTCTGGTGTTGGGATTACTTTGAAACAGAATTGTAGCTTTTCCATTTTATAATTTTCTTCTAATTTAAACGGAAATGTCGTTTTATAATGATTCTTAGGGACGACAGAAATTCAAACAAGGTTGCGTTGCTCTGTAAAATAAAGTTTATTTTCTTTTAATTGATAATTAGTTTACAGGTTTACAAATAAAATCATACCTGTAAAATAAAGAAACGACATTCAATGTTTATTCTCCTGTCGATTTCCTTTTGTTTTATAATAACCAATAATTAATTTCAAATAATACGTTATCGTGCTTGTCACTGCTCGCCTATCACTCACGTGACCTCCCTGCTGATAGCGCTAGTGTCCTTCTCTTCAACACCTACATTATCTACGTTGGCGCGGCGCGCTAATTCAAATTAAAGAAATACATTTTCTTTACATACATATTCATGATGCAGCTTGGTTTTATCTCCTGTAGTTGTGCTTCAAGTGGATACAGTTTATTTTGAACTCTCTGTATATTTACAAAAAATATAGTAAATATTCTTTTTGTAGCAAAGTTAATTTGTTGTTGATAAACTTTACATTTCATGTCATAGCAGTTGTGGTTTGTGTCGAATTTGAAATAATTTAGTACCCTATTTAGTTTAGCACAGTTAATGCAGTAATTGGAGCTAATATGCCTAAAACCTCTACACAAGTAGCATCTCCTCACGCTGATGTGCTCGAAAACGCTGCGTCTGCCGAGCCCTATCAGCTTCTATTATTTGTTTAAAAGAATTGCTGTCTACTTCTATAATTGCCATATATTTTGCAACCATCTTCTTAGATACAAATAATTTCAAAGATTTAAGCTCGCATTGTAGTTGCGAATTTTGTTTGAGAATTTGATATTTGAGTTGATCGGCTTTAATTTTTTCACTCTTAGTCCAATAATTTTAATTTTCGGGCATCGATATTCTGTTGAAGTTTCACAACATTTTCATGATAGTCACATCCGATTAAGGCACCTCCTTTATTAAGCAGCTTAATATTTGCTATGGCAAGGTTGCCGTTGGTTAATGATATGTTCTTGCGTAGATTACTAAGTGTTGCTTTGTGATCTTGCTCTATTTTAGGTCGAATTTCATAGCTTGTCTATTTTTTTCAATTTTCTTGATCGGGTTAGCGTGTCTTGGGAGAATTGGCGCATTTTTGTTGCTTTCGGCATATAATTGTTCCACTTTAGCAAACTTTTCTTTAAATTTATCAGTGACAACTTTTTGCATCTTTGATAGCGATTCCATCAATTCTTCTTTAAGTTTATCGTGTTCATTTTTTGTACAACTTGGAATTTTTTTTTGCTTTTTGACTTTGTTTATAATTTCTAAGTACATCTGTTCTGTCAGACTTAGTTCTTGTTTATGATGTTTACATAACATTATGTTTTCCTGCAAAATTATATAAAATCTAACTCTGTACTGTAACCACTTGCAGGCAACTTTTATGGTAAACCTTTTCTCATTTAATGCACTTTACAACAGCACTACTGACATTTTGTCTACACTTTTTGCATTGTTTGTTTGTACTTAAAAACATACCACTGCTCCGCTTAGGTCCACATGCTTGAGAAGTTACAGGATATTAGAATGAAGCAGTAAGCTGGCGGTATTGGAAAATAATACCGAGTTTATTACCAAAGACTTTCTGTTGTAAAATTTGTTGCTTGCAAAAGCAGAAAATAATGTTCTATTACTAAAATTATTGTCGATTCAATAAAATTGACAAAAACACACTTTTGATTTGTTTTTACAATGTGTAAATAGACACAATAGGTATTTGTGTAAAAACAAATTATCTAAAATGTTAATGTTAGAATGTAAATTAGCAGTGAGAAATAAATTACGCCTCAAATTATGTCGAAAAAATCTTTAATTTGGAAAAAAAATGTGCAAAATGCAAAAAGCGAGTAAAAAAGAATACAAAAAAAAAGACAAAAGCAAGATAAAACCTAGAAAAAACCAATGATGCATAAAGAGAGTGAATTATAATTATATAATGTTGCTTAAAAATTAAACATTCAAAAATTAATTAAAGAAAAAGTTTAGAAAATAACAAAAATAATAAATTTGATAATAATAACAATTTAACAAAATTATGTAAATGAAGAAAAAGAGAGATACAATTTCAGTTTTGAAAAGCAAACATATATTATTCGTAGAAAACAAACGTAGATAAGGTTAAATAAAGAATAAACAGAAGATAAAATAGAATTTATAAAAAAGAAATAGTTTAGATTAAGAAGTTACATTAGAGAAACGAGATAAAAAATAAAGAAATTTTAAAAACAAGAAAGAAAAATATAACTGACATATTCAATAAATTGAAATTTTTAAATTGAAATTATTTAGAAAAAATCATATAAGTATGTAATAATAAAAAGAACTAAGAGAATGAAATAGAAAACAAATTAAATAAACAAAATAAATTAAGCGTTTACTAAATTTTTTTTGTCTGTTGATAAATGTTTTTTTTTCTTACAATACATGCCATGCCGTTCTGTTCAAAAGAAAAAAAAACATACAAAAAAAAATAAAGGAAAAAAAAGAGACATGAAAGAAGAATAAAAACATTAAAAGAAAAGAAGGAAAAACAGATTTAAAAAAAAAAGGTAAGAAAATATTTAGCTTTTTAAATGAAAAAAAAAACGAATGAGGTATAAAACTATACAAATATATAAAAAAAAATTTGAACAAAATCAGCACCAAATGTGAAAGAAAAAAAAAGAAACAACAAAAAAAGTGAAAAAAAGAAAAAAACAGAACAAAAAAAGTAGAAAATAGAATAAAAAATAATAAAAATTAGTGTCAAGTAAAAACATCATAAAAAAAGCAAAAGAACTAAAATAAAGAAAGTTAAAAAAAAGGAAAGAAAAAGACAGAAAAAAAAGTGAAGAGATAGGAAAACCGAAAAAAAACGTTAAAAAGAAAAATAAATAAAGAAAAAAAATAATAATAAAAAATAGAAGACAAACCTATATAGATAATTTTTATAATGCAGAGTATGTAATGTTTATGTAATGATTTATAATCATTACATAAAACTTATATAAACTATTATAGAATTTTATAGTGTTAGAATATTGTAACCTTAATAACAATAGTAATTACTATTATTATAATAATAATATTAGTATAAAAATAAAAAAAAAAGATGACAAAAAAAGGCAGAGAAAAGAGAGAAACGAAGGAAAAAATTTAATAAATATAATTAAATAAAAATTAATCAATTTAAAATCTAATAAAATTGCAACCCTCTGCCGACGGAGGATAAGCACCTAACCATACACTCGTTTTACTAAATAAAAGACTCTAAAGCCAATTGCCAGCAGTTTTTTGATTTTTACGAGGTACTATTCTTTTTTATTGTTAATAAAGCTTGCTTTTATGTGTAGCTTTTTTATATTGTACATTTAGTGTTTATAAAATGCTACAATAGACACAAAAATTGTTCAAAAACTTTTGCGACATTTTTTTATAAAACGACCCTGTAAACAGCTTGACAAAAAATTAGAATTTTTCAAAAACAAGTTTACAAGTGAACAAATTAAGGATTTCGTGGTGGTTTATGATTCATCCGATGAAAATAAGAATTATCAGGAAAATTAGATTATTGTTTTAAACATTTGTGAGAAAAACTGTCAATCAATAGGTTCGTGCGTTCAATCTAATCAAATAACCGTCGATGTATTTTTTTAATGTTTTTTTATAAAGCACTTGATGAAGTAATAATAAATTATAAGACTTTGAAAAATAAAACCGTTTACATTTGATGTTTTTTCTTCAAAAACTAATGAATAAGTAGTAGTATTGATAAAAAATTAATTTTTTCATTCGGCAACAAAGACTTAATTTTTTCTAAGGCGTTTATTCTTACATGTATCAGTGTTACTGAGCATTTTCAATTTTTCACAAACGCACCTGAAAACTTGAGAGCTAAATAAAATTTGCGAATTTGCAAAATCTTAAGAAGCTTGCCGGCTGCACTTTTCAACTTCTATGCGCTTCTTGACAAACACTTGATTAAAAGGTTTTCAGAAGTCATTCATAATAAATCATTTCTTGGCCGTTCGGGAACTGCCCATTGATACAGCAATATCAACGCTTTCCTTTAAAAAATGTATGTAGTATTTGATTGCTAATTTTACCAAACATTTTTAAGCTGATTTTAAAAATTAAAATTGCCTTGTTACAAACAAACAAAAATATTTAATTTTTTTTTTAAATAAAAATTAGCAAAAAAAATCAAAAGCATATGACATCGGACATACATCCTATAAATCATCAAAAAATATTTTGACATTGAGTCATAAAAAATGACGACGTAATATGAATATGACTGGAAATAGATTTTGAACAAACTTTTTAACTGTAACAATAGTTATTTTCAGGCTTATAAGGTTTTAAAACATAACTACATTCTGTAAGATTAAATTTCACATCGGGTTTATACAATATATTTGAGATTAAATATCTGTAAGCTTTGAAATGTTAGAAGTTTCAATTTTAGAAAAACGTATTGGATTTACAAACAAGTGGAAATTTTTCAATTATTTATAACAAATTTAGATTATATGTACTGATCAGACATTTTAGTACTGATCAGACAATAATTAACAACTTTCACGTAACGTGTTTTATTAAACTCAGAAGATGTTTCAACACCATGTTTTGATAAACTCAGAGGTTACGCTACTTCAAATAAACACCTTCACGTAACGTGTTTCACTACAGAGGATGTTAAGACACCATGTATTAGTAAACTCAGAGGTTACGCTACTTTGAGCTAACAACTTCACGTACCGTGTTTTATTAAACTCAAAGGATGCCCAAGCACCATGTTTTAATAAACTCAGAGGTTACGCTACTTTAAACAAATAGTTTCACGTAACGTGTTTTACTACAGAATTAGTAAACTCAGAGGTTGCGCTACTTAATATAATTGCAGAACTGATTTCAATTGATTCACATTATTATGTGACAGCAAAAGACTATATTTTATTTTTATGTGTAAATTATTTTAGTTGAAGAATTTCAAACTATGCATAATTTATTTAAAACAAAGTATAACTGTTTAAAATTGCTAATCTCAAAACATTAAGTAAAACTTAATTTATTTGAACAAATACAAGTAAATTGAATTCTGTAAAAATGTCAATATTTGACAACTGTCAAATTATAATAAAATTAATGCAGTGCAGCGGTTACGAAAATAGATTTATTTACCAATCAATTTTCAATATATTATTAACTAGCTGGCCCGGCGAACTTTGTTCCGTCTTAGTTTTGTTATTTTATTTTTTATTTTAATTTTTTTTGTCATTTGTTTTGTTATTATATGTCAGATGCGTTTACGTTTTATATTGTATGTCACGTCACACGGAATGGGATAAAAAATATTCTTTGTTGGGCTACTGGTTCTAAACAACCACTCCACCAATTTTCAGCCAAACCGGTCATGAATAGATATAGATTTTTAAAATAAACGACCCCAAAAACTATAAAAATGATACCCAAATTAATTATTCACATTTATTACCTTTATCACATTCATTTTACAACCCTCTTTAACTTAAATATTATTTTCAAAATCAACGACCTGAAATTCCTCGAAAATACCCATATCGTTTTTTTACATTTTTATCCCTAGAACACTCTCTTTTCATCCTCCTAAGAGTAATTTTTTAAAAAGCAGGAAACATACCTATTTTTTTTTTTTTTGAAAACTTAGGCAATTTATGGGAAAAATTATGAAAACGACATCAATCTTTAGACATTTTGCCCTCTTTCCGCCCTATCAAGGAATGATAATATTTTACTTCTAAAATTTCGGATTTAAACATAGATATTATTTTTAAAATAAACAATCCAAAATTTTTGAAAATCATACTAATATTGGTACTTGTCATTTTTTGTTCCTATCCCACCTCTTTTTATCTCTTTGTTAATAAAAAGTATTCTATTCTTTTCATTCAAATCCAGTCATCATAATTTTCCATACAAACTTTCATCCAAAGTTGTTATATGGGAAGTTGTCTCATGGAAGACGATTAAAAACGCCGCAGTACGACTGCGGCGTTGCATCGTCAGTGGCCGGCTTTACATGTAAACGCACGGTCCGACTTTGGTTGGTGGTGGGGGAGTGGGTCGATTTATTTGGAACGGTAATTTGCCGAGCCTCACCGAACGTTTCCGACATCGCAATTCTAATTTTGATTCAACCCTTATTTTAGAGGGTGGTTTCTGGAATAAAAAGTATTCTATAGCATTCTCCTGGCTCTAAGCTACCACCTCACCAATTTTCAACCATATCGGTAAAGCCGTTCTTGAGTTATAAGTGAAGTAACATAAAAGACGACTTTCTTTTATATATATAGATATCAATGTAACCAAACAACAGAAATAATTGTAACAACTTTAAATAAATGTTTATCAAACTTTTAAGTAATTAATTGGATAACTTTTTAATTAAATTATTATTTTATTCCAAGCAGCTTGTATAGTAAAGAAAGAAAATGTAAAACTTTAAGATAATGCTTATCATAAATTTGACTAATTAATTTCTTGAATTAATAATTAAATTATTTTATTTTATAAACCAAAAATCATGCTTTTACTGTTTATAAAATAATAGACCATAGCAAATATTAAGTTTGATAAAGACATTGTTCTTTAGATTTGTTTCTACTTTAATTAAACATTTTCGTTGCAATTCAATTATTAACTAGTGTAATTAATTATCCAAACAATTGCCAATAATAACATAAATTTAAACAAAACATAATTAGACAATGATAAAATTGTTTAATGAATTGACTATAAATTGGCACTAGTTCATTTATTTATATTATTTGCAGAAACTGTTACTTCATCAAAATTATCAATAAGGATTAGTTATTTCATATTTAAAATACAAGCTCATTTTATATTCAATATATAAAACAACTGTCAGAAATAAACAAATTCAGTGAATTAGGACTCACCAAAATTTAATTTTTGCACTGATGGCACCACAATAATTATTCACAACACTGGCACGTCAAGTTATACAGAAAAATGATCTTATTTGCTGTAATCACAAGATTTATAAATTTATAGGGGTAATCGGGGGTGGTTTTTAACCGTCTTGTTTCTGTTTTTTGTCATCTTCGGCGTGCCTATTTTTTTCCTCATTGGCGTATCTACTTTGTCTCATCGTTAGGATCTTAGGTACTGTGCTAATCTTATCTTTCAAGTATTGGCCGTTTATGGTGCCTATAGATTTATTTGTCTGGTGTCGTGTGAAACTTTATCTTAAAGACATTTACTAAAATATTCAATATTTGGTTCTGCAAGTTCTTTCCTTTTTTTTTAATTTTATTTAATCCCAATAACAAATATAATATTTATTTCTAAACTAAATATTTCAAATTAATGTTTTATTTTTACAAGTGTTACATTATAATAAATAAATTTCAAACGTGCGACGCTTTATAGCTGAACGAAACTTTAATTAGATTGAATGTTGATAAATGTAAGTCTATTGTTACCTTTTGTTTTCAACATATGCTTAAATTGAATATTGTAAAATATTGTTATTTATAGCAAACTACGTTACACCCTTTCTATTGCAATTTTATTGAATCTAGACATTTGCAAACTTTGACTGATAGATTAGCACTTTTTTTCATTTAATTCTATCCACTGCTTAGCATTTCATTCTTAAATTAAGAATTAGCTATTTAATTAATTAACAACATCCTCTACGCTAATTTAAAATTATTGTTTAATTAATTTCAATCAATGACAATTTACTATTATATTATGTTGAACATGATTTGCAAGCAACATTTTAATCAAATCTTTTTTTTTGCTATTATTTGAATTAAAATTAAATTTAATTTTGAATTCAAATTAATAATTAGGGTGCCCGGTAGGTTTTAAGACTTTTAAATAGTTCAACTTTGACCCAACATTAATATTGGTACAACTTTTTGTTTCTTATCAATTCGTGATTAATTCTAAAAATTACTTCAATTCAATTGATTACAACAATCATTAGAAATATTGTGAGTGCATAATTAAGATAATTTCTTTTACAATAATAATATTATTATGCTAATAAACATCATAAACAATCGAAAATTTTATAAGTGAAAATTTTAGAATAACAAAACTGATCCTATGAGTAATAATTTAACATCAAGGAAGTGTAACTTTATAATGGGGCTAGTTTCACAATTTGAAGTTTTTTTAATAAATAAAGATTTGCTCCAATGTAGATTAAACCCTTTATTTTAACAAAGTATTTCTAGGATTTTACAGTTTAATTTTTAAATGAAACGCAATCACTTTCAGTGACAACTGACAAAGAACGACTAATTTATTCAAACACATCACAGATTCAATAGACCACAGTAATACATTATAACATAACTGTCATTAGATGGCGTTACTTGTACCATTTCTATATTTTGATACTTTCAACACTTCCACTCAAAATATAGAAAATTACAAACAAAACAAAAGTAATTCATATTTCAACAATACCTAGAGTATTTAAATGTTTGTAATGTTTAATATGGCCTAAGCTCTTTGTGAGCAAATCTGCTGGCATATCTGATGTACACATATATTCAACACCAACAATGTTTTCAGTTATTATTTCTCTACAATAATGATATCTGACATCTATATGCTTCGTTTTATTATGAAAAACTGGGTTAGATAACAATTTCTGAGCACTCATACTATCATTGAATACAGTAATAGTAGACAATTTTTGGGTAATTTCATTCTGCAAATTCCTTAAGTAAACTGCCTCTTTACATGCTTCTGAGATTGATACATATTCAGCCTCTGTGCTAGATAAAGCAATACATTTTTGTTTACTACAGCTCCAAGATATTACTGATCCTGACAAAACAAAACAATATCCAGAATATGATTTCCTATCATTGATATCATTACTCCAGTCTGCATCTACATAACCTACAATGTTATTATTGTTGCCTTTACAATATTTTAAGCCTAAATCTTTTGTTTTCTTTAAAAATCTTAACACTCTCTTTGCATACCGCCAATGTTTTCCAGTATTACAATTATTAAATTGGCTTAAATAAGACACCGCATATGCTATGTCGGGTCGTGTAAGAACAACTAAATACATTAAGCTCCCGACAAGCTGCTGGTAAGGATTTTGGCTACTACCAGTAGTCTCCTTTTTACATTTTAAATTGACCTCCATAGGAGTATTTACTGGCTTACAATCAGTCATACAAAATTTAGACAATAATGTAACTATATATTTCTTCTGATTTAATGTAACAGTGCCTTTTTCTTTATTAAAACTTACAGACATTCCTAAACATTCCTTAATAATACCTATGTCTTTAAACTGGAAATTTTTATTTAACATGGTTTTAAGGTGTTTATTTTCAGCTCTATTGTTAGAAAAAACAAACATGTCATCGACATACAGAGCTACAATAGTTTTTCTATTACCAACAATTTTAATATACAAACATGGCTCCATTTTTAACTTTATATAACCATCAACTAACATACAAGAATCTACCTTCTTATGCCAAGCCCGGGATGCCTGCTTGAAACCATATATAGCCTTTTTTAATTTAAGCACCTTACTATTATCTGAACAGGCATAACCAGCCGGTTTCTGCATATATATTGTCTCAGCCAAGTCCCCATTCAAGAAAGCGGTTTTTACATCAAGGTGAGTAACTTCTAGATTCAACTGTACTGACAATGCAAAAAGTAACCTAAGTGTTGTATGCCGCACAACAGGGGAAAAAGTTTCACTGTAGTCCACACCGTACTTTTGAGAACACCCCTTAGCTACAAGCCTAGCTCTATAACTCACATTATTTTCTGAATCACACTTCTTTTTAAGAACCCACTTGCACTTCACTATAGTTTCACCATTCGTAGGCCTATTTATCAACTCTCAAGCATCGTTGTCCTTAAAACACTGAAGTTCTTCTTTTACCGCTGACAACCACTGGTCCTTTTCTTCTCCTTGTAAAGCCTCTTCTATTGACAAACCATTGGCATCATCAAACTCCTCAGGGACACACATATTAGTCACTATGTACTTTTCTGGCTTTTTCTTGATCCTGGTAGACTTGGGACGTGCCGGCAAATCAGAAGCATCTTCGTAATCACTTGGTATATAGTCTTCATCCGATAAACCTAGTGTTTCATCAGTTATTGTGGTTTCATCCGCACCGGTGACATTTTCTAAGGTTGATGCCTTCTTATCTTCTATGTCTCTCACTGAACATGAGTTTTCCTTTCTCTCACTCTCAATAATTGGGATAGTGATATCTGGATGTTTATCCTTTTGCATGACAATGACGTCTCGGCTAGTTGTGATACACTTTGTCCTTGGATTATATATCCTGTATCCTTTGATACCATCAGGATATCCGACAAGAATGTGTTTTTCAGCTTTCTTGTCCCACTTCTGATGTCTTGCCTTTGCCACATGTACCATCACACTGCTACCGAAGATCCTGAGATGGCTCACATTTGATTTATGACCAAACCAGACTTTATCTGGAGTCTTATCATTCAATGATGGAAGTACTGTTCTATTCTGTAGGTACACAGCAGTATGTGTCGCCTCTGCCCAGAACTCTTTTCCTAACTTCGCATCAAACAATAAGCATCTTGCTTTTTCCACCACAGTACGATTATTCCGTTCCGATACACCTTTCTGCTCGGGTGTGTACGGATTACTTCTTTGGTGTATAATACCTTCATTCTTGAGAAGTGAGTCAAATTCTTTATTGCAGTACTCACACCCATTATCGCTTCTCAAGATTTTAATTTTCTTGCTCGTTTGCTTCTCTACTTTGGCTTCACATTCTGCAAAACATCTGAGCGCTTCACTTTTATCCTTTAAGAAGTACACTGCTATCATTCGGCTGAAGTCGTCAATAAACAAGATAAAATACCTCGAGCCTCCCAACGATTCATGCTCCATTGGTCCACAAATGTCAGTGTGTACCAAACCTAGCAACTCATTGCATCTAGAACCACTTGGAATGGCAGACGACACGGTTTGCCCTCACAGCATACAGGACAAGATGACTTATTTATGTCAACTTTTTCTTGGAGATTCATTTTTTTTTTTTTTATTATTTATTTTGTGGTAAAAATTAATATACATTCACTTAAGTACTAGAAAAAAACATAAAACATTTTCTTGTTAAATCCTTAACATAAGCATAATTCTTGAGTAATTACAATATGTATTTCAAAATTTTTTTTTACTTTTAAACCACCTCTCTTCAAAATAGCAGAGCTAGTGCATGGGGGGAGAGTCTGCAAAACTTATTAAATAAAAAAGAAAACATATTGATTATAAGAAAGAAAGAGGTTTAGACAACAGCATCAGCATAGAATAATAGTTTGTTAGTTTAACAACTTAAATATTAGATAGATTATCGTGTTTTTACTCTGTCCGGGTACATTAGGTGTAATTTGGCTGCAATATGGAATTGTGATTTTGACATAGCTTTTACATTGAAAGGGAGTGCATTAATTATTTTAGCTCCTTTATAGAGGTAGGAAAGCTGGCCAAAAGAAGTTCGTGTTCTTTGGTATCTAAAATTATTGGTTCTGGCAGAAGTCCTTATCTCGGGCTGCCCTTGAGGCAGTACTAATGCTTTGTAAGCCTGAAGGGCGAGTCTGACGTTGCATATCTGAGAAATAGTAGAGACGTTGAATAATTTGAAGGCCGCGGAAGAACTAAAGTAAATTGTTTTTCGAAAGGCTAATTTAACAATTCTTTTTTGCATGCTATATAATGGTTTAAGAACAGTCTTACTTGCCACTCCCCAGCTTATTATTCCATATTGGATTATTGAGTGAAATAGAGCAAAGTATACTTTTCTTAAGTTCTCAAGTGTTAGTATATTTCGAAGTTCATAGAATACATAAAGAAGTTTTCGAAATTTCACAGTCATATTATTTATCTGGGGCGTCCATTTTACTAAAGAATCAAGCGTTACTCCAAGATATGCAACCTCCGACACTTGTGATACTTCCGCACAGTCCAAGCCACAGACATGGCTTGCATCAGGGAATGCGTTATGAAAAGATACTTGTAATCTCTGCCGTGGTAGAGAGTTGCTTTGTATGGCAATGGGTAATACGAACGATTTGGCTGCGTTTATAGTAAGTTTACTATAGTTCATCCAATTTTTAATTAGGTATAGGCATTTATTAGCTTGTGCAACTACCTCATCCCACGAGTCACCATGACAGACCAATAGGGTATCATCAGCGTAACAAAAAACCGTACATTTCTTAAATAGTAACAATTTGTTAATAAAAATTATAAAGAGAATAGGTTCAATCACAGTTTCTTGTGGGATGCCATAGCTTGAATATTTTTTTTTACTAAATGTGTCATTTATCCTGACCATCTGAGGTCTAAGATCCAGATAACTGGAGAACCATGAAAGAGCATTTCCTGTTATGCCTACGTCTTGCAACTTGCGAATTAACTCGACATGGCATAATGTGTCAAAAGCTTTTGCTAGGTCTAATAGAACTGCTGCACATTTCTTACCTACATCAAGTTTTTGGTACAACATATTTGTAAGCGCTGCAATAGCGTCTTCTGTGCCACTCCCTTCCCTAAACCCAAATTGCATTTCATTTAATATCTTAGTTTCAGATAAATATTCGGTTAATTGTTTTTTAAGAATCTTTTCAATGACTTTCGCGATATTTGAAACGAGCGATATAGGCCTATAGTTTGTGCAAACTTCTTTGTTTCCCGTCTTATGTAAGGGGGTGATTATTGTAGTTTTATATACATTAGGAAATTTACCTTGCTCAAAACTCATATTAGTAATATAAGTGATCGGCTTTTTAACTATATCTTTTATTAGTTTTAAAATTTCAACAGTGATGCCATCGAAACCAGGACTAGAACCTCCCCTGAGTGATTTAATTACTTCTATTACTTTGCCTTCATCTATAGCACGTAATTTAAAACGAGCGTTCCCTAAGTTGGTCGGACCTGGATCCCAAATTAGTCTTTCTTGTTTAATTTTTTTTGCAAGATTAAGGCCCACATTAGAAAAGTAATTATTGAAAATATTAGCCCCTGTTTTTGGGTCATCTATCAGATCTACAATTTCCCCTGTTTCATTTTGAAGCCTCAAGTGTACATTTTTAGCCTTACCCCTACCGACAATTCCATTTATTTCTCCCCATACCTTCCTGGTATCACTTCCACAATTTTCTATTTTGCGAATGTAGTATAAATTTTTTGCTTCTCTTAAAACTGTTTCGAAATTGTTTATATCTTTCAATGAGGATGATGTCGAAAGGTTTCTTTTTTATCAGGGCCGGTCACGCGTCTTCTGAGCTCATGTTTGCTTGGTGGATTTAACTAACTGACCGCTGGTACTCTTTTCGAGGAGATACTAATAGCAGGGTTCTATTATATTAATTGTGTTTTAAAATTACTGGTTCGTTATAATAAAACTCATTAAGTTTTATTATACGCAACATTGCGTTTCAAAAGTCTTTGCCATATGCTATCTGCAACAAAAAATATATTAGTATATTATAACATAATTGTGTTAATTATGCAATATCTTACTTTATCGACAATAATTCCTAAAGGCGTCTACCCAACAAAGTAGCAAAATTTAGCTCCACTGAGTGCTAATTGACCTTGTACTTGGTAATGATAGTTATCAGTTTTTTTAAGGCGATAGGTTTCATCTGCACATGCTTCTAAACATTTAATTTTTATTTGGAAAATTCCTTCTTCTGAAGTTAACTGCCGACTTGAATACGGGCATTTAATTTCTATAATGTCTCCCCCAGAAAGTAATCCGTCTGGACTGGCTCCTAGATGTGGAAAGTCCGCATCAACGAAGAGGTAATTCGGTAATTGCTTCTTCGATCTTATAATATTCTATAAATTTGGCTTTGTGATCGACAACCCAGCGCGTTGCAACAGATCCGGTAAAATTTGAATTCACAATTTTTTTGGCAAGTTTCTTCGGATCGGTAGAATAATTTACATACTGCCCCAAAGTTGGAAGCAGTAAGCCTGTATATGCGCTTTATTTTCCACAAAGGATTGCTAGACTGTTCTCTAATTTTTATTTCTAATTCCCGCATATTAGAAGTAGCAATGGGAGATAACAGTTCTTCTTTTCTACTTTCTAGAGTGGTAGGGCCAGGGTATTTTATAAAACGTTTATTAACGTTAGCAATCTAATTTTTGAATATAACTAATAAGTACTTTAGTAACTGAAGTAAAATAATCGATATTTATATATAATAAAATGCGTTGGCGGCATCTCTTTTTAGCAAAAGTGGCGCCTAAAGAAGAATTATTAATTAAATTAATAAAAAAAATTATTAATTAAATGTTGTAAGAAATTTGATAAAAAACGGCATTAATAGAGTTTCGTTGTGATGTTTTGAGATAAAAATTAGATTTTTTTGTGGTAGGATAAACGACAAGGAGGAAACGTTTGTAGGAACAATTTTTCAAACAAATGACCGATAAAGTGAGTAAACGGATAGGACGTATATAGGACGTTGGCCAAAAAGCAGAATAAATAGATACTCAAATTCAGAAAACAGTCAATTTTTTTGGGGAGTTTTGTCAATTTTGTTGGCTTCCTGAAATAACTAATACCAGTCGAAGAAAAGAGCTCTTCGAAAATAATCGATTCAGATAAGATTTCGGTAAGAAAATTCCTTTTAAATTACATTATTTGCTATATTATAATTATTAGGCTGATTTTCAAAAGATTTTATAGAAATATCGCTAAATTTTCCATTAAAAAAGTTCAAATGTCAAATGGAATGACAGCGAGTTCATAACCTTATTATAATATTCTACAAAAAAGCAATTTGCCGCTGCAATTATATCGAAAATCGACGAGATTATGCAAGATTAGAGCACCAAAAGCCCAGAAGATATCATCATCAAAGGTAAGTAAAAAACGCAACGGTGAGGCTTCTCGCAAAATAAAACTTTATTGGTTATGATGATAAAAAGAGCTCTCTCTTCCTCGCAGAGCTCCTGTTTATATTTATTTTGTAGAATGAATTGAGTGTCTTCGTGCCGCAATAATATAAAATGCAAATACAATATGATAGAGAAGACAATTCAACAATGACTGCAGTTCTCCTCTTCAATTGCATGTGCATGAAATGCTTTCTGAGATACTGTATAATGTGAAATGAAGACAAAAGCCCTTCAATTTTAATAAAAAAACAATAGTGAGGTTAAAAATGTTAACGGCGATTAAGAATCTGAAGTAGAGGCTTTTTTGGAAATGGGGCTAAAATGTCGATGGTATATGATTAGATGTCGAGTTGTTTGATTTCTTGATGAAAAAGTGCAAGAATTGTCGACAAATTTTTTTAGGGGGGCTATCTCACGAATTATAAGAAAGAAGTTCCACTTATTGTAATGGAAAATAAAGCAGTGTTTTTTGTGTATTGGTT